>JAHREE010000531.1:1790234-1815193 GCA_033628505.1 Tringa tobata | reverse complement strand
CCCCGTCCCTGCGCCCCGCCTCCGCGCTGCCGGGAGGCTCCTCCCGGGCTGCGGGAGCCGCCGCCAGCCTGGCAGCGGAGAGAGCCCGGGCAGGCGGTCGTGCGCCCCTGGCGTTCCTCCCCGGTTCCCGGTTCCCACCTCCCGCTGGCCCCTCAGGGCGGGAAGCTCCGCTTCCCGGGCGGCAGTAGTGCCGACATGGCCGCCTCAGGGCCAGCAAACATGTCCGTGCCCGCCCGTGTGCCCGCGTATGTCCCCTAGGCTGGGCTGCGGAGCGGTTCCGCCGGCACCCCGCGGCCGGGGGCAGGCCAGCACAGCCGGCCCGGGGCCCGCTCCAGCAGCCCGGGCACACTCGAGCCCCCTCAGCGCCCAGGCCTTCGTGCCGGCCAGCGCCACCGGCTTCCCTGTGGCGGCGCAGGCCACTTACTGCGGCTGTCTCCGGAGAGCGCGGAAAAGGCCCGGCCCGGCGGGCAGGCCACCGCGCTGCCGGCTGCTTGGCCCGCCGGAACGGTCCCGGTGCGGTACGTGCTGCCGCGGCCCCCTCACGAGGAGGCATCGGCGCGCAAAACCCGGGGAGACCCGGCGGGGCGAGCACCGCCACGGACCGGCCGGAGAGCGCCTTGGGCCAGGGCCGAGCAGCCGCTCCCCCCACCGCCCCGCCGCCGGGAGGAGGGGCCGTGCGGGGCGGGCGGGGCCGGGCGGTGGCGGGGGCGCGGCCCCATAAAAGGCCCCACTCACGGCTGGGCCCCGCATCGCCGTGAGAACCGGACCGGACCTAAGCGAAGGTAACGGGGCTCAGCGCCCTGGGGCCTGGCGGGTGGGCCGGGGCCGCACCGCAGTACGGAGGGCCGCGCCCTTTGTCCTTCCCTTCCCGGGCGCGGCGTCCCCCGCCCTGCAGAGGGGCCCCGAGAGGGTGGCTTTGTGTTTTAAGTGCTTTTTTTTTTTTTTTTTTCATGTTTTATGGTGGTTCGGAGCGGGAGCTCCGCTGCCTGCCCAGCACCCCCTCCCGCCGCAGGGACGGCTGAAGAAGCCGCGGGTGCTGAGGGGGTGCTTGCAGCCCGTACTCGGCTTCCCCGGCCCGGGGCTGGGCTTTCTCCCCTTGCAATCCAGCTGTCTCTTAACAGTCGATAGTGTCATCTTATGCCAGTTACGTTTAGGGCCCCTCGCTATTTCGGGGCAGCCCTGCTGGGCTGGGGGAGTGCCCCGGTGACTGGTCGTTCTGGCCCGGCCTGGCAGTGCCGGTGCCTGGATTTCAGCCTCCCTTGTGGCACCGGCTGCAGCCCGCGGCCTGGTCGGTAAATCCTACCTGTGCCGGAGGAGCTGGGCTGCCTGCATCGCCTCGTCAGGGGTGGGTGTGGATGGAGGGCAATGCAGCCGAAAAACAAGCACAGGCAAGATCTCGGTTAGAGACAAGGATCTGTACAGCTCTGCCCGGGAGCCTGCCTGATCTGAAGGGATCTCCTGTAAATCTGAATTAGGGAGTTGTTGCAATAGTTAATTATTGACTGTAGGCCCCGAGTCTTTCCTGAGGACTAAGGGGTATTTGGAAATTCACCATGTTTCTTCTAAGCTGTCTTGGCTAAATGCCTGGGTTAAGTGTATTTAAAGAAGGGTTGCTGTAGAAGAAAGACCTTGCTAACTTTTGGCAGTTCTGGAGAGCATAAAATCAAAGGGAAAGAGTGACAGAAAGAGTTGAACTCTAGGGAATGTGTACTTTCTAGAGGAACCTCTTGACTTGTTGACTGGTACACAGAAGAGGGATGCTACTGCAGTCCTGTACCTAGAGAAACTGGGGACATCAGCGTTTGAGGAGGAGAAAAGTACTGGAGCCACGATCAGATGAACATGAAGGATGCCATCAGAGTTGTTTAAGATGATGCTGTTTCCACATATCGGTGGGGATATTTCTTTGTGTTCCCCATGTGACACAGCACCGCTATAGGTCTGAAGCCAGCTTTGCAGAAGCTTTTGCTGTGTCTGACATAGTCTGATTTGTCTTATTTAAGTAGGGACCAAACCACCAAACAAGTGATGGTGGGTGGGTGTCTGTGTACATTTTGGTTTAAATGAATCAGGCTGTTTCTCGGACTGTGTAAGTGCCAAAAGCAAAACTGAAGTCTCCTGGGTAGTAATCCTGTCCCTAGGCTACGGGTGTGTGATATAGTCCATATTTGGGTAGTCACAATTGAAAATCAGGCCAAAATACTTGCATAAATCAAGTGCGTTCAGACAGAGGGTTGTCATGTGAAGTTCAAGTTTTCCATGAGGACTAAAGAGGCCTAATATATGCCAAGATACTATCTTTCTTTGGGACAGGAGTGCCTTGGACTAGTTAATTTTTCAAGTTTGCGTGCTTGAGTCTCTGTAACTCACAACCTCATTTTGCCTTTTTTTATTATTTTTGGTTTTTAAAAAGTTTGGAAAAGCTTGATGCAGTAGTTAGAACGTAGCTTAGAAAGTTTATTCTCTTCCCAGACTAAAAATGTTTAATGGATTGGATTTTGGAAGTACAGCACAAGTTAGTTTAATTAAAAAAAAAAAAATTGAACCGGGGAGCAGTCTCCTCATGTGCTTGTAACCTCGGGCCCTTGCAGTGCAAACTTCACACTCAGAATAACTTCATCTAGATGAATAGACTCTGTGTTCAGTAGGACCCCTCATTCTGGATAAAGCCATTCAAGGACCTTGGTATCTGAGACTGCAACCTCAGACACGAGGGCTTGGTATCTCACTGTACTATCCCAACAGCTGCATACAAGAACTGGGCTGTCTTGGGAAGAGGAACTTGCCAAGTCATAGCTCTTGCATAATCAGAGCTGAGAACTGAAAAACTGTGGCTATTAGAAAGCAGGGCACTGTGTTAAAGCACTTCAGTGGCTTGGAGGGTTGGCTTTTGTCAGAGAACAAAGTGCAAATAGAAGGGCAGGGTTCAGGTTTGGTTTTTTTTTTGAGGCTTTGTGAACAAATATCTTGGGAAATCTGTGTTCCATGCAGAAAACAAACCTGTCCAATATTTATTTTAACAGCAGAACTAAAGCTTCCCAGGAGAAAGTACTCTTGATGTGGCCCTTGGACTTCTGTACCTGTTTCCTTCCTTCCTGGGGAAGGAAGCTACTAAAGAAGTTGACAATGTATTAATCTTAATAGTGTTAGCAATATGTAATTAAAATAATGTTCATTAACCCCTGTTTTTCAGAAAAAAGGGGGGAAAACAGGCAACTGGACTAGAACTCATGAAAATAAACAGCTCCCATCTCTTTCTGTGGAATTTGGGGGAAGAGTTCGGTCGTGCTTTCAAATTCTCTTGTACAACCATAATTAAAGCTCACACATTTAAAACACACACCCTTAAATCTCAGATATTAATCTTTATTTTTATCCTTGGATAGATGTCCCTAGGAGATGGGGCTTTAAGAAAAATACTAGTTAGCATGGAACTGTGGATAAACTGTGGCTCTTTTCAAGACTTCTAGGAGAGATCCTGCATGCTATATTAATAATTCTCTTCTAATCGTGTTGCAAAAATGCAGGATACATGTATTGGTGATGTGTGTTGGCAGTTTTTAACTTAGATTGGGTTTTTTATGTCTATTGCAGCTCAAGATGTCTAAAAAAATCCATGGAGGCTCCGTTGTGGAGATGCAAGGAGATGAAATGACTCGGGTCATCTGGGAACTGATTAAAGAAAAGCTGATTTTTCCATACGTAGATCTGGATTTGCACAGGTAATGGCTCTTTATGACACACAGCCACTTTGTACTGCAATTTGCATGTGTCATTAGGCATTGATCATGTTTCACTTAGCAATGAGAGCTGTATAGCTGCTCCTGCACTAGTACAGAGAAGCTAACTAGCCCTTCTTATACTGGTAAAGTTCCCAGCAGCCTCCCCTGGTTAACTTACCTAAGGGCCTTCCCTGACTTGAAGCCTAGCACCTCTGGACTCTGAGCAGTTTTATGGCTTCTTGCCATCTCTGCTTGAAGATCTACCTAGAGGGCAAAAGCACAGTTGTAGGGCACAGACTCTGCCCTGATGTCTGTAAGCTTGAGCTCTGCTGCTGGCAGTGTGAGCTAACTGTTGCAATTATTCCCCAAGCCTAGGCTGTACTCCGACACTCCCTTCTGGAAAAAGCAAATACTAGCAGCTGGTATGGCAAAAGGGACATGCTATCTATAGCATCTGGTCAAGCAGAACAAATAATCTCTTCCCTTTCTAACCACTGAGCTGTAATTATTAGAGAAGTATCCAACTGTATTGCTCCTAGACATGTGGACAGAGGTCTTCAATGATATCTGCCATTATTAAACCCACAAGTCTGACCTCTTACCCTGCTTCTTGAGTCATTTGTATGCCACCTACATCAGGCTTTCTGCTTGCTGGTGTTGAGAACTAAGCAAACAGGAACCCAGCAGCATAATGCGTGCACAAAGTCTGGAGAACATTCCTTTTCAATGAGGGGTGGGAGGAGGGAAAGTGGACCCCTGGCTGAGGCAGCACAATGGCTAGATTCATGTACAGCTGGCTATGCTTCAGGGCTGTCCCATGCTGGGCACCCGTTTTTCTCCAAAAGCTATTAAAACTGTGAGTGTGGGAAACATGTTTCCTCTGTGTGTTTGAGGGGAATATTGGCAGTTTTACTGCCAAAACAGGATTGTGGGTCCATTGTCAAAGCACTTTTTCATTTCAAGCCTAGTGTAGTTTCATATGCTCAGTATATGAAGGAAGCCAGAACCCTCAGTACAAGAGGTTTGAAATAAAGGCCCATATTCATCTGGGGATTGTGCTACTCCACACTATTAGAATCCCAGACTGAAAGCTTCCATTGCCAGGAAGCTCAGAAGGGAAGGCAGAGGAGATACTGGCTATGTCCCATGCTGGCTGAGAGCCTCAGCCATAAACTGTATCTGTCCTTTCTCCAAACTCTTGCCAGCAACAGAAGTATCAGTACGTAAGCCTCTGTTTTCTTCCACTCCAGCAACATTTGCACTGGAAGAGAGATAATTTCAGTTATGGCAGAATGCTGAAACTACACTCACAGGCACATATGGGGTCTTGTTTCTTTCCTGTTGGGCACAAACAAATGTCCTGAGCAGTTCTGACCATCTTTGTGGGTTTTCTACAGCTATGACTTGGGCATTGAGCATCGTGATGCTACAAATGATAAAGTAACCGTGGAAGCTGCTGAAGCCATAAAGAAATACAATGTTGGCATAAAGTGTGCAACCATCACTCCTGATGAGAAAAGAGTGGAGGAGTTCAAGCTGAAGCAGATGTGGAAGTCTCCTAATGGAACAATTAGAAACATCTTAGGTGGCACTGTCTTCAGGGAGGCTATTATCTGCAAGAACATTCCCCGGCTGGTGTCTGGATGGGTGAAACCCATTGTCATTGGTCGTCATGCATATGGTGATCAAGTGAGTCACTTCAGTGGTTACCCCTCTGTTTATCTGAACAGGCTTAGTTCTGACTGGTATAGAGCTAAAAGATGTAGACATCACTGTGCTGCTGCGTTGTTCCTTGCACTTCACCTGGGTGTGGGACCTTGCCAACACTTTGTACAGCACCTGCTGAAGTGTGGAAGAGCGTGGTTCATGCCTCTCTTCCTTAGACATTGTAACTGTATAAACAGCCTTCAGGGGTCTGTGCTTGGATTAGACAGGTCTGTATATAAACACAGGGTATACATCCTCTAAGTTACTTTTCTTCACCTCTACAGAATGTCTTTAGAAAATATCCTTTAAGCTGCCCATCTTCTTGCCTCTCAAATCAACTTTTTGGTGGCAAACGTTGCTTGCAGCAAAAGTGGATCTGAGTGAGTGATCTGAGTGATTTTTTTTTTTTTTTTTTTTTTTTTAGAAGTGGGCAAAGTTGCTTCTGTGTGTGGGTGTGTTTTTGTTTTCTTTGTTTTTTAAACTGTGATCTGCTGCTTAAACTTACTTGCACAGCACTCTTGCAGAGTTGGTATTCATACTGGGCACTTCAGGCTGTGTTTTCCTACCAAAGTAGGGAAATATCCTTTATCAGAGCTCTCCTGGCAAAGGTGGTGCAAGGTCACAGAAAGCCCTGGCAGGGGTCTCAGTGTAGTGGCCTTTGGGTAGCCCAGAGGACAAGAATCAGCCATACTGTTCTCCATGGGTAATGATTTGCTGTAAAGCAGCAAAACAATACAAAAGAAAAATCCTCTAGAAAAGCCAAGTGCTTAAATAGATGGGTAAACCCACAAACTGAGGGCAAATCATAAGATTAGCTGGCATAAGATTAGTGGGAAGGTAAAATAATAGATTTCCAAGAGAAAAATAATTGGCACTAAAAAGAATGGGGTACAACATCCTTAACTGTACTGAAAAATGAGAAGGTCAAAATAATAATAGGAAACGATGGATTAAGGGGGAGGATTGAAACCCTGCCAAAGTATGAGATTAAAGTGAAAGGAATAATATAAGAGCATGTAAAGGACATATGAGCAAGACGCTGCTGTAACTTTAGAACAGCTCAAGGAACTAATGTGCTCAATAGGAGGGAAATTACATGAAAAAGGGTGATGAATTTCAAGGAATTGTAACCTTAAATAGTACTATTCTGGGCAGTTGGGAAGATAAGACACTTTAAAAACTTGAAGTGCATGTTGCCTCTTCTTTTGAGTCTGGGTAGCTCAGAGGAGCAAAATGTGTATCCATTTACAGAATTCAAAGAACTCTTACTACAGATTGGCCTTTCAAATGTCAGATGATGGATAGAAATAGTGGCTTTTGTTAAGGTGCTGTATGATTTCCCCCTTATTCATGAGATCAGTAGTTGTATGAATGGCTTTTTATAAGTCAGGGAGAGGAGCCTTTCTACTCGCAGACCACACAATACTGGATATTTTGGACCTTGAATCTTCAGTGCTTCTGCAAAAATACATACTCTGCCAAATGGTGGGGCCCTAGAATCTATAAGCTTTTTTCCTTAAAGAGGGAGATCTCTTCTGAAACAGGCAGACTCTTGACTTCTTGTCTTTCTAATCTCTATTAAAATAATCTGACCACATGGCTGAATAAACAGAGCCTGTTCAATGGAGTTTTTTGGTACAACTGCTTATGCTTTTCTGTGCCCTGCCCTCCCAAATGTGAGTTGTCTTTTATGGTTTGGTCCTCCTGATAGATAAAATCATCATGGCAATTATTTTTTTTTTTTTTTAACAGTACAGAGCAACTGATTTTGTGGTACCTGGGCCTGGAAAAGTAGAGATGACCTACACTCCAGCAGATGGAGGCAAACCAGTCACATATCTGGTCCATAACTTTGAAAGTAGGTATTATCTCTAAGTTGTGATTAAAACTGATATTTTTTGTGTAATTCCACATTGAAGTATCAGTCAGATTTGTGTGAAGGTAAAATATGACTTTGAGGTAGAGTGGGGAAGAAGGTCTGGGCCTTCTTCATTTATGTAGGAAGTACTGAAAGTTACTTGAAATCTTCCTGGGATAGAAGAAGCATATCAAACACAATTGTACTAGATTTGCCACCTGTCATGCTCCTTGTATGATGACCCTGGTAGCAGCATGTATGTGTTTTGCTTTGATCAGAGGGAAACTTTCTATATAAACAGGGCTTGACCCAAGGGGAGATGTATTTGAGAACAATTCAGGTATAATTCTTCCTGGTTATAGTTTGTCTTGCTGGGCTTTGTCTACATTTGTGGTTTGTACCCTTCTTTATTAAGCAATCTTTTTCTTAATAGAAATGGGAACTGACGCTTACTCGGGAAAGTTGAAAGGAGATTTGACAAGGATGGTCCTGACTATGTAGGCTCTAACTGTTTTAACAGATGCAGTCCTAAAGGTATTGGTGTCCCTACTAGCAATATTGCTGTGCTGGTTGTAGACATTGCTAGGCTCAGGAAGAGGAATCCTGATGTTGCTGGGCTTTTTTGCATGAAAGCAATTACACACACATTATTAGAGCCCAGGGTGTTTCTCTAGGGGTGTGATTCAGAAAAATACTCGCAGAAGTCATCTCTCTCGCCTATGAGTGACCAAAGGGTTCAGGGTTTGAAGCCTTATGGTCGCTTATGTATCTGGGCATGCAATGTTTTGTTTCTAGCTACAAAGACCTAATACATCCATATAAACCACAGAATCCTAGTTTGTATGCAGTTGGCTTGGCAAACCTGTATCAAAACTGCCATGTTGATCCTCTTTTGTAATGCTTGATTACTCTGCCATTCTTGCTCACAGAAGACGAAATCTCTGCTATCTCCTGTTGTACAGCCTTTCATCTGGTGTTCACTTGCTTTGTTGCCAGTCCTAATCTGTTTCCATTTGATCGATGACTGGTGAGCCTGTATTGGAGACATCTGGCAGTTCCAGATGCCAGTCTGATTCACTGCTCTGCATTGCACTAGCAAGCAAGGAAGTGCAAAGATGGCAGATCAATGATGTTGCTCTGGGGGAGCTCCCCTCCCCACGTTGTGCCACCATATCTCCACAATGCATAAGGGAAACTTGTCCTGTTGCTGTACTAATGTGTTCAACCTTGACACTGAATCAAGAGACTACAGTGAGCAGTAGGAGTGTATGATTGCAACAAGGGGTTTTTTTTTTATCTATATGCAAATAAGCGTTTGAATAAAACTTAGCTGTCCTCCAGCAAGTATGAAATCATTGCTCCATAGGACATAGTCTCTGTAGCTGATCAGATCCTGTTCTGTCCTTGACTCACTAAGGGAGGCAGGGGGACACTGTGTATTTTCGCTGGTAACAACAGGAATTTCATTCCCTGCCATTATCAACTTTAAATGACCTTGCTATCTTGGCAAGCAGATTAAAATTCCTCTGGCTTGTCCTCAATATTCTGCATGTGTGTCCATATAGTAGCAACCATCTAGAGGTAGGAACAAAGGGATATTAGGAAAGGGTATTTTCAAAAAGAAAACATAACAAATAAAACCAATGGGGTGTTTCCAGAGCAAAAATCCCTGATAAAGGCACTGTGCAACAAACTAGAGAGGTGGTGGTAGTGAGGTGCTTAAAATTAAGTACGTGATACCTACTTTTCACTGGAAACACAAAGAACTGAAGATGACAAAGCTTTTTCATGAAGCCCTAGACCCTGCTTTCACGCATGATTTGAATGTTGCTTTCCCCTAGGTGAGCTGGGCTGTAAGTTTAATGCACTTCCATTCAGGCTGCTAACACATCTGTATCATGCAATCTAAGTCATGTGAGTGCTCATAGTTCCTCAGAGCCGTCTCAGACGACTGATGTGTTCTTCCCACAATTTGCTGGAAGTGAGCCTGAGCAGGTGAAACAAACCTGCAGGGTAGGCCCAACATGTGCTGAAAAGATGCAAGAACGCGTGTGGGGGCTTGTTTACCTGAGCTAGGCAAAGCAGCTAACTGCTGGAGTTAGTTCTGAAGTGCAGTCAAAGCCTGAAGGTACAAAGCACTTAAGAAGGGAGCAAACCCATTTCTAGCTTTGACTGACCCTTGCTCCAAACTGCTGCCTGCTGCTTGGATAGACAAATACTCTGTATTATTTATCTGGCTACTAGGAGTTCAAGCATGCTCGTTCCTGCCACAGTTTTGCTGCTTAGGCTGGATTAGGAAGAAACTGCTTAGGGTTATTAGATCACAGTATTAAGATGTACCTAGCTGTAAAACAAAACCACCTTCCTATCCTTGCATCACAGGACTGCTGGAGCTTTGAGCTGGTAGTACAACATGAATCTTCTCCTGAAAGAACCAGCCTTAAACTGAAAACTATATCAAGACATCTGGGGATACCAGCCTGCCTGCCAGAGTGTACTTTGGGGATACTGTCAAATTCTTAACCAAAACTAGTTGATTGCTGTCTGTTTTTCCTCTGCTAACAGGCTGTGGTGGTGTAGCCATGGGAATGTACAATCTTGACCAGTCTATCAAGGATTTTGCCCATAGTTCCTTCCAAATGGCACTGTCTAAAGGCTGGCCCCTCTACATGAGCACCAAGAACACCATCCTGAAGAGATATGATGGCCGCTTTAAAGACATCTTCCAAGAAATCTATGACAGGTAACTAGGATAGTTGTGTGCTTCCTACCACAGTGCATAAATCTGAAGCAGGAACATCCTCTCCGGCCTCGTGAGCTGCTACAATTAATTCAGTATTTTCAGACACTTAGCAGTGCTTTGGGGAAGCCGTACACCTTCCCTGACGCAGTCTCCCGTGTCCTGCAGAACACAGTACTCAATGTTAAATGTGGCTGTGGTGTTCACTCCTCCTAACAGAGTCACAGATTCTCTATGGGCTTCTGATTCTGAAGCAGACTTGCAATGGCCTAGCAAATCAAGTGAGGAAAAGAGTAAAGTGGGTGCAATTTATTATTATTTTTTTAACTCTTACCTCTACGTGCCTCACTATGCACAATTACTTGCACAAGTTGTGCAATCCCTGTTTTTATCAATGTATCAAGGTGTTCTGGTTTTTGTTTTGCAGAGAATACAAATCCCAGTTTGAAGCCAAAAAAATCTGGTATGAGCATAGGCTCATTGATGACATGGTTGCTCAGGCCCTGAAATCTGAAGGAGGCTTTGTCTGGGCCTGCAAGAACTATGATGGGGATGTGCAGTCTGACTCTGTTGCACAAGGTATGAAGTGTTTTCTGTGCTCAGTAGCAGTTTCTTGTGACTTTGTGCCATATCTTGTGTAACGGCCCAGGAGATGGTATTGGGTCTCAGAACTTATGTATCAACCTGTGGCCATGGATGTATCAGGCAGGCAAAGAATTTCTGATTTCACCTTTACAAGAAAATCCATTATGTGCAGACTGTGTAGTTGCACTTCTTTACTGGATGGCAGTTCCTACCACATAATAACTGATAGGCTTTCCATTCTAATGGAAGGTGCCCAGACAGCTGGGATTCTGTCACTAACAGCTTGAGTTAAGCTGACTGGTGGTGAGCATACTGGCAGGTGCTCTACACGTAAGTAAGAAAATCTTCAAGACCTAAGGCTACTTGTCAGGTGTAAAGACAGATTGTTATGTTAAACTTTACAGACTTGATCAAAGTCTGTGCTTGATCTAGTGCTTGATCAAAATCTATATAACCAAGCTGCCTGGTGCCAAAACAGCTATGGATGCAGAAGCCCAAAGGGCAAGATGTGTGGCTTTATGTAATATGCTCTTTCTAAAGTAATGGAGTAAACTGCCTCCCATAGAACAGGATGTGTGTTGGACTGTTGAACAAAGAAGCTTTCAAAGACACGGATCTCTGAAACCTACAGTGTTAGAAGTGATGTGAAGATCTAGTTTTGCTAGCTCATGTTTCCTTTCACTAGAGCAGATGATCGTGATATGAAGTAGGTTTGTTTCCTATCACTCTGTGGGGAAGATAGCAATTGGCAGCCCAACACTGCTTCTTTAGTATTCTTTGTGCTCATACTGGGCCTTTTCAGTAAAAATCTGTCCAGCAGGTTAGGTGAGAATACTAATTTTCCTGAAATGGTGCAGAATGCCTGCATATCTATATCTCATGGTTCAGTAGGACTTTCTGTTCAGACAAGCCTTTATTTTGATGTGCTAGAACTAGCCAGTTAGTTGCAGCAGCAGCACCGCTGTTCAGGAATACTCATATCAAGGCTGGGAGGATGTAGGGGGATTGTAGAACGGGGGAGGATTAAGGGAATCTTAAGGGGGCTGTCCAAAGGAGACACTGACTATTTTAAACTGTATATTCGGTAGGCTATGGCTCTCTGGGGATGATGACCAGTGTGCTGATCTGCCCTGATGGCAAGACTGTTGAAGCAGAAGCTGCTCACGGCACAGTTACTCGTCACTATCGCATGCACCAGAAAGGCCAAGAAACCTCCACTAACCCCATTGGTGAGCTGCTTTTCACTGCCCTTCTCTACACATGAAAAAACAGGTTTGAATTAGAACATCTGCATCCAGTTTGCAGAGAATTACACCACTGAGTGATGAAACTGGTAGTTCATAATGCGTTTTTCTTCCATGGAGACAGCTGCAGCCTGGAGCAAAAACAGACTGGAATGGAGTGAGCGTGAGCAATAAGCTAAACCTAACCTAGCCTTTGAGACACGCTCTCACTCTTCAGCAAACGATGGGTTTATAGCCACAATGGCCTTAAGGTTTAGATTGGTTGTTTTTTATTTTAATTCCCTTCCTGATGCTCCAGAAGACCCAGCCACCCTCTAAACCATGTACATACTTAAAGTGTAAATGCACCTAGAATGGGACATGAGGGAAAGAATCCTCTACAATTGCACAGGGACCAGGGTGTAATATAGTACTGGGAAGACAACTGCACCCTTCTATCATAAGGATAACTTTCTCTGCAGCTGCAGAGTTCTACCACTGGTCATTCTTTCTGACTTAGGCAGGAACAAAATAAGATAAAGTGGCATGCACAAAGAAATTGATAGAGGTGGTGAGTACTTTCTAGGGTTTACTTTTCTTTAGAGTGGCACAAAAGGATGCCTAGATGAAGATGTCTTCTCTTTCCCATATCAGATTTTCTATCTTTTTTTTCCTGTCTGTTTTCAGTGTTATTAATACTAAAAATTAATTACTATTCCATGTGACAGTTTAGAACAATGTCCAGGGAGTTCTAGAAGGGTAGAGTAACCTAGTGTTCTCTCTCAGCCTCCATCTTTGCATGGACAAGAGGACTAGCTCACAGAGCTAAACTTGACAACAACACTAGCCTCAAGAACTTTGCGGTTGCCCTGGAAGAAGTCTGCATTGAGACCATTGAATCTGGCTTCATGACAAAGGACCTCGCTGCCTGTATCAAAGGCCTGCCTAAGTAAGTGTATGAAGTGAGCGGCGGTGCTTGGAGAAGGCTTTTTTATTTGGTGTTTCTGAACAGCATTTGCTAGAAAGTTATTTCAGTATGGTGAAGAATTGTGGGAATGTGGTTGCAGAAAGGGGTCACCTGTACCCAGCGCTGTACAAACAGAACACAAGACACTCCTTGCCCAGGTAGCTTAGTCTAGGTTGCTCTATCCCCGCTATTGTACCAAGTGCAGGGCGGGGGGGGGAATAAAGGAACTGCAAAGATTTCTTTTATGACAGGCTGGCTACATTGGCCAGATCCTGCCCTGTCCATTTGTTAGGATAGAGACTTAATTCACTGCAAAATACCATCTGGCTACCTCTTCTCTGGAGCCTTTTGGCAAAAATCATCACCCTTATGAGTAAGAAATAATTCTTAGTTTTAGAGGCAAGATTTAGAGTTCTTTGAACAGTATTCCCCTGCTTTGAGCATTTGAGTGGCTTTACAACTAACACCTGTCTTGTTTTGTTTCCCCCCCACTCAGTGTCACGCGCTCTGACTACCTGAACACCTTTGAGTTCATGGACAAGCTTGCTGAAAACTTGAAGGTGAAGCTGGCCTCTCTGCCCAAACTTTAAGGCACAGGTTCTACTCGAGCTCCACTAACAAAACGTCTCTCACTTACACCAGAGTGGCACCGGATCACACTCTGTTGTGTAACATTTCAAATACTAGACAAGAATGAAAGTGTACACTTTTTTTAAATGTTTAAAAGACCGTGCTTTCTTAAACCCCTTGAGCTGCTGAGCTAGGCATTACTTTTGCTAAGCAGCTGAATGTGATAGTATTCAAGCTCCATGTGGGTCTGGCTTCCTAATGTCATGTCATTCACAGCAGACCTCAAGTTTCTCTCTGTGACTTTATGATCTGCGTTTCTTCTCTCTCTTCCTCTCAGACTGAAAGCCAGTTTGTGTCACAGCTCTGGTCGAACCAGTGGTGACTTACTGTCCAACAGACCTTAGAAATCAGAACCGTCCTTATCTCTCCAGTACTTCCACTGAGTATAAGTGAGCTCAAAGGGCTATGCCAGCTCTACTGCAGCCCCTCTCTTACTTAATTTATCTTTTAGTGCCAACCAGAGCTTAGTATCCTGATACTAAGGGATTTCGTCCCATTGCTACAGTCAGGACTGTAGCATTTGAGAAGAAGCACTTAATAAATGCTGGAAACAAGGCCCGTAGGCTAAGAGCCTACTACAGCCATGCTGCAGTGTCTAAATGCAGGCCATGCATTTAGTTATACTCTTCTGACTGGATGTGAAGCATAGGAACTATTACCTCTTCCCCCACCCCACAATTCATAAAGGTGCAAAACTTCTCTGCAGTTGTCTGGGCTATTACTTAACCCTTCCTGTTGTGTGATACGGCAAGTCAGATTGTGATTGTGAAAAACTATTCCATCCATAGGTTTGTGTTTGGTTATTTTTTAAAGTTTGGGCTAAAATAAAAGCCAACTAACATTGTTTGTCTGTTTCTTTCCTTTGTGTGATTAGCAGATACGGGGAAGTTCTGCCTGGAACTCCAGTACAGCGCAGTGTGGTACATGCTGGGCCAGACTGTTGGAATGTGATATAGACACAAAATAATCTCTCCCTGCTTAGAGCAGATTTTTAATTTGTTCTGATCCAGGGCAAGATGTGAATGTGATGTGGTGGTAAGGGATCAGGCACCATCAGGTAGTGCACAAGAACTAAACTTAAAGGTACCAATTCCACTGAAACTTTATTTTGAGACTAATATAAACTCAACAAAGATTGGAAATTGGTTATACCTGAGACAAACTCTCACTCTGCAGCTGACTAGCTACTAAGTGGTGGTTAGGATGGTAATTCAAGGTTAGACTTGATCAGCTGGTATTAACATTTGGTTTGGGATGAGCATATATTGGAAATACAGCTCTATACCTGCTAGCAGCTGTCACTGTGCCTTTGGTATGAATGAACACAGGAGTCTGCTATTCACGCAGATAAGTGAGTGTAAGAAGTGCAGCTGGAAAACAGTCCCATTGCTGACCCATAGAAGCAATGGAAACAATCATTAGGAACAGCTGGAGATCTATGTTCCTGCCTGGCCTCTGACATCCAAAGTTCAAATTACTGTGCCACAGTCAGACAGGGCACACTACAATAGCACCTCTAACAAGTTCCCTGTTATTTACTGGCTCCTACCCAGCTTCTGGAGTTAGAGTACCAGAAAACACTTAGGACCTTTCAGGAAACTGAACAAATAAAGAAAGGGGCTTTTAAAAAATATTTTACTTTTTTTTGTTTGTTTTTTTTTTTAATGTCAAGCTATACTGTTAAGTGGGAGCAATGTAGTAGCATTTAACTGACTGCAGATGACACTTTTTCCTCTGTACCAACAAAGTTTCCATCTTCTAGAGAAAACTGAAAAGTACAGCAAGACCCAGTCTGTCCTCATGAACTGATGGAAGTTGCTGAAGTGCTGAGGAGGGACAGGAACATTTGTCTCTGTGTTGGGAGAAGCAGTAAGCATGGTCATAAGAACAGAGCATCCCTCTCCTTGTTCTGCCATGGAGAAAGAAGCAGTATTTTTCCAGCTTCCAAGAAGGCACATTCCCTTCCCCTTTGCTACTAATATAATCACTTTTCCCTGGCCCTCCCTCAAACATCTAACATAATAACCTTCAAAGTTAGAGATCAGTAGTCCCTAAAAGAGCAAGCACTTAGTCTGCCATGAAAACAGCAGAGGATTTCCTGAAACACAACTGATACTTCAGTTTACCAGCTGCTACACAGAGCTCCTGGGCAGGGCCTTGTAGCTCCCACCACCAACTTTGCACCAACTGTCCCATCACCAGACTCAAGCAAAAATTGGCTTCAAAGTATAGTGCTGGTGCTGATGTAGTTACACGTGTGCATCTGTGTCCTAAGTATTGCATGCTCAGGGCTGGTGGAACACTGTTTTCAACTGATATATCCCCTCACACTGCATCTGTGATCTGACAAGGCTCACTTCTAGAAAAGCAGGGAGCTCTGACTTCAAGGACTGTCTTGAGGCTTCAAGTAGCCAACCTTAAAGGTGACTTCCCCATGGATGCCCTACCTGTACAGAAGCCAACTTTTACAGGAGTTAATGCTAGGCAGTATGTTAGCATCTTTTCTGCTTGCTGTCAAAGCCTGGGCTGCTGCAACCCTTTCATACCCTTTCAGCAGCCCTTGTGGGGATCTGCCAGTGCCAGATCAGCCCTCCAAGGCGTACTCTCCCAAGGCTCACGTGGGGCCAGGAGAGAGCTGGCAGAGACAGTTGGCTGGCTGTGAGCACAAAGACTACAGGCAACCCCCCCGGCATTTAAAGGCGGGAGGGCAGGGAGGGGAATAAATGTCACAAAGCGTTTATACCATCCACATAGAAGACTTTATTTATACTTTAAAATTAAAAGAAAAAATAAGCTATGCAAAACATAAGAGATACTCTAGCAAAGGTGCACAGGCCCCTAGGAGCTTGGGGACTGCCTCTTCAATCAGCAATTCACTTCTGGCTCCATGTCTCTTCCCATTGTTATTAGCTTGTCTGTCTTGGCACTGGGACAACCTTCAGGAAACCATCCTTTTTCTTTTTTGATCCTTTTAGTCATTTCTTTGGCTTTGGCAGTTTTCTTTTTACAGGGAGAGGAGTGGATGAACCGCATGTCTGTGAATGGATCGCCCCGCCTCAGTTTGCTGCAGAACCAAAAGGGTTAGGTTGAACCATCAAGGTATTTCTTGAATACGTGTAAGATTTCAGTCTCTAAAATTTCTGACTTTACTGAAATGATTCCACTATAAGATGACTGAGTGGTACAGTTTATTCCTTGTCCAGTACGGAAACAGCTGCACCAGTACAGAGTACCTTCTGACCCAGCATAACCCAACTCTTCACAGAAAGTTTGAACTGTGACACTTTTCAGGGAAAATACGTTGTTACACTATTGCATAATACTAAGTCATCACTTTAGGAGTTAAATGGTTCTGTACAGTAACCATTGGATGTACTGAATCTACAGTTTCTTAGGAAAATGCTGCAACTACTTGTTTAGCTACTTGTATCTGCCATAAAAAGTGAATACAGATACAGCCTTCTTACAGGGGAGAAGCCTCCTCAAGATTAGTATTTTCTTCACTGAAATACAATTAAAATGGAAGTATTACTCAGTTAGATAGTTAGGAAGTATACTCAGTTAGATAGATCTTTAGATAGAACAGCAGCAAGTGAAATTGGGGCTTTCACTTAGCTGTCTTAATTTAACCTATATTTTATCCTCTAGGCTAATCCCTCATTAGCACTGGAGTGCCACAGATGCAGTCTGCTAAGAGGTGTGCTAATTTCACTGAGGGAAATAACATCTTTGGTAGCTTGTTACCAGAAACCTGCACACGTATCTGTGCTAATGCTGAGTTCTGGATTAACCACACTGTGGTAGAAGAGGAGGGGTCACAGAAACACACAGCGTGAGGATTTTGAAGACAAAGTCACAGAGGGTCCAGCCCTCGAAAGTGAGCAGAGCAGGGGTTGCAGCATAGAAAGGAATGGTTTAAAAGCCCAACCTGTTG
The DNA here is from genome assembly GCA_033628505.1 of Tringa tobata. Taxonomy (NCBI): domain Eukaryota; kingdom Metazoa; phylum Chordata; class Aves; order Charadriiformes; family Scolopacidae; genus Tringa; species Tringa tobata. The sequence continues at coordinate 1,797,827 of JAHREE010000531.1, read as the reverse complement.
AGTTTTGGCTCTGTATAGCAGACTGGCTGCTGTCTCCGCCTGGACGAGTGCTTTGACACTTCTTCCAAGCTGGAGGAAGACACAGTCCTCACATTGGTCGAGTCCTGTAGTGGCCTGATCTCTGCAAAAGGAGACATTCACACAAGTTGATCAAAGTGTTTCCAAATTATTTCCAGATATCCTAAGAAATACAGCTACCAAATAGAGAAGGGTTGCATTCTGAACCAGGTTTCTCTCAACACTGCACAATCGTGAATCCAGTCATGTTTCCTCTAAACCCAGGAGACCATTTTTATCCAAAAATCCCAGACCTGCTCCTCACAAGTTACCTCAGAATCAAATTAGGTTCCTCACTGAAAAAGACACAGGTCACTAATACTGCTAGTACCATTGGACCCTGATGTAATAGAAAAATGTTTAAAAAATTATAGTTAATAGTTCTAATGTCCAGGAGCTTACAGCCTGGAGGAGCTACTACGAAATACAGTCCACTCTAGCTATAACAGGCCTGGTAGTAAACAGCTATAGGTAGGAAAAACCCCACAAAACCGCTCTCTTTACAAGAGCATCCAGTAACAGCAAGCTCCCAAAAAGGCTCATGTTAACTATGATATTATCAGCCAAGGGATACACCCTCCAAATCCTTCTAAAAAACAAGCCAAAAAACACAGAACCAAGAGAATTTAGGTAGCTCCTGATGAATTTCACTGAAGATACCACCTAGAGGTATAGTCTGAATCTTTGCAGCACTAACCATTCTGAACCAAAAAACCTGCTATCTTCATCATATTCTATGCCCCAATTTTGCTGACTGTGGTAGAAAAACTGTGGTAGTCAGAAAACTGTACTTTTCAACTGCTTGAGTAATTGCTTTTCTAAATTGACAGGCACCACAAAAGTGGTAAAGTGGGACTCGCAGCACAAGCTCCTAGTCTTTTCCCAATATCCACACATGAACAAGTGGCCAGAAATTTTTACAGGAATGCTGATAAACTAGAAGCAAGTGCAGCCACAGAAATGACTGGCCAGCACAAGTAGAAGCATAAACGGTATATTGGACACTGATCTTTAACAATAAAAAAAAAAAAATGGAGGGGAAGAAAAACATAAGCATTTGCTGCATGGATTTCAGCATCTGCAAACCCAGGTTCCCTCCCCCAGCCTACCACCTACCAGGTTCATGTGAAGGTGAGCTCCAAGAACTTGACTCAACCTGGTTTCTTTCCCCAGGTGTTTCCTCTGCAGTCTTTTCTTTGAATATCAGGGAGCTTTCCGGCCAAACAGAGGATTTCTCTGGCACTCTGTTGCCCTCTGTACTTAAGCTCCTGGAAACTGGTACATCTGTAAGCCTGGAGCTGACAGGCAAAGCTGCAGAACAAGTCGCAGAGGAGAATTCAAGACTGTCCATAAGATTTTTACTAGGTGATATGTCAGCTATCTGCTCCTCCAGGAAGGCATCTGGCTTAGGGAGCAGATCCGTAATGCTGGAAAACTTAACTGTCAGGACAGTTTGCTTGGATGCAAGTTCTGCTGAACCTCCAAAGAGCGCCTTGGCACCATCAGTTTGTTTGCCCAGGGAATTGGTCTTTGGAGGACTAGAGGTGTTCCTCCGACACTTTGGTTTGGGATAAGCCTCTTTATTTGAAGCACTCATGTTGTTGCCAACTTTAGCTTGCCCCTTTTCTCGAAGGTCTTCTGTCTGTTTTTTATTGCTCTGAGCAGTTACTATCCTCTGAATTCTGGGGATTTTGCTAGGTTTGCTCCTAGGAACAGGCCTGGGAGATACAATTTCAACACCTTCAAAATCTGTCTGGCCATGTTCCATGTTTCCCACAAGATCCAAAGGATGGACAATGTAAGTTTTCCTGCTACATTTAAGATTACTTGGTGAATCCTTTGCACTCTCCTTAGCTACTCCTTGAATATCTATACACGGCCCAAAAACCTTAACTTCCTTTCTCTGATCACTGCAACGGCTTTTCCTGACAGTTGTCTTCCTGCTTGTCTGGCTTCTTTTCGGCTGTTCTTCAACTTTGGCCTCTGGTGTTTTCACAATGTTTGGCAGATTCTCCTCAGAGTCATCTATTTGTCTAATTACTCTAGTTCTTCTGCTGGCTTTCTGCCTGATGCTCTGTGTGTTCACACCTGGGTCCTCTTGCAAAGCACAGCCACTTGAGGTCTCTTTCCTCAAAAATGAGTTTTGTAGACTGGAGTCACCTGAGGGAATTTCATTACTTGAGAAGGTATGAACTGGGCTTTTTGACAAGCTCTCGCTTTGGATCTCAAAGACATCTTTCGTCTTAACCTGTTGCAGTAAGTCCCCACTTCCAAGATTGTGCAGCTGTGCTGGATTCATCACATATGCTTTTCCAAGATCTTGGACTTCATCAGGAGAGTGGGAATGTTGTTCCACATCACAGCCTCTGTTCTTCTTGTTGAAAGCCCCCTCACAAGCCTCCTGCCTCTTCTCAGAAACTTCAGACTCACTAGCACATGTTGCAACTTTTGGCTTAAGAAGCTTCTTTGCATTTTGAGCTCTCTCTTCACCTTGAAGTAGATCAGGACTACTTTCTGCATTGTTTTTAATTGTATTTTTTTTCTTTTTTCTTGTGCTTGCTTTTTTAACAGTTGTTTTTTCAGCAGTTTTACAACTACCTTTGTTTTCAACCTTTACAGGAACAAACACAGGGACTTGGCTACAGCTAGGGTCGGTTTCAACACCACACCCAGTTTCTTTAGCCTGTGGCTGATCACATAAATTCTCTTTATCCAAAGATTTTCTGTCAAGAATAACAGTGGTTTGAGTAGATGAAACCAGAGAGCTGGGAGGTTTCAACTGTGGCTGTGTGTTGCTCTTGCTGGAGCTGCTGCTGTCCTTTGTGATACTCCACCGATCAGTCTGAGTGGAACTGACACCTGGGAAGATATCCACACCAGAAGATGGAGTGCTTGTTGCAAACAGCGTGGAACGCTTTCTCCTCTGAGTAACGTGACCTTGTGAGAGACGATCAAATAAATGTTTTGTCACCTCATTGCCCTCATATGAAAGGGGATGACTTTCCCAGGCAAGCACTGGCAAACTGTTGGGATTTTGCTGGGTGGTGCACAAGTTCTCTGTTGGAAAGACAAAATTCATTTCTAAGACTTAGAAATGCAGCAGGCAAACACCAGCTTTCCCAATATCACTAAAACCATACCCCACACACTGCCAGAAATCCAGAGCGTACAAAAAGCATGATTTTGTCTCTACAGGGGCTCCCCAAACTCACTGCATAACAGAAATGCTCAGCTGGCTCCCCTCAGAACAGAAAGGCAGCCCACAGCAAGATCTCTTAACCATAATGTTTAGGAATGCATCTGTATGAGTTACTATTTATACAGCAAATCCACAAGGAATAGAAGATGTGCACTTAGTCAGATTCTGCACCTTAAGACACTTCTGAAAATCTTATTTAAGCTCAGTGCCTAATTACACAGAAAGTGACCTTGAGCTATTGCAAACGTTGCAGATATCCCAAGCAAGACATCTCATTCTGGGATATAAGTAATTCTGGCAATATCAGCGTCACGGAAGCATGCAGTTCCTAACAGTAATTAGGAGCTGCTGGAGTGATGGTTAGGAGCTAACTGGCACTGCACTTATTTCTGAACAGGCAAAGTCGTACCAGAAGAATGTCAGAAGGTGCAACTTTACCTCCAAAGATGCCAGAGTCAAGAAAAGCCTCTTGTGCTTCCATTGCTTCAGTCAGATTCTTCCCATTCTCTTCCTGGTGGGACTGAGGCTTCTCAGACGGCTGTGGTGGCAAAGTGTCTTTGGAAGCAACGGGCACAGTTTCCAGTGGCTCATTAGAAGCAGGTCTCTGAAGATCTAGTGAGGACAACGTTACTGATGTGGAGCTGCCACCTTGCTGTTCTGCATCACACAGCTTGGAAATGGGCACCCTCATTGGCATCCCTGCAGCCCTAGTGAGAAGGAATAACAGCAACGGAGCACATTCCATACCTGTGACAGGCCCCAGAATTCAGCAGAGTAGCTGCAGCTTTCACCTCTGTCAAATGTTGCTGAAATACATTTCTGAAAGGTTCAAGTGCTGAAGAACAAATACTGCCCAGCCAGGACAGATTCCCAATTTTTGTGCAAGCACAACTCATAAGGAAAGCACACCACTGCAGACAGAAGCAGGAGAAAAATACACAAGGAAGTAAGGCCTTTCAGCACACGGGTTATGACCACAAGTTCACCTTGCTGTAGAACACCAAAGCAGCAGCTTGGAGGTATGTGTGTGAGCAGCTCTAAGGGTTCCCCTCTGTTCAAAGGGGAGACTAGACAGAGAAGAAAAAGAGCTTCAAATATAGTTTAAGAGATCCTGCTCTGTGTTTTCCAAAACACAAGTGTACATCATAAAAGCAGATGTCTATTAAGCATCAAAATGTCAAAGCAGCCAGCTCGCTCACTCAAGGAAATCTTGCAGTGCTCACCAGCTACAAAGAAAAAGCTACCAAAAAGCAATGTGCTTTCAAACAAAGGAGGGAGAAGGACCCATTTATATATAGACTTGGCATGAGGACAAGTAAGACAAGGAGTGGCAGCAGAAATACACAGAGTAAAGGAAAACATCAAGCAGTGGTGGTTTAGAGAAAACATCTAATGTAAAACAGACAACTGGGCACACCCATAAAACACAAGAGGAAGTTCAGCATATAGAAATTCAGGACAAGCTTGGAGATATCTGACATTTTAAAGCTCACCTCATAAGCTGACCATCTGCAACATCATAGGCCCAGCTATTGTCACTCATGCTGCTCTTCTGGCCATTGGACAAGGATGCAGAACTTGTATGCAACTGGAAAACAGAGAAATAGAAGGGTGGTTTAAAGCTCTTACAGTATCCTATGCAGCCTCCTGCACAGAAACAGCAGCAGCTCAATTTCACCCTGGAAAGCATGTCAAATCCTGCCAGTGACCTTCTCCCATTTAAAATTGCACAAATTACGGAATAAACTGCAGCACAGTCAGATTCTGTCTCTGCAGGCTTAAGGATGAAGTTAAACTAGTTCAGATAATCTGAGACTAGGAAGCAGGAATATTTTCCCTCCCACTCATCTATGAGACAGGACATACACAAAGTGTCCTATTCCAATTTGCCATAGCAACACTTTAAAAAAAGAAATTAAAAAGAAGTCACTTGGCAGAAGAACCTACCAGCCAATACAGACAATGACCCAGAGGAAGGCAGTTTAAAACAGTAGCCTTTCCTACAGAAGAGGCTACCCTGAAAGTCATTAATATCAAGCTAAAAACACACATACAGCCAGCACAATTCAAGCAAGCAAAGAAAAACAGTCAAAGCGTCAAATAGTGAAGTGAGGAGGCAACACAAAGCAAAAAACAGAGATAAACACAGCTCCCTTCCCAGAAGGATGTGCTCACATTTCCCATGGTTTACCTCAGAGAGTCGGGCCACCTTAACTGCAGCCATGAGGTTTTCAAATTCTTTCAAGATGTTATTCTATGTTGAGGTAATAAATAGAGAGAAATCACAAAGACATTAAATCAAAACATCTGTTCCAAAAAGGATGTTGATAGCCAGTGCAAGGCATGCTCTGGGATGANTTAACTGCAGCCATGAGGTTTTCAAATTCTTTCAAGATGTTATTCTATGTTGAGGTAATAAATAGAGAGAAATCACAAAGACATTAAATCAAAACATCTGTTCCAAAAAGGATGTTGATAGCCAGTGCAAGGCATGCTCTGGGATGAACACAACTTAGAAGAAAGTTGTTTCATTCAGGCAAATGAACAGGAACATTTTTCATATGCAGAGAGTATGGACAATCAGTGACAGCTCGCTCCTCCCAAGGTTGGGATGCCAGTGCAGCATACCTCACCCACCACCTCTCCCCATGCCAGAAGCACTGTTAGTGCCATACCTGGAAGGAGAGTTTGTGCCGCAGCACAGCATTCTCGAAGTGGCACTGCTCCAGCTCCTTCTGTAAGACAATCTTCTCCTGAATGAGCCGCTGTGCATTGGCTTTCTCCGCATTGAGGGCCAGGGCCAGTGCTTTATTGTTATGTTTTAGGGATACTTTAATAGTGGAGGAGTTGTCTGTAAGTGATAGAGAAGTACTGAACAGAATCAGCATGCAAGGTCTCATCCATGCCTCTTCCCAGAATAGCCTCCCTTGGGATCAGATCTCTACAACTCAATAACCTCTACACAAAGTCAGCAGTACAATTCCTTCCAGCAATAGACGTCCCCAGAGAACAGCAGGAAAAATGTTCCTGCAACACTTCAGACACCCTCTCAATCTTCAGTGGGTCATGCTCAGTCAGCGAGCTACTGCTTCACTTCTTAATGAACAATGGCATGTTCAGATGCTGAGTTTAGAAGACATGTTTCTGACTTTGAACAAGTTGCCTATAGCTCCGAGTCCTCATCTCCATCCAAAAGGAGGGAGAAAAAACTACTGTCCTTTGTAGCAGCCCTTGAGCACATTTAGATCCATGTTTCCCCATTTAAAAACAATTAACTAAAAGTAACAGAAATATCTAACTTTTTCAAGGTGGTCCAAATTATCTCCTGCACTATTGTTGCATTATTTCCCCCGTAAGAACTAATCACAGATGGGCTACCTTCTGCACAGGATTGCATATACACTGGAATAACTTTCACACCTCTTATTTCTGTTGTTTGGACACTGAGGGCTCAGTCACCCAGACACAGCCATCTAATGCCACCTGGGATGCCCTCAGCTGCTGCTCCAAAGCTTCTGTGTTAAACCCGCCAGTCACAGATACCTCAAACACCTTTGGTCACCTCAAGTGTTAGTTGGCACTCATTTGCAGAGTACTGAATTCTCTAGAAACCCACAAGCAGAGAAGCAGCTGTTAAATATAAGCTCTGGGTCAGAGACAGCCACCCACCACCGGCGGCAGCCAAAGGCAGTGATATGGCAACGTAGCTGCCAGCCTCTGCAAGTGCTGCAAGGTAGAATATACACTCACTAATAATTTTCGTTTTGATTTTTGATGCGAGCGAGGCATTCAGCTTTGCAGTCCTCAAGACACCGTTTTTCTTCTCCCGCATCCGCTCTCTTACACCGCTCAGGCTGAAGAAGGATGCTTCCAAACCCTCCCGAGATGCCATAGCTGGAGAGAGCGACACCCAGCAGGGTCAGCACCCGCCTTCCGCCCTTCAGCGAGCACTCCTCGGCCAAGGCTTGCGCTCTCCCCGAGAAGCGTACCCGCGGTCTCGCCCCCCGCCCCGCGGACCCCCGCGGAGGAAGGAGGCCGCAGACACACGGCACCTCGCCCCGAGCTGCTCCCGGGCACGGCAGCCGCCCTGCGCCGTTACAGCCCCTCCACCGCCTCCCTCACGCCAGCGGCCCCTCAGCTCCCGCGGGGAGCGGGGCAGGCGGACCCTCCGCCTCACCTACATGCGGGGCGGCGAGCCCCGCGGGACGGGGGGCGGCTGCCCCTCGCCGCGGCCGGGGAAGGAGGGTAAGCGAGGAAGGGCGCCCTGCTTGCCGGGAGATTTTTGAATGTAACCGGGACGGCGGGCAGCCCGCCCCTCGCCTCGCCCCGCCCCGCGG
>JAHREE010000531.1:1749278-1775369 GCA_033628505.1 Tringa tobata | reverse complement strand
TATTTCTTATCTTCAAGGACAGGACGTCCTTGCCAGCCTTGCAGAACTTCTTTGTCAGGATGTTTTGCCATGTCTCTGAGGCCTACTCTGGCTAACTCATGACAACTGAGCCTCACATAAGTTTTCCAGTGAACTGTGCCCAGATCCTGCAACCATTCCCCAACATCAGATCACACAATAGTATCAGAAAACTTGCATAAGTTTTTACAATTCAATTATTGTAGAGATCAGAGGTAACATTACCATGATTTGCACATTAGATTAGACTGATTTTGGGCAAGTCACTCAATCTCTCTCCTAGTCAATCTGTGGCACAGTGTGTCAATATTTGCAGTTACAAATCCTCCGGAGAGAAGGAGGCTGTGTTTGTCTTGGGCATGGTGCTCTGACAACATGATGTGCTGTCAGCCCATACGCCAGAGTCGTTTGAGTCTCTTCAGCTCTCAAGACAGGCAGCAGAGTGTGTGCCTGCTGCTTCCCTTCACCTGAGATTTCCAGGAGCGTATTTTACATACCTTGTCCTTAAATCACAAAAAAGCGTTCTGTATGGCCCGGCTATTTAACGAAAGAGCATTTGTGCTGGAATATGTAGATATTTTTTTTTTCAGTAACACAGACTTTATTGATATTTCCCAAGCAACCATTAAACGTTGCTGTGGAATTGTAATCAAACTATAGTAGATGATTCACGTGTAATTCACAGTCTTTCTGGTGCACTTTTTTTTTTTTTTCTCTCAGTCGTGCTTACCATAACATTAATGACGGACTGCCACCCGGTGTCCAGAAAGAGCTAGAGCTACACCTCGGCTCACAGTTTCATGCATCAGAACAGCCTCGGCTGCAACCTCTCTTAGTTGAATTTTCCCATGTCAAGAAATAGAAATGCCATTAGGTGCCATGTAGGGGCATTCCACAACATGTAGGTTTGCAGGAGCGATCTTCCCTTCTGCTCCTGGAATAAGTGGGTGGATCAGCTCTCCCTCCTTTTGCTGTGAACATTAGACTCTATATTTTTATATATTTTTACTGTCATGCTCCTTATGGGCAGGAATCCTTTTCTCTAGGAATTTCCAACCCAGGATATTTTTAGAAATACACTGCAGAGGAGTGTAAAGAAGTTTTCCAGCTACTCATGGTGTTTCCCGTGGTGGTTTTGGTTTGGTGTTTTTGTTGGGTTGGGGGGGGGGGGCACAGGCAGTGGGTTTTTTAGCTTTGATTTATATTCCAATGTTATGCAAGCAGAGACAAAGAAAGAACAGAAACCGTCTTTCTGTTCATCTCCTGTTATCCTGTTACTGTGCGCTTGCCTAGATCCTGTCCCTAGTGGACTCAGGGGTACTTCCTTGATGGTCATGAGGTAGCAAAGTTACAAAATTTTCTGAAGAGGAAGATAAGCCACTGTTATCAGGATCTCCAGTTTCTGTTTCAGCCAACAACACTGCTTAATTTTAATCACGGGTTTAAGATCATTCCCAGTCTCTGATAAAGAAACAGAAATGCTTTGCTGAATTTGGAAACTAAGGGTAATTTATTTTGCAAAGCCCTTATTAGTTTAAGAGGTTAAATCTACTGTTTTAATTAACAGTAAGTCTTCGAGCACAGTTTTTACCTCCTTAAAAGTCCTAGACTCAAAGAGCTGGAATCCAGCCCATCTCAAAATTTAATTTCTGTGGATCTCAGGTTTGCTTATCTTCCTCGCTCCCATTTCCCACCAAAGTAAAATGGTGGAGATACCTGTTATCTGCCATCACTTCGAAGACTTGTCTTAGATCTCCTTGAAAAGCAAGCACTAGCTTTACCAAGATGTATAGATACTTATGGAGCCTAAATCACATCCTAGTGGGATTTAGGATCCAGAAGATTTCTAATTCATGAGAAGGGACATCCTAGCCAGAGATGGATGTAATAATTGCTATTCTGGCTGCCTGATGCTTCTCAGAGTTTCCTACCCCATTGTTCAGACATTTCAGGAGCTGCCACATGAACAGCTGAGGAGCCGCAGGCTGCCTGCCAGGATATTATGGCAGATTATAATCCCTAGGCTGCACCTGTACATACAGGGTGTGTGAGCCGGTGCAGGCAGGATGCAGGAACAACCACAAAACCACAGATGAAAAGCAAAGAATAAATTTAATCTCACTACCTCATGGATCATGGAACCTCCGAAGCAGCACCCAGGCAGAGGCATGCAAGCAGGGGACACAGGCACCATGGAGCAAGAGAGAGTTCTTATTAGCAAGAGAGTCCTTGTTAGCAAGGGAGTGAGAGAGAGCTCGCTTGCTGTTCTGGACTGTATTTCAAGGATTCAGGGAGGCATAGTTTTCTGCTGTGCTTTGATCTCTTCAACATCAGGGCAGGAATCTCATGCATGTTCGATAAGGTGCCCCTGAGTCCGTCCCAGGCCTGTGTTATCTAAGTGCAGATGTTCTACTTGTTGAGCACACAAAACTAAACAACAATTAGTGTGATATATGTGTTTTCCAGCACCCCACATGTAAGTCACTTGAGCGTGTTTACAGTACTCCTCGCCTGTATTCCATTACTTTCCCACACAGGGCTATAAAATGCAGCAGTTCAGCTACTGTGTGGACAACTGAAATGTCTAGGCAGCAGGGATGGACACTTCAAGAAGCTGGGTGGTTCAAGCAGCCAGCACAAAAATTGCCAGCAAAGTTGTGCTCATTTATCCATCAGGACCTCTGAAGCAGTTATCTTACTTTCCACTGACCACAAAAGAGTAAGCCCATTTAGCTTGGCACACAGTCTCTGCCAACATATTAATCTATGAATTGTCCTTCCAGGATGACTGAATTCAACCTTTCAAGCTCTCTCTGCATTCATTTGCCATGCTGACTGCCCCTGGAGCTGCAGAGTATGCCTGAAATCAAAGTGCACACATTTCACCCCAGCTCCCACCACAAGGCCAGGGCAGGGGTACCTGGGGCAGCAGCACCTGGCCCAGCAGAGCCACCAGGTTACAGCCAGCTGAGCTCCAACAGCTGCGCATGGAAAGGATAGCGTAAAGCTTGGTCTGTGCCTGTTCTCTTGCAGGGGAGGAGGTACAGGTGTTTTCTGATTGTAGCCTAGAAATAGTGTCTAGCACTGGCTCCTGAAGTTCATGACAATTGCAAAAGGAGCATATTGAGGTAAACAATAAGATTACACATTTCTGGTAGAATCGGCCTTCATATCTGACAATCACTTGTTTGTTCTTAAGCTTGGGCTACTACTAGGACTTTTGCAAAGGTCAGTTACGCTACTGGCCAGTGAAAGAGCAACACTTCTTCTCTGCTTCTTCTCCAAGTGCAGCAAAAATGAGAGTAGCTTCAAGAGCACTAGAGAATTTGAAGCTAGGATCCCTTACCTACTTGTATTGTAACTGATCCCATGCAGTAGGTCTGTAAACTAGCCCGGTGGCACCCTATAAGCCCAAGATGATGTAAGGCTCTTTCTTCCTCCCAAGGCATCATGTATCATTGTACAGCAGCAGCATATCAAAAGACCAACCCTCATTCAGCAAGGAGAGATAAAAAGGACAGCAAGTGACTGGATTAACTGACCAGAGGAAAGCAACACGTTGACAAAGTAGGTTTGAAGAGTTCACACAAGACAGTAAAACTGTTTTTGCAACACTACTACTGAATATCACAGCTAGAGAGGCACTTTAGGCCACCCAGAGCTCACAAAGGCTCTCTTGTCTGCTGTTCTCAGCACTCTTTTAGCATGAGATTTTACATAGTAGCACTAATATATAATGTAGCGTCAATCCTAAATTGAGCTCTCACACCAACTGTATCATACCTTGGCAGGAGGTGTCACTCATGAGCTAAAAAATTAACAAAAACCTGACCGCATAAAGAACCCAGTAATATCAGATTAGTCTAGCATGTACAGGAATTAGGCTCTGCCTTACTATTTTTCCATGATTTGCTAAAGCCTATTGTTTACTGGAGCTCCACTGAGCAGGAAAGCTGAGAAAACATTCCAGCAGCAGGGCTGGATTTGACCAAGTAAAGGGGCTCCCCCACAGCCTTGAGTTCAATGTGCATCACATGTCACACAGCAGGAGGGAAGCTGATCTGCCATGCAGTCCCTGTCTCTCCTGATGGATTCAGCCCTGCATGCTGTGCTTGCGCTTATTAACATTTGCATCCCGCAGGGAGCTACAGAAGCAAAACAAGGAATCTCTCCAGAGAAGCCTGGAAGAGATTCAAAAGCAAGGAAGCAAAGACATAACAAAGACCCAGACTTCATGTACCTCCCTTAGCTGTGGGTGAGCTAAATGATATTTTCTACCTTAGCTTTGGTAATACATTTGCAACTTGAGTTATGGGGGTTTCTTGTTTTAAATTTTGGCAGTCATTCCATCCTTCCCACCCCTCATATCTTGTATCTAAGACTGACATTCCCTCCTCTTCCCTTAGCCACCTCTCTCCTGCTTCCCTGCCAGTGTATCGGGAGCTTACATTTTCCCAGTGCATCCGCAGTGCTTCTCAACCCACCGTGCTACTTTTACAGAGCCGAAGAGGATGCAGCACTTCAGAGGCAGGGAGTACACACTGCCCTTGTCCACAGCGCTGTGTAACTCCCACACAGGATCCGGAGTGGGGCAGGAGTGAGCTTCCCTGCATGTGACATGAGGATTGTGCCTCTTGGGATGATCCCATTTTCTTCAGCTCTTCTCTTTAACCATCCTCTTTCTAATTTCCTTAAAGGACTTTTTGTTAAAGGACTTAGCTAAAGAAAAAGCCTCTCCCTGCAATGCCAGTGTAGAACTGAAGCCTAACTGTTTTCCATTCCCCATTTGTAGGTCTCTAAGGGTTTTCCTCTGTTATGTCTATGCTGTGCTGTCCAAGAACACTCCCCATTTCCTAGATGAGCTGTTGCAATCCTCATCTTTGCACTAAGGGATAAGAGTTGGGTGCGCATGGTTCTCTACCACATCCCTCTCTTCTCTGGAAGCCCGGGCACGCTGCATGGGCTCTTTCTACTTAATTCCATAGAAGTTTCAGTGCTCAATGGGGTAGTAGAAATGTTCACTGCCGAGAAGTGTGTTCAACACTAGCTGCAGGGCAGAAAGGCTCTACTTGAGCTCTTTACATATAAAAATGATAGAAATTAAGATTCTCAGCTACTTCTACCCAGTGCATAGATGTCCATCCAAAGTACGGTCACATATTGTACAGCTGCATTAACCCATGCCTTGGAGATGGACCTGTACTCTAATGCAAAATATCTGCTTAAGGAAAAACCAACAAACGCTTGTGAAGCAAAACTGTTTTTCTTCTTCTGCCTGCTGATTCTCAATCACTGAGCCTATTTATGGAGATGCCAAAAGACAGCACTACACAAGAAAGCCTAGGAATGGTTAAACTTAATCAGGGATTCAAATGGTCTTTTAGAAGTCCTCATATACTCAAAGCTTGCTTTCAACTCACCAGGTTCACAGCCTTTTTCTTTTTACTTTAACATATCACAAATTTCCTGTTAAAATCAGTCTAAAATAAAATGTAGTTGCTGTAAACACCTGTCCTTTCAATTCTGAGCTGTCCATGGGGAAAAGCCTAACCACAGCTTGGTACATTCAGAAATTACAGATTAACTGTTGAGTCTTTGTGCTGATATTAATGGAGCGTCTTGGCCATACCACGCATCTCCACACTTTCCTTTCAAGCCTTGTGAGCCAAAATTCAAGGCCTAAGGGAGTCACATGAGAAGGCTAGAGAGGACTTAAGATCAACATCACCCTCCCTTACACAGGAACTCTGTAGCCATTAATTTCTGCAGCATCAGCTGTTTTGGCCTGGTTAGTTCACTCTGCGGGAAGCAGGATGCTGGAATGCACTATCCAATCCCATTTAGCAGTTTCTACCTCTCCTCCATGGCATGTGTGCACTGCTGGGACAGACCTACCCTGTCACATTCAGCACAGGCTCCTTCCTGGAGCTCAGAGCATCCATCAGCTTCTAAACAAAGGCTTCTGTTCTTGCAAACAAATTCAGTAGAGTAGTAGGCAGCACCCAGTGTCAGAACCTGAGCAAATTTCATTCCAACTCAAACACCATTAGTCTGACCCCTTGAAATTACAAGAGGGTAGGAGGGGATATTGGTGCACATAAGTAGGAGAACGATGGCAAGGGGGTGGTTAAGATTAAACAGCTAGAGAGAGAGATTAACATCTCATGACTGATTTTTGTTCACTCACCTGCAATAAAATAAACAGTAAGACTTTAACAAATAGGTGATTAGCCATGTTATTCCAGTGTTATCTTTGCTATTAGAGTACTGCCATGGTCTTCACTTCTCATTGGCTAATACTTCCTGGTTTTTGTAGATTAGGCTGGTGGACTTAAGAGGAGTAAGCAACAGAAATCTTGCTATGCTAATAAGCATAAATCCAGTGTTTCATTTTCAGAGTGAAAGTACCAGCCCCTTCGCTACTCTCTCCCCTGTCGGTTGGCTGGTGTCTGATGATCTGCACACAAGAATCAAGCCCAGCAGATTAGGTGGTTTGTAGTTCACATGTTCACATTTTCAGACAGGCAAAATCAGGGAGCTGAAAGGTGCTTGTAGATGTGTGCACAGTGGGATTGGTGAACGATAGCCTTCTGCCACCTTGGCTGAAATTTCCTCATTTCCTGAGCTATATTGTCTCCTGAATAAAAAAAAGCTTTTGATGTGACCAGACTAATTAGCCAGAACAACTTCAAACTCTTTTCTCAGCTGCACAAAAAGCAATGGACGTAGTTCAGAACTCAGATGAGATGCAGAGTCACACATTTGTCCTACAGGACCCAGAAGAGACCTCTAATCATATGTGCACACTTAGTGCCAGTTGTCACATGCATGCAGTTGGTGCCTACCACTGCGAGAGACCATTCTGGGTCTGTTCTAAGTACCTGAAATTGTGGTACAGAGGCCTTGTGCAGCAAGTGGGATACTGAACAGGGCACCATCCATTTTCCCTTTGGCAATTTAAGAGCTGCCCGTTGTACCCCAGAGACTAACTCCAGTAGCAGAACTCATGGTGGCAACTTGGTGCTGCAGTTCACAGTCCAGTTTTCGACACTGAAATCAGATGGTCTCATCTAACTCTCTTGGCTGTGAATAACACAAGAGCTGAGGCACATACTGCTTGCAAGACCAGAGGTACTAACTTCTTAAATTGCCCCACAGAAGCTTGTGAGTCAGAGTCTTTAGATCATAGTCAGTGTTACTACAGCACTGCCCATGCAAACAAGCACCAATTTCCCCCTCATTTCTGCTACAGTAATCCTGACTTCAGACACATCAGTGTCTTAAACTATTCCTGAAAATTCTCACTCATTTTGGTGAAGAGCCTTTTCCTAGTCAATTGTCAGGTGGAAACATTTAGCATCTATCTTGGAATGGCAAAATACTCATTTTGTGCAAGAGAATATCTGTAGAACAAAACTATAACCAATCTGTTCTGAAAAGAATTGATTAAGTGCATAGGACTATATATCTTCAAGAGGCAGCCAACAGTAAGAGCAAATACCAGATCCAAACAATGAGAAATTTTGTTTTACTCAATCTCTCTAAAACAGTCTTAGGGTCAATCAGAGAACGGTTTTGGTTGGAAGGGACCTTTAAAGGTCATCTAGTCCAACCCCCATGCAATAACCAGGGACATCTTCAACTAGATCAGGTTGCTCAAAACCCCATCCAACCTGACCTTGAATGTTTCCAGGGACGGCGCATCTAGCACCTCTCTGGGCAACCTGTTCCAGTGTTTCACCACCCTCATTATAAAAAATTTCTTCCTTATATCTAGTCTAAATCTACCCTCTTTTAGCTTAAAACCATTACCCATTGACCTATGGCTACAGGCCCTACTAAATGGACATCCCCATCTTTCTTATAAAGCGCTGTTTAAGTATTGAAAAGCTGCTCTAAGGTCTCCTCTGAGCCTTCTCTTCACCAGGCTCAACAACTCCAACTCTCTCAGCCTGTCCTCCTAGGAGAGGTGCTCCGTCCCTCTGATCATTTTTGTGTCCCTCTTCTGGACCCACTCCAACAGGTCCATGTCTTTCCTGTACTGAAGGCTCCAGAGGTGGACGCAGTACTCCAGATGGGGTCTCACCAGAGTGGAGTAGAGGGGCAGAATCACCTCCCTCGACCTGCTGGCCACACTTCTTTTGATGCAGCCCGGGATACAGTTGGCTTTATGAGCTGCAAGTGCACACTGCCGGCTCATGTCGAGCTTTTTATCCAACAGTACACCCCAAGTCCTTCTTGGCGGGGCTGCTCTCAATCCCTTCATCCCCCAGCCTGTATTGATACCAGGGGTTGCCCTGACCCAGGTGCAGGACCCTGCATTTGGCCTTGTTGAACCTCATAAAGTTCACACTGGCCCACTTCCGAAGCCTGTCCAGGTCCCTCTGGATGGCATCCTGTGCCTCAGGCTTGTCAACCACAGCACTCAGCTTGGTGTAATCTGAAAACTTGCTGAGGGTGCACTCAATCCCACTGTCTATGTCATTGACAAAGATACTGTCCCTGAGGGACACCACTTGTCACCAGTCTCCATCTGGATATTGAGCCATTGACCACTACACTCTGGATGTGACCATCCAACCAATTCCTCATCCACCAAACAGTCCACCCATCAAATCCATATCTCTCCAATTTGGAGAGAGGGATGTTGTGGGGGACCATGTCAAAGGCCTTACAGAAGTTCAGACAGACAACATCCATAGCTCTTCCCTTGTCCACTGATGTAGTCACTCCATCACAGAAGGCCACTGGGTTGGTCAGGCAGGACTTGCCCTTGGTGAACCATGTTGGCTGTCTTGAATCACCTCCAATGTAAAGGTGCTCTTGAATCAACTCCAATATAAATGCTGGCTCCACAAGGGGAGTCATTGAGCATCTCTGCTGCATTTTCTGTATCTAAGAATCTTCTGTATCTAAGAGGTGCTCAAAACAGGAACATCTAGGGCCAGATTTCATCGCCTTTCATGGGGACTTGGATTAACATCCTTTGTTCAAAGAACTCATGTGCAATCCACACAGCAATAACTGTTCCTCTACATCATTCATCATCCCAAAGATCTGCCCACCAGTTTTCCATATGGTTGGACTTGATCTTAAGGGTCTTTTCCAACCTAAATGATTCTATGGTTCTGTACACAAGGGATTACACCTTGAAATAGAGCCAGATGTGACATTAAAGCACTGTGATAACTTCGCACTAACTTTCTGTATGAAGTATTTCTTGCATGCTCACACTGCCTGTTGCCAGTTCTGTTGAGTCCAGGTCAGCAACCCACCAGGCAAAAATCAAGCCCTGAACAGTGTACTTATAGCAATAGCTACAATACATCACATCAAGAACAACAATCAAGCAAACATCATGACAAGGTGATCAAACAGTTTGAAGGCAGGTGGTCTGAGGTAACCGGAGAGCTTGGAAGAATAGGGCTGAATATACTAAAAAGGACAGGAGGGTATCTAACCTTTCCAAATATAACCTATTTCCAAATAGGTTAGATATCCTCCTGTCCTCTTTAGTATTTTATTTTAGTATTTTATTTTAGTATTTTATTTTATTTCATTTAGCATTTTATTTGCAAACAGTGAGTGCACATTCGCCTCTGTCATTTAATAAGGATACAGTTAAAAACATCAGTGAAGTGATTTGTGATGGAAGGATGTGAAGGTGGAGGTTTCATATTCCCCCTAAATGTTTCCGCAGAAGATACGCTTGTCTTTCTCCTTCCTTTCTTGCTACAGCCCTGAAAGCCCTTTTCTGTGGCGTGAAACCTTGTAAGCAAAGCCGGACTCCACTAAGTCGACTAAACCTTGCCCTGCTCTTGCTCCTTACAGCCACAAACACTCATTTGTTCCACTGAAGGTGGAGACTATGTAGTTGCAAATAGAGTGTTTTTAAATAAATTAGATCTACAAAGGTGTTCATCTGCCTGCCAAGTTAACTGATGAATCATGTTGACAAGGTCTTTACATGCTTGAATGAGTTTGCCCAAATACATAAGATTATAAATCTGGTTTTGGAGTGCAGTAGTTTCTTTTGATCTGAAGCCTCACCTACTGGTGATGTAAGACATTTGTATAACCAGCTTTGCATATTCCATGAAGCAGTTTGTTTTTAAAAGTCTAAGATTTAGGTGCAAGAAAATGATAATCAGAATAGAACAAGTCACGGTTTGTTCCAGCCCTGCACCAAACAAGAAAAAACAACAGAGGAAAAGTTCCGAAATGGAGGAATACAGTTTTCCATTACCTACTAGCTGTGCTTTACTGTTAAAACACTCTGCTTTAGCATTAAACAACAATCCTTCCTGGTTCCATCTAGAGAGCAACTTCAGTTTAATGCAGCTTGCTCCCTTTAAATTTTTAAAGCAGACTTTCAAAGAGAAAGAATTGAACCAACTAACCCAAACTGATTTACAATGTTAGCCAGTAATTCAGATCCACTGATAAACATCTAATAAGAACTATTTGATTTCAGTCTTTTTAGTCTTCAGGGATGCAGCAGTTAACCACACACCAGGAAGGGACTGAAGCTTTTAATCACTATTTCCTTCTAACACGTCTGTGTTAAAATCTGTACACAATAGAAGAGATTAGCAGGCAAAAGCTAGCAACATCACGTGAGATTGAGACTTTTCCTGTTCCCAGGATAAAGTGGGTGACAAAGTATTGAAATTGAAGCAAAGTTCATCTGCTCTCACAAAAGGAAAGATTACTGTGGAACAAACTTAGGCAAGAGGTAATCGACACAGAGTGGGTAAGGAGAGGAACAGAAACTGTTCAGAAACTGCTCAGGTCTGCTAAATTGGATACCTTTCAGGCAAAGGAGGTTCTGTAAAGAACTCTCCTTATACACACACCCCCCAATTGGGCCAGGTGCACCACATGAAACAATTGATACCAGCTGAAAGTGTAGTCCACTCCACAGTTACACAATAATTCATTTGCACGTAGCATCAGCAAATGGCAGTATATCACAGTTTAAGAAAACCAGTGTTGTTTATCCTTTAAGAATACAGTTATGCAGTCTCTTCAAGTAACTCAAGAGACAGGCAAAGTTCAGTAAGGCAATGCAAAGTTTCACTGGAGATGAAGGAAATAATCTGTTTCATATCAGTGCTATTTCCAGGGCCTGTTCATAACTTGGAGATGCTAAAAGAAAGCTGAGTGACTACTTCTAGGTAGATAATGTTTTTGCATTGCCCAGGGAATGGTCAGCAGGGCCAGCTGAAATAAAATTCTGCTGTGGGCTGATGTATGCAACTTGCTCATGACCATACTATGTTATTGTTCAATGGCACAAAAGCATATTAAATCAGATTTGCAATGGGTATATCTTTCCTCACACAAAAGCTGTGTTGGTTAAAATCAGGCAAAGAATTAATACTTGCTTAAGTACGTCTCTGGTTAGTAAGATGTACTGTACACTATAAGCCATAGTGGCAGGAACACTCCACATGCTTGTGCTTTACATAGCTCAGCAGTGTGCCACATGGCAATTGCCACCACACCAGTGTGTAATGGGAGCATGTGGAGTAACACGGTAAATGTCTTTTAGTAACATAATTCTGAAAAGGCCGCACTATTAATGCCTGGTCACAAGTAACCGCCACAGATAATCTTAAAGTTGCGTGAATACATTTTCTCCTATTGTCACAATATAGAGTCCTTATAAATCCCACTTCTTCAAATCATAAAGCATCCTCAATTTACTTTCTACCACACATCTGATCACACTCATTTGCTGGCACTCCTGAGCTCCTCCATATGGATAATAATAAAACCTTCTCTATTAGTTTCAAAAGAGTGAATCTCTGCAATCCCATCTCCAGAACAGAAAATAATTTATCAGAAATGCACACAGTAGCTGGGAAATTTGCCTTTTTCTGTACGATTATCTTGTTCAGTATTGTCAGAAACAGTTAAATTTCTGTCTTTCCTACATTTTTGCTGTGTTAGCTACTGCAGAATTCTGTTTCGCACAAGATTCAGCTCTATGAAAAAGAGGAACTCCAAGGCCAAATATTGGAGCTCACTGATGATTGCCCATCAGTCCCCAGGCTACATCCCTCTTCCTGAGATCTGCTCCCTCAATGTTTTAGGTTGCTCTTGAATCTTGTATGAAATGCCCAACTTCAGGGGCTGACAGGACTTACTGCATCCCAGAGAATATAGAAGATTCCTTGACTGGGGTGCAGTAAATGCCAAAATTGTCTCTGCAGAGGCTGGCTGACTTGCAGTAAGTTCTTACTCCCATGCTAAATACTGTGGAACAGAAAAGTAAGTTCCATTAATAGTTATAGCCAGTGAAGTACTGACTGAGGAGGAAAAGGACAGAAAGATGCAGAGGAACTTAGAACAAGGTGAACACTGTACTTGGCATCCAATTCTTCCTGCAAACAAGCTGCTCCATGCTACCACCAGTCCAGCAAAGTTTTCCAGTCTTATCACAGCTGTTTCCTCCAGAAAGAATTTTTCCATATCTGGAAAATCGCACCACCTTTATATAGCATTTTTTAGTGAACCTGTACTTCATGAACTAAATGTTTATCTGGTGTCAGTTGCACTGCCTCTACTAATTTTAGAGATGCACTGATCTGCTGCAGCAGGAGACTGAGCAAAATCCCTCAATTACCAGGCTATTCTGCATGCAAAAGGAATTAAATAAGTGTGCCAGTGTGGATTACAAACAGGAAAACATCTTGTTGTGCTGGAAAAAGTCTACTGCAGCATTAATTACCATTCAAGTAATTATGTATATGCCTACTAATCATCACTGAATCCTGTCCCAGCAGGCACTCTGCGCAATAATGAATGACAGGCATAATAAAATATAAAAAAACACAGTTAAGGGATCTTACATCTTAACATACCTCTTCTCCTTTAGGTAGTGGAGTCTAGATTTATTTTTTTCCTGGCATAGTTTGCCAAATATACTACTGCTCTTCAGCAAGGTGCTGGAGACTTTTGAAAAGAGAAAGCAGTACAGAGAGCACAGAACTACTAGGACACTCTGCAAACTTATCTGGTATATGTTTAATTTTAAATCATTTCATCTGGGCTTTAAATGGTAGGCTTTGATTTTGTTTTGCCTAGTAAACATTCTTATAATGGAGTCCTTATGGAAAACAAATCAACTTCTACAGCAGTGAGGTAGACTGCATAAAACTCACATCTCCACTTGCTAATGCCAGAGAACTCATTTAGCCATTATTTCACGCTCACATGACCCATCAATAATAGCCTGTTAGTGATCCTCACCAGCCTTTCCCTGACAACACTGGAGAGGAAAATAGAACTATTCTTCGCCCTTCTCGTCCTTTCTTTTGTAGAGGGGACACTATCTCTGCCCTCCTCCCTGTACTTTACTGCACAAAGTAGGCTGTTCAGCTGCTTGCAAATGTCTAGTGTACCTAGGAACACCCTACTTCAGCCAGAGAGAAATGGAGCATAAACAATTCAGCTCTCAAGACAGAGGTGTGAAAAAGCATGTTTCTTCTTGTTCACAAATGCCTAATATTGTTCATGTATAGGAACTGCACAATGTAAGTAGTAGGTGAGTTAGCGTGCTTAGGTTTGTGTGCTAACCCAGGTTTGCAAAATAACATAGAAGCTCAAGCACAGTATTTACTTGCCTGCTTAGAACAGGAAACTAAAATATTTCATTTGCCTTCAGCAAAAATAAAATAAAGGAAAAAAAAAACCAGCACCCCAGACAGCAATTAACATATGCCAAGGTACTTCAACAAAGTATCTAGTTCAATTAGTGCAATTGAGAAATATGGCTAGCAGTGATGTGTAAGTTACATGCTGGCATTCCTTTGGTCAAAGGCAAGAATGAACAGAAATGTACTATTCAGTGATGAGAGCAATAGTTAGATATCTGGATTTTTGATTCTGCTGTGTCCTAGAGTTTGAGGTTAGCTAAACCTCTCCAGATTTCTCCGCCTGAGACAGGAATGGAGGCAGTTCCTAGTTTTCAAGGAGTACTGAGAGGTTTTACTTACTTTTGTTTGTAAATGCTCAGAGAATATCAAGCAGACATTAAGAACAAGGGTGCTAGAGGATAAGAGCACTGGGAATTAACAGAGAGCATCCACGTTTTTGCTAACAAGTCTTCTAGGTTCTTGTAGCTTGTTTTGTGGTTGGTAGCAGGCACTACAGTTGCTGGCAGGCAGGGTATGTTTATCTACACAAACACTCAGTGCTATTTTCAGATTATCCCTACCCTCTTCTGGGTTTTTCTCGGGTGCAAAAGCAGTCAACTGCCATGTAAAAGCAGCTGTCATAACAGCATACTAGTTCAGGGCAGTTGAAACAGATGTAAATAACCAGACTCCTCAGATTGTGGATGTTGTTTGGCTAACAAGATATTTTGGCTCCAGAGTTTAAGACTAACCCACAGTGTCCAGCCCATCTGTGGCATAGGGTCCTAGGAGGTGGAAGTCTACAGGATTCAAGGAGAAGCTGGATGAGTACTTGGAAGACAAATCCACTGAAGGCTATTAACCAGAGGGAAGTAACCTCCTGCTCAGGAAACCGCTTAAGCTAAAAATACTTGAGGTCTTGAAGTCTCAATGAGGTATCATATGTATTTGCTTCATATTCACCTTTCCTCACTGCCTACTCACGGCCACAGTTGCTGCCAAGTTACTGGACTAGCTGGACCACTGGTCTGACCCATGATGTCTGCACTGTATTTGCAGCTGCTATAAGGAATTCACATATCACTGCCCCTACTCTGGACTCTCAAGTTCTAAACTTCCCAGAGCACTGGGAAGTTAGTGTGCCTCATCACCAAGCCCACTGCCCACTGTATTAAACTATGAAGGACCATATGGGCCCCCCCAAAAAAAGCTGGTTCCACAAAGCAAGTATGATCACAGAAAGAACAACAAAAAAATACGTGTAATACTTCCAAGCCTGTCAAAGATCTTTGAGAAATGCAAGTACATAGAAGTTGTTCCTGTAAGTAAATTCAATTTGCTTAGCATTAGCCATCAGGAAGAAGTTATTTTTGATGCAAAGAAAGCAATGAAGTATTCAGAAGCAACTGCTAGACTTAAATTCACACTCTTCCCTCAGGCTGCTTTCAGTGTTAAAGGCTAAAATTTCCTGGCTGAGGAAGCACCTCCAAGAGAGAGGCTGACAGTAGTGATACCATTTGCCTCACCCAGTAGAAGCACAACTAGAGCTGTGTAAAGATAGGCCAGCCTAAGATTTGCCCCTGAAGTTTTCTAGCTTCATGAAATCACCACACAATACTCATAGTGAAAGACACATGCAAGAAAGCACAAACATGTAGCATTTTGGTTGAACAAGAAGCCAGTGAGACAAAATGCTCCACTATTGCTCCATGCACTATGAGCAGGAAATATGAAAATGTGGCACTACACATGATGGGATTTTGTGAAGGTTAGTTCAAAGGTGGGTGTGGAAGGAGAGAAAGGAATGGTCCCTGGAAAAAACCACCAAGATATAGAGAAATATTTAAAACTCCAGAAGAATAACTTAAAACTGTGCTGTTACCTTTATCCTTTGAAAAACATTCTTGGATTATTATTTTTATTTTATGTTTATATTTTATTTCAAATAGATAACATCTCCTTGATATTTTAACATTAATTTGTACTTAGGCCTTGTAATTACTAGACTGAGTGGAAAATACATAAAAGGTCTGATCTAGGACTGGTAGCACAAACTTTTACTCCCATTTGGTTAATGGGGTTACTTCCCGTTACTCGAGACATAAACTGAGAAAAAAGAGATCCTGCTAGAACCCAAAGATCATCATCAGCAGGGTAATTTTACCTAAATAGCCCCAGCGTACATCACCTTCACCCTGCCCTGGCAATAAATTCAAAACAGCTCTGACTCTGAGTCTGCCTATTGCCCTGATTTCTAAAGACCACTGTAATGTATCGATTGACTGAGAATTGCACTATGCCATATTGAACAAGGGCCCAGAATGAACACAGTCTGAGTATATTTGGGATTAATAGATCAGACTGAAAATTTACCACAATGTTCTTCCTAAGCAACAGGGGTTTTTTTTAAGTTCAACTGCAATTAAAGTTTCTTCAGCTGAAGAAATTACTGTGCTGTTGCATTTTGTCTCAATACCTGAGCTCCAAAAATCTTTATATCTCTCAAGTGAAACATTTCTCTGTACAGATTTAAAAAGGCCCTTCTCTACCTTAAGCAAGTGGTATCCATCTTTCAACTTCTATTCTCTATCTATGAACTCTGAATTATGTTAATATAGAATTTCAGCAGTGAAGCCTGGACGAATGTAAACATCCGTTACCACACATTTTTTTTTATTACATAATTTTCTCTCTCATACACATGCTCTTAACTGTTAAAGGAAACAAGCAGCAATACCTGGTCTGAAGGCTCTTGAAAATGAGGACAGTTTTTATTAGCATATGGTGAAAAATGTTTTATGGTATCATCACTGGGAATCCATGTGCATTAAAAATCCTTTGTCTCATATAGTCAGGGAACAGAGAGAGATTAAAAATAAAGGGACATTAAACAATTCTGCTGCAGTGCTGTGTATGTTCCATCCGTAAGATTACAGAAATACTGCTTGACCTACCCTTTACTCTCATCCACTGCTTACTGACAGTAACAATAAAGTTGGTACCCCACAAACTACTGCTATTGCCCTTTGTTTTTAGGGAATGACAATGGAGAGGGGGAGGGGGAAAAAACATTCATTCCCTTTACTAAATAAAAATTCTCTTCTATCCTATTCCTGTGAATGCAACACTGTGCATTCTATATAAAGGACTGCTGACTCCTGAATGCTGAGGTCTCACAGCTAAAGTCTGGTAAAAAAGGGAAAGGTAAGAACAGTTGGGTGAATGGAGCACTGACAAACAACCTAGAAAATGCATAGCTCCTTGTAGGCAAGTAAGTTTGCAAACATAGTTTGTTGGTCTACCAACAAATTAGCAGATGGGAAACCTCAAGTGGTTGTTTTATTATCTAGCTCTTTGGTAAGTTTCCTAAAGAAAGCCTATAGTGTACTTGGAAGCTTTCAAATGCTACAACATATACACATAGAAATCTTTTATTTTTATTTTTCTACCTGGCTGGTTTCCCTTTCTCAGCTGCTGAAATAGACCTAAAGTTTATGTATTCTTAGACTTCTAAGATGAACATGAAAATAGGGTTGAAGTGCACTATTCCAAACAAATGCAATAAATATCACCTAACAATGCCACTGAATTAAAGTTCCCATAACTTGATTTTACTGCTTCAAATTTTATAGCTATTTTATAGCTGCCCAACAGGACCTAGAGTGTTCAATGATTAACTGGGGTTACACACAACAGTCTTGTTTTGTTCCTGTAACCGTAAGAGAGGTGAAAGCTTCAACACAATTCAAATGCAGGAGAATTCTTCCTTCCTTTGTAGTTTACATGGTAGAAGATTTCCAGGAGCCCAGAACTGGGTGCACTGGGAGATGGGCACAAAGTTGAATGATTGTGTGATACGCAGTCAAAAAGCAATTTGGGTTTCACTTTCTCCAAATGCTCTCAAAAACTTGTCATGAAGCTGCTGACAGGTTATTTGCAGCATGAAATCATGATGAAAGTTGCCCTCCACTTCTCAGAGTCCCAAAGGGACATCCACCTGTCGTTTCTAGTACTAGAGAAATGAAGACACCACTAACTATGAATCCTATAGAAAATGGATGCAAGGGCTTTGCTAGTCTTCAGGCATGGTGGAAGTGTCCCTATGTACCCGTGCAGTTTTCTGATTGTTTTGTACAATCTAGGCAGCTTTCAAATACTTTCCAGTGTGACTGGGGTTATTTTTGTCTTATTGCAGATCACTTTCTTTGACAACAGAAACTTTGCGGGCTGCTTCTGTGCAGCCACTACAGACCAGCCTGCCCAGCTCAACCCCTGCAACTCTGCCAAGGTGGAAAATGGATGCTGGATGGTCTATGAACATCCCAACTACATAGACCATCAGTTCTTCCTGAGGAAGGGAGAATATCCCGACTACCAGCACTGGATGGGCTTTAATGACTCCATTAGATCTCGTATCATCACAGCAGAAAATTCTCCATGTTGTCTCCAGGTATGTTACTGCCTATATTAGAATGAGACCCATTTTGACAGCTCTGGCACAAGCAACAACTTCCCCAGAGACCACTGTGTAGAAGGAGGGTAGTAGAAAGGACAGTTACCAAGTTCACCTAATAGGGTTTATACTCCCAAAGAGGTAGGTAAGTCAATTAGGATTCTCAGCCAAATGAATGGTTGGTTAGTGCTCAGGGTGGGTGGAGTGTGAAACGGGGAAAAGGGAGTGTATTATATTAATTTTTATTTTAATAGTATGTTTATTATTTTATACGTGTATATGAAAACTTACAATGTCACCAATCTTCTAAAGCCTCTCTGGCTATATATGATCTACACAATAAACCTTAGTACAGAGCTAAGAACCAAACCACATCTGCCATGGCCCAGGCAATGCTCTTCTTTCAAGGTAGGCAAAGTTGGTGACTACTCTATTAAGAAGCAACCTGACATATCTCATTGTAGAGACACCACCATGTATCTGAGCTGCAAGTGAAGACATATTTGCCTTACGGTAGATTTTTTTCAGAATACTTCAGCCCAGAATAGGTCTCTGTTTTTCCCTCCTAGACTCATTCCCTGGAAAAGTTTTGCTAAGAGAGGAGAGATTGCCAAGATGTGAAAGATTTCAATACTCACACATAAAGCTAAGGGATTGATGTTTCGCCCAGGAATAGCCTTGATACTGGAATCCGTCCCTCCAATGTTCATGAAAAATTAAGTTAATCCATGTTGTAAGCTTTATGTACAATTCACAGTTTCCCTGTCCAGTAGAAGCTTCATAGACCATCACAGTAAGTTTCCAGATACATTCCATCTGCATAGGATAATGCAGCTATTTTTTTCACTGACATACAGTTCTGGGCTTCACTTAGCTAAGCCAGCTTCTAGATCCAAGTGATAAAAGCTAGTGCAGACACTCTTGTGCCCTTTCAAGCTGTAGAGGGAAAGAAGTCACAGATGAGGAAGGTGGGAACAAGATGGACTGAAGGGAAGTTGATTTGGGAAAATGATGGGAAGTATCTGAGAAGGAGCAGGGGAAAAAAAATCCTAAAATTAGGACACATTTCTGCATGTTTTACAGATTCAGAACAAGCGTGTACAGAAAGTTTGATTCCATAAATGTAGATACTGAAGTATTGTTGGGTTTCATTGTGCTTGTGTTTTTTTCTAAGCTGAGTAAGATGTTGGTCCTTGCACAGCAGCAGTACTCTTGTGTCTATACAACTGCACTTGAGCACCTGCAAAAACTATATTCAGCATTCGTGCAAGAGCAGAAAGTATTTCTCTGTATCAAGTCTTTGCTGTGCTAGATAAAAGAGTCAGAGAGTGTTGAAAGAGTTTAGCATCTTAGTAGATGAAAAGCAAGAAAACCTGCCCACCTAAGGCTGTGCAACAAAAACAGGATCAGAAAAAGCTCCCCTCTATCCCAGCTGGAGCCTTATCCAGTTATTACATCAACATCTAGCAACAATGAGGGCACGTGACTGCTGTGGCAATTCAGGTATATCACTGATCTGCATGTACAGTTGAAGTGTGGAGATCTTGGCAGGATTCCACTTGTGATTTCTGCCCCACTGCGGCTCTTTCAAAGAAACTATAGTTCTGCTGCCACTGGAGCAGAAAGGACTCACAGCACTGCAGCTTTAAATTAGGACCCAGTCAGATTTATTCCTGTGAGGCTGACTTTTCTGCACATACTAGTGGCTATTCACTGTTGTGCTGCTAGCATCAGTATTGCATCTAGCAAGCTGTAGTCACCTAGAACTGCCACTTGACATCCTGTGCATCTACGTCTGGATTTGCCTTTGCAGTCCCAGGAGCACAGCCAGCTACAGATCTATGACAGCAATGCTGTCAGGGGCAGGATGTTGGAGTTCGTGGATAACTGCCCTTCTCTCCAGGATGACTTCAACTGCAGGAATATCTGGTCTTATATCACACTTGAAGGACCCTGGGTTTTCTATGAATAGCCACACTTCGAAGGACAGCAGTACCTCCTGTGGCCTTGCAAGTACATGTGATTCACCAACTGGGGTGCCATGACCACCAAAGTTGGATCCTTCTAACCAACGGTGAATATTTCCTAACCATCACTTTCCTAAGCTATATGTCAATGAGTAGTTCCATTAGTAGATTATTAAAACCTAGGAGTTTTGGAGCCTACATGGATCAGGCTCCCCTTTCTTGCAATGCTTTTAGCCTTTGATTTAAAGCCCAGCAAAGTCAAAAAGTGTCTTGACTACGATGGGCTTCAGAGCCTGTGCTTACTTTACTGGTAGGAGTAATTCCCCCAAAGTCAGTGGAGATTAACTGGTAACACCCAAGCTCAGAGAAAACCCACATCTAAATTGCCAAGCTGTATTTTTATCTGCAGTCTTGGATTAATTTAAAAATAACATCTTTGAACAAAAATATTATTTCAGACCTTAGAGGGAAAAAAATTAAATACATTCTTCATTTATGGTAATGAAAATCAAAAAATCCATCTGTGACTGAGTCCACAGGACCAACTTCTTGCTTGAATTTATTACAGAGTGTACCCTACAACTTGTATGGCTCTATAAAAGCAATATCCTTCTCAGAAGTAGTTCTCCTGTGAATAGACTGGCAAGTTCAATATCATCATTGAGGTACTGCATACCAAACCTGCAGCTGTGACACTAGATAATTTAAGACAGAGAAAGGCATTTACAGTATTTACCGTCTTTATTATTAAGAATTACTTCTATCAGGGACCATTTGTAATGCTACAGATGTCAAAATAAATCTTTCAGTTGCTTATTCACCACATGATGAAAAAACAGTCCTGGTGCCCAATAATTCCTGCTCCCATTTGGCATTAAGTCCAGAGTTCTGCACCGGACTACATTGCTCCTATTTCCAGCTCAGGGCCTACACTATGCTCTTTTGTTTAGCCAGGACCTCACACTGTAGACTTGAACTCATGTTGACTTTCCATAGCACAGAGAAGCAACAACTTTCCATAGGTTCTGGGGTTAGAAACCAGAAGAGAGACCCATTATGTTAAAGAGTCTACAATCAGTTCAGTGTGTGAGTGGGCCCCAACAAGTCTCACATATACTTTAACAGCATGCTGTTTACACAACACTGCAGGATCCTTAAAACTCTGCTTTAAGGTTTTACAACACTGGCCATCATTCAGGTCTCTATACCCTTTCTGTGTCAGCAGTTAGGCTCGCAGAGGCCCTGGAGAATTCACAAGGGCACAGCCTTGGTTTCACGTCCCACACAGAAGCAGGCACTGTGCTGCAGCCAACACCTAATTTCCGGGAGGCAGTGGTGCTAACATTTTGCAAGAATCCCACCTCTAGCAACAGTTAGAGCTTTCCTAAGCCCATTTCCCTTTAGTTACTTCCCTGCATTTGCTTTCTTCCCCAAATCAAGAGGAGTGAGGCTCTGAGTTGCTATAGCGGGCATTCTACCCTGTCAGCTGAGAAGGAATTAAGTTCAGACATATAACTATAAAGACTACCAACAGCTAGACATCCTTAAATCTTGGTTGCTGACATATTTTTCTTCCTGGTACGCTGATCGCTTTTGGGAGTCGTGTTGCAGATCCAGGTCTGCTGAGCACTGCAACATAATGAAATCATTCATTAAACAGCTTCTTAACTAAAGAAGAATGATTTGAAGTGCAACTCGGTAACTTCACTGGCAAGAAGATGATGGACAGTAAGGAATGGCTTACTTTGAGTGAAAAGTCAGTTTGGTGGAGGAAGAACACTTTTACGAAGCAATCTTGTGCAGTGACAACTGGTGTCATCAAGCATCTGCAAAACAAAGACAGCTGTAGTATAAGTCCACACATACTGGCTCTAGCATAGCTAATCTAAATGACAGCGGAGGAGATGGGCCTGAACACCCATCCAAGAATCTTGACTGACTGTTAGAGCTTGTAAGAACCTAGGCAGACCAAAGAACATAAACACATACTATGTATTTAGTCTGGAAGAGTCTTTAAGATGTACCCTACATAAGAACATTCCTAGAACAGTAGCAAACCTCAGGCCTGTGGTAAGGGAGCCTCTGCTACAGAAAAGGAACGAGAGAGCAAGTCACTGCCTGGGCTTTTTACAGGAGAGGATTCATTATATTGAAGCCCCCCTGTGGAAACAAGCTAAAAGGACAGAGAAGGACAAAACCACTCATCATGGTCCCAGGCTTCCCTGGGGCAAATTCCTTCCTGAACTTAAGTCTGGTGAATGGTTTAACCCTGCATATATGAAAGCAGAGCAGCCAGCGGCCAGAGAGGCTTAACGCTATTAGCCAGACCATCACCTCCTAGCTTTAGCCCTGGCAAGCCTCCAACACTTTGAAAGAAAGTAACTAAAATCCCTAGATACCGGTTTATGTGTCAAGCAGCAAACAAATTCCTTCCCATTTCCAACTTTTGCAAACAACTAACAAGCCCTGAACTACCTGATGTACAATGTGAAAATGGTGACAGAAGGAAGATTAAACACTAATTAAGTTTGCTGGCTTACTTAATAGAACAATTGTACACTCATTTTGTGCAATCATAGCCAGAGAAACTGAAGGCAAGCCGACCCTGTGCTACCCTCAGGAAAATACCATCTCAGAGGCCCTGGCATCTTGCAAGGGCCAACTTGCTCCTTTCCAATAGCCATACCAAATGCAATCTCAAGTTAATTTGGCTTGGCTGTCTAGAAACTACCATCCACAAAGTCCTACTTCTTTACATACAGTTAAAGTTATTTTTATAGTGCTTACTTGGAATATAAAGATTACTCCTTGCTTCTATGCAAAGGTCTGTTTGTAAAGGAAGATGGAAGAGTTGAGAGGCAGGTTGACTTCTAAGCATGTTTCAGGTCTTCATTGTTAGCAAACAAAGCATTAGCCCTAAGACACCAAGCAAAACCTCAGATAAAAGCTTTTCCATAGACCTATCTCAGCATAATTTTTGCTGGCCTGAGGCATGATCTCAGTAAAAGCCTTAGAGCCAAACAACAGGTCTGAGAATATCTGAAAGTCAGATACAGCTTTTTGCCTTTTTCGTTTGCTTCTACAGCAAATAAGTACAGCTTAACAAAAGTATTACTATAAAGTGTGTGTTCTTTCCTGCCACTTCAGAGGTCCCTGGACTCAAAGCTGCAGTCTGGTGCAGCCCATTCTTTTGCTGAATCTTTCCTTAATCTCAAATTCATACCTGCTCCCTACCCACACCCTTCTCTCTACCCTTTCTGTTACCTGAACTTGCTGGTTGACAAGTTCGGTCCATAGTAAGATGACTGAGTTACTCATGTACAGCTACTGAAGACAGATAAAGTACAAAACCACAAGTAATGAACAAAGAGAAACAACCACTGTTGTAAACAGACAGTTACCACAAGACAGCAGCTAAGGGACAATGAAATACAAATGAAACCTCCTACCTGGCTATTTAAGGTCCGTTAAACAATTGGTACATAATTATGGGAGAAAAAGTAATGCAAAGTCTAATTATTAGCTTTCACAGCTGGACCAGTCCATAAACACTGACGTTTTAAAGGACACATACATAGCTGGTAATGCTTCTTTTTACATCTTCTGTTTTTTGACTTCTATATCCTTATCTGGGTCTTTATGAAGGTAAGTACACTGAGATACAAGTTCACCTAGAATTGTGCTATACTTGTGGGTACAAAGCTGTAGTCCACCTTTCTCTACTGACTTCTGTCATTACTGCTCATACTTACATGTGAGCAAGAACTGTGAATACTGAATGTCTCTAGTGACAGGGAGAGAGTAAACCTGACCTACACCCAGTGATGCAAATGTCCAAAAGCCACCTTAACAACTTTACAGTGAACTACCTGGCTTAGAAAAACCTCTAGAAGGTTAGACCAGGAGAGCACTTATCCTGTATGCCACCAGAACAGACCATCTTGTTGCAAAACACAAATGCTTTACTTTCCCTCCAGAGCACCTATATAAGGCAAGAATTGGCTACACAAGCAGCAGGGATTGCCTATGCCCACTGGAATAACTATGTCACTACAACTCCAGCAGAGTGGAAAATGGCTGCTTTATAGTCCGTGAACATCCTAATTACATGGACAGCAGCACTTAACAAGGAAAGAGTCTCCCATTTTTGTTAGAGGATGGGTTTTGGTTGTTTCATTAGAGCGTGTTGCAGGGTTCTGTATGTGGAAACAGCTGCTATCACTTGCAAAAGTCAGGAATAGAAGAAATCAGGGGAGGATTGGGGTTTGTACATGGCCTTGCTTGGGCCTGACTTCTTCAAAGTGAGCAGTTGTAAGAATGGTTTGAAATAAGCTGTTGTTTAGTCTAGAAAAGGTTGTAAGAAGAAGCGATAAAAATTTGTAACTCAAAAGCATGTTACATCTTCCTTTTCCCATATTACTGTGGAAGGTATAAATAATGGTTTGCATTTGCTTCAAAGGTGATGCAGGCTGGCTGTTCGGGGAAGCCCCTAGCAGCAACTCAAGCCCTGAGATCAGTCTCTCAGGGAGGAGGCAGAATCTTTTCTGTTCCTGAAGGCTGCTCACGCAGAGGGGTCCAGGATAGTTTAAGCAAAGTGTATCCTGCCCTAGGGACAGAGCTGGACTCTGAGCTCTTACTTTTTAATTGATGGAAAAAATCACGTTGCAATCCTAAGGCGGGAGACTATTGTGGCTAGCAGCAAGTACCAGAGCACGCGTATCACACAACTAAAAATAATTTTACAAACTCATTTTTGTCAGTGTCCCTCCATCCATGCTAGGAACTATGTTTAGTTATTGCAGTATGATACTTCTCCCACTCCCACAGTGCTAATCCACATGCTACAACACCGAGCACAGATTAACCCTTAAATTCCTCCAGGGAAACTTCACTAATCTAAAAGCAAGACAAAATTGCAAAGGCATGTTGCAGGGACCGATCTCAGACTGTCTCTGGGCTCTTGGTGACACTTATCCATCCATTTTAGTGCTTAGAGACATGGTTTAGCGATGGTTTTTATCAGAGTTAAGTTGATGGTTGAACTAGATGATCTTAAAGGTCTCTTCCAACCTAGACAATTCCATGATTCTATGATCCCTAGCAATTTTTTATACAGTAGACAATATGATATTGCACAGTCAATTCCTTTGGAAAGGCTTTCCAAACCTTGCATGAAACCTTTGCAGCAGTGTGGAAATCCCCTGCAAAGGAATTAATTGTGCAACGACTGGCAATGAGTGCTTCATCACACGAAGCACGAGATACACCCAGGCGAGGAGATGACCCAGCAGCAGAAGGCCCAGGGCTGCAGCCAGGGGTTGCAGGGCTGTCATTCTCCCAGCAAACTGGGGAGAAGGCCCAGCTCGCCTTAAATCGTCTTCTCCCTGCTTTAGGAACCTGGCAGGGCGTTATAATGTTATTTCCAGCTTGACTATCCAAGGGAGCTGACAGATGCGGAGGGAAGCCCATTCCCCGGAGAGTGCCCGGAGAGTGCCCTGTGACTCACGTTAAAATGGTTGCATTATTGAAGGAGGAGAAGGAATGTCCTTTGCTGGAGTGCTGTGCTTCTCGGGGGGGTCAGCGCTACCGAGCCACAGCAGGAAGCTGAGGAATGCCTTTTCACATCCCTCTTTCAGAAACCTAACTTATTTCAGGAGTGTTTTCTTAGTCCTAGGCAAGCTCTGCATGCGAGGCACGGGCTGCTTTAAAGCGGCAGCAGGTTGTACATATGTCTATGTCCACGCTCCTCGGGCTGTGCAGACAGGCCTCTCTGGAGCACAGGGAAAACACATGTACGTGCTTGACAGCCTTTATCGCTCGTAAGGCAGCGCGGCGGTTTCCCGAGGTGCCCTGTCCCACCAGGACCGGGAATGCCGATCCTTTTACGGGCGGCCAGACCCCTCGGGCGGCAGAGGGACCTGATCGGGGCCGGCTCATCCCCAGGTGAGGCGCCATGGGTTGCGGAACGGCTCTGCCGCCGGGGCTGCCCGCAGCGGCCCCGGCCCGCCCC
>JAHREE010000531.1:1697561-1748908 GCA_033628505.1 Tringa tobata | reverse complement strand
CCTCTCGCCGCGCCCTCAGGGCCCCGGTGTCCCCGCAGCAGCCCTGCCTTATCCCCCGCGCTGACTCCTGCAAAAAAAAACCCAAACGGAGAGCGCCACGAAGATCAGAAGCCAGGCTTCTTCCTTTGGGGCGGTAATGTCAGAGCCGAAAGCAAGGCGACCTGCCGCCGCCTGATTCCCGAGGTCGTCTGTTGCTTTGGGTACGGATTTGGGTTTTTTTTTTCTTCCTCCACCGGAGGCCTGAAGCGTACGTTTTCGCTTCCAGAGGTTAAAGCCGAAGCAGCGCTGGCGAGGAACCGACATGCCTGACACTTGCCCGCTGTTGCCCGTGTTGTGCGACGCTGTTTACCCGAAAAGGAGAGACTGACACCCTGTTGTTTTCATCCTTGGCTTCTTCCCGGGTTATGATATAATTGTAATAATAAAGCAAAAACTGCGGAAAGAGCACCTGGGAACTGAGCATGGTAGGATCTTGAACAAAAAGTAGGTGGTCACGACGGAAGGAATGGCATCCCGAGAGAGGCTGTATGAGCTTTGGATGCTTTACTGCAATAAGGTAAATATTTGGCGGGGAGGGCGGAGAGAGGCTGTTTGTATGTCTTTTTCCTCTTTTGTTTGGAAGCCAATTATTTAAAATGTATCTGTAACATCGTTGAACTTTTTTTTTTTCTTAGAATTTACATAGGCTTGTCTGGCTTCTGAAAGGCTATAACTGCACTTCTTAGGCTTTTTACAACCTCATCTCTTGATCTGCTGTTCAGGTTGGGCTGAGGTGTGAATTGCCCAGTGTTCATGACTCAAGCAATTATTGTAGCTATATCTTTTAACTATGTTAATGCATACGTTCACATAATTCTTTGTTTTGTGGGGCCATGGCTTTAAGATTTATTGTATTAATTTAATTCACTGCTCTTTAGTATTTAGCTTTATACTTACTGTTTTCTGTGCAGCTTTGATTTCATTTAAACTATAAAGAGTAGATCTAAGTTAGTCCTGAGTCTTCCATTGCTGGTTCTCACCATAACAGCTAAGTACTCCATTAAGAATAATGAATTTCCTTCACCTGGCAGGAATGTTATTAAAATACTGTCCTGTCTCCATTTGCATTTTACAGTGTAAAACAATTCATATATTTAAAGCACAGATCCTAATTGCTGCTGGGTGTGCTGAGTATGTACACAAATTGGATTGCAGATTATCTAAATAGATGTCTGTTAAAAAAAAAAAAGGAACATAACAAAATATACTGTAAAGACAAGCAAAAGGACTGGTCTGATGCCATATAGGATTTCAGTGGCAGTGGCAAGGATAGCTTTTGGTGGCCTTATTTTCTGGCTTTGTTTTGCCTTTCCTCTTTGCAGTCTCATGCTTCGCATTACAGTTTCTTCAGCTCTTCAAACCAGTAGGACATGAAGGGTACAGCAAACATTCTCTTGTTCTTCTTCCCAGTTCATTTCTAGGGAAGGCCCATCTCAAGAGCATAGAATGTGAGATTTTAAGTACAGACCATCTTAACAACGCAAGTGCACAGAGCAGTGGATGAAGGTTGCACAAAGCAGTCTTAATTTTTGTGTGTGTGAATTTGCAACCCTAATGCTTTTTACATGTAGTTAAAAATAAAACTAGTGCAAACATAACATATGGTACAGCTTCTTACTGCTGCCCGCATGGGTCATCTGTTGGTTGAAACATATTTGCATAAACATTTGCCATTTAAACTAATGCAGTAATGCCACTGGCAGTAGGAAATGGACTAGCACTGGAGGAGATGGATGTTTTGCCAGTGAGTTCATCGATGTGAAAAGAACAAAGACAGTTGGAACAGACTCCAAGAATGCAGGCTTTCCTCAGCTTTGGGAGACAAGGGCTGCAGAGATGAGCCAAGCTCTGAATTTCTTTGCCCAGCCAGTGTTTGTCTCTTTCTGCCCTAGTTCTTTATAAAATCCTTTTGTGTGTCTTTATACTTTCTCCCTGTTTGCTTGAATCTTTCGTTCAGATTGTATGCTTTCCATCTCCATGTTGTCCGTGTGCTAGCAGGAAGTTTGCATAAATAAAGGAGTGCTAGTTAAAATGTGTGGTTTAGGTCACTAAGAGGATGTTCAGTTTCTTTATGGGAATGAAGTGTACACAGTCTAGTCAGCTCTCGGGTGGCAGTGGAGGGACTATTGGAAAAAAATACCTTTTTATATCCTTAGTCTCCATGAGCTGTTGGTGACTTTTTTGGCCTTTTTTTTCCAGACCCATACGTTAAGGGCACAATTAGGTGGATTTGTATGTTGATAAGGACTTGTTCTTAAGTAGGAAAAATATTTTTGAAAAATATTTTTAAAAAATAAAATAGCTTGTCTTCAAAATTTGGAGGCAACTAGAGTGACTCCAAAGTAGGATTCTTCTCTTTTTAAAAAGTGCTGGATGCAAAAGTGATTTTTCTTTCTGTCTCTCTTTCTCTTAACTGGTTCAGGTTAAAATGATATCTTGTTCTGCTTGAATCAGGCATCCAGCATAACCGTGTTTCATCTTGGATTAAGTTCGGTGAAGTTAAGAGCAACTGAAGAAGCTAGCTCTTAGGATATAAAAAGCTGTGAAGCCTTAGTGTAAATTAAATTGTTCAGTTATGTACATCTGTGTGCGGTACTTTGTTCTGCTTGGAGCATTTAGCACAACAGGAAGGTGTAGCAGTCAATAAGCACCAGTGACAGGATCCAGTGGTTTAGGGAGAGGTCTCGTTATACCTGGGACTGCCCAGCGAAGTGTGGTGCCGTATCCTGTATGCTGCACTGTCATGACTTTGTTGTGGCTGACATCCTGGGAAGGATAACTAGGCAGTTTCTCCAAACTACAAAAACTGCTGGAGAGTCACAGTTGATTAAGGTGGGAACTTGTGCCACAAATCTCAAATATGTGGCTTTTGCTTTTCAGCCTTGTTAGCTAAAGAAACTGTGAAATCCAAGCTCCTTTTCCTGTGTGATGCTTCAGATTGCTGCCAATAAATAGCCTTGTTTGTCTTGCCTTTTTTTAGATAATCGGGACCTTTGTAATAGTATGTTAAATATAGCACCCTGTGCTACAGCAGCAAGGCTTTTCACAGCTTTAAAGTGATGGGTAATGCTGTGCTACCATCTTACCATTATCCTGGGTCATGACTCTATCTGTGATCACTTGAAATCTCTGGCAGCATCAGGTGTCAGTTGCAATAATTACTTTTGTGCAAAGTAGCATTAGGAAGGCGTTTCTCTAATTTCTCTATTTTCATTGCCTCTTGTGCAGTTTAGCGATTGGAGATTTGAGCAGACATCAGCATGTAACTAGGATCTCTTTGGATGACACCATGTATGAGGTGGTTTCTTTTTTTTTTTTTTAAGGTTATGTTTGGCTGCAGAAGTTCACTTTTAGTTGGTATTCAGTTGTTTTTCATCTGGTAGTTTCTAATCTAAGGGCAATAGCTGCAAAGCTGCAGATTGCAGTCTGCTGTTTAAGATGCCCAGTGAAAGTAGTAGCCACACATGATTTAGAATGCTTCTGGTGTTGCATGGAAGAAGTTTAAAAATTCATTAAATTTAGGGAAGTTTAGATTTCAGTCCCTGGGGTTGTATCACAGAGTTGTATTGTTAATAGTCTGGGCTGTTCCTGCCCTGAGGTTTTTGTTGTTGGTTGGGTTTGTGAGTGGTTTTTTTTCTTTTTTTGAAATGCTGATGTCAAACTTTCTGCAAAGAAAGCACTGTTAAGGATGCAACTTGCTGGCATGTTTTTTAGTGATTTTCAGTTTCAAATGATCTGGTTGTTTGGTTGTTTTTTGGTGTTTGTTTTTTTTCCCCCCTGTTGAATTTTCTGTAATGTACAATGCTGTTATTCACTTCAGTGTTGATATGGCTATGAGCTGTTGTCCTCTCACCTAGATGTAGGAATGTGTGCATTTTAAAATAATTGATTTATGTGTAGAATAAGTAACACAGGTCCTTTCCACAGAACTCATTGGGAAAATTTTTCTCCAGTAGGCTAGGTAGACAATGGTAGTATGAAGCGTATTGATTGTCAGTTCAAAGTTGTCAATAACGTACACAGGAGCATGAAACACTTCTTATATAAATGCATATGCAGCACCTGAAAATGCTTTGCTAATGTAAATTGGCAGGAGAAGAGCTCTGTTAGGTGAAATGAAGTAGTCTGGGGGAAGGACATGCTTTCATGTGTGTCTGTGACCTTTTCATGCTCATGTGACTGAGGTAATCTCTACTGGTTTTGCCTTGTAGCCTTAGACCGCTGTGGCTGTAATAATGCTACTATTGTAATATTATTTATATGTTAATTATGTATCAGTATACAAATTAATTCATGTTTTATAATCCTCTAAAGTAACTGTTACTGCAGATTCAAATTAAAGAGATTCAACCTCTATCTGTAAAATTATTAACTATGTGTATTTCATCTCTTCCAGTTGTTCTGGTAGGTATTTCAGATTCTTAGACATAAAGCATGTCAGGATTTCTGATATTTTTTATTTGACTCAGAAAGTGATCAGACACCCTTTTATATGGAAAGAGATTTTTCTCTATCAAAAAAAAAAAATACCCCCAGTTGCCTTCAGGAGGGGTTTCAAAGGCATAAAAGCAGGCACTTAGCTGCCATATGCACCTCAGAAAATCTTCATTTTTTCACTGTATTACAATGGTTCTGAGCTTTTTCTTACACACTCATCTTCAGTAAAGCCCTGACTTCATTTATATACTGCCTTATCTTGTAGGTGATATAATCATAGAATCATAGAATTGTCTAGTTTGGAAGGGACCTTAAAGATCATCTAGTCCAACCATCAACCTAACTCTGACAAAGTTCAAGAGAAAGCTGTGAGTCTGTACTGCCGACTGCTAGCCTGTGCTTCACGTTACAAAGAGGGAGCATTCAATCTTAGTGTCATTAATACAGTAGGGACTCCATGTGTTAGCAGTTGTAAAGCTAATAATAACGTTCTGGTCTTTACTAATGCAGATAGCTGAGACAGCAACATCCCTTGCTATGTTAAAAGCAGAAGACTTGTGAATAAGCTGTCATTTTAAATGCACCTTCTTATGTTGTGCTGTATTTCTCATTTGTATTTACAAAATCAGATTATATCAAGATAAATTTGTTGTAGTTTTCTCTCTGGCATAGTGAGGGCTTTCTATATATTATAAAATCTTCTTGTTTAATATTGTAGCGTAGAAAGAGATGTGTTTTTTTTAATAGGAGGGCATTTTCTAGTACTGGATCAGAAGCTGGACAGAAAAAAAATGAAATGTGACTATATGTGTTATCCTAAAAATGTCCTAAAGTGGTTAAAGTACTGTTACTTTGAGTTATTTTTTCCTCATTTGGGGACCTTATGGTCTGCCTTACAGGAACTGGAGGAAGACCTGAATGAGAAAGTAGGTGGTCTTGAGGGAAATGATGATTTCTGTGTTAGTCAGGAGCAGACCACTGTGACGAGTGAAATGCTACAAGCTGTGGTGAGCTGGCAGCACTAGCTTTTCTGGAATGCCACGGCTGTCTATACGATTGGAAGACCATTGCAATGTGAATACTTAGAAGCTGAGGCTTTAACTTATAAACATGTGCATTTAATTGGCTTGAGTTAAACTTGCGTTCACATTACAAGGACTAAACAGGTGATTTAAATTAATGTGTACTCTGTGCTGTAAGTGAGAAGAGTCTGGGAAAGAGAATAATTTCCATTCACTCCCTGTTCCTGTGTCTTGAATTTGTCTTGAATTGTCAGAATAAATTTATGTGCCCTTGAATCCTTTCAAGGATGTGTTCCTTGAGGGGAATTCTGTTAGCATCAGCCACCTTGTGTTGGGCCAAAACTAGCATAAAAAGAGGACAATCTTGATAGTCAAAGAAGTTGGCTTGGAGCAAGAACATACCAGTGTTCTCAGTGTGTGGCGTTACGGTCTTGCTAAGCTGACGTACTAACTGGCTGTCAGTGACAAAAGGGGTCCTGCCATACAGTCAGCATCCCTTCACTACTGTTTTACAAAGTACTGCCTCACAGACAATGTTTTATAGTTCAATTGAACCTGTCAGTCACCTGCATCAAAAGATTGGGGCACTTAATGTGATGTGCAGCAAGTGACATCAAATGTATACATTCTGGAAGAGTATTATGAAATCACAAGGGATGATTCATGAGTTTATATTAAATAATGTGAGTTTTTGCTTGTAAGAGATTAACTTCTGTCCCTGTATAAAATTGAAAAGTATTTGTAAATAAACTAAAAAAGTTTTTGATCACGTCAGCTTTTAGACATGACTCTTGTAGGGCTGCATAAAGCAGTATGATTGAATTAAATTTGTTCACCTAAATGATGTTGTAGTTGTGTTTCTCAAAGAAATGTGGTTTTAGTAAAATTATGCTTAGTTGTGGTGAGAAGCACATAATTCAACAAGAACATAATCTTTGACGTTAAGCTGTAAGCCCTGTTTGAAACACTGGCCTTTGCATCCCAAACATGATTTCATCCTGACTTAGATTGCACTTGTATTCTTTCTTGTGCAATTGCTGATTTGTCAGTGATTCATATCACATCACTATATATCGCCTTTGTTATATTAGAGAAAGAAGTATTCAGCTTACAGCTAGATGAATGCTTGAGCAAACCAAGTGTTCAGTAAAAGAAATTTTTCATAAGTCACTGTCGTGTAAATTCATGCCTCTTTTAAAAGTACTGAGTGAAGACTTACTAAAAAATTGCTGTAAAATACCTTTTCTGCAGATTGTTTTAAATCTGTCCATTCTGAGTGAGTGTAACTTGTAAAAGACCATGTCACAAGTCACTTGTGGTCATGTGTTGGTGAAAATATCTTTGTTCAGTCTTTATGAGATGCTGAACTAAGAGTGCTTATAGATAAACAAGAACAGTTGGTCTTCAGTTCTGAATTTACTGTCTGCTATTTAAAGAGGTGTCTCATAGTCCAAGAACTAACATAATTCTGATGTTTACAAATATAGAACTTTTCATACAAATAACTGATGTGTATACAGGAGACATTAGTCTCTTAACTTATAGTAGCCGTTACCTTCCTTAATTATGGCCTGGGGGGGAGGACCTTATGCTGATGGTTGCCCTGACACAGAAGAGGGACTCTGCCACAGAGAATGCAAACTTAGACGGCAGATAAATCTAAACAGACAGAGGTGTAAGAAAATCATAACGTTTTGCTAGCTATGGAGAAATTATTTTTGTTTCTTATCATTCTATAATATGTTTGGCAATACATATATGTAGCTGGTACTTCTAGGCAAAGCAACATCTAAGGTTTGTCCATTCTTTTGCTCTAAGAGTCAGGGTTTTACTGGTGTCCAGCATGGGGTTGTAATTCCTACATGTCCACAGGTTTGTGAATTAGTGCTTTACAGAATTAATGAGAAACATCCCGTTCTGAACATACCAACAAATGTATTTCAGATCAAGCTTTTATTGAAATGAAAGAATCAAGTGTCTCTTAAATGGAATGATTTATCACAAATCTAGAAACGTAGGCTTCTGGTTCTGTGTGTTGATGTACTAATATAAGAGCAAATGTAACAAACACTGGGCTGTTGTGTGGTGTCTGAGTTATAGCACTTTTAAATTGGTCATCTGGTTCAGATCCGGGGATAGTATGTGTTCTGATAAAAGAATATTGCAGAATCAACTCAAATATGCAGTATGTTTGTGCTGTAATACAGAAATGGGAGAAAGGCTTGCCAGCTGCCCGATGAACAGCATTGTAGCTTAATGCCTGAATCCAAACGTTGTCAATAGATACTGTTAAAATATTTACATGCTCCAGAAAGGTTAAACAGCTGCCACAGAAGAGAGAAGAGCTTCTTTAATTACTGAGCTTTTCTTGATGACAGGAATATATATGAGGGAAGAAAACCCACCAAATAAAGCACGTCTCCACAATACAGATAAGCATCTTATTTTTTAAAAATTGATTTGTTCAGGTAACTTTGCCAGTTTATCTTCTAGTAAATGGGAGGCTGCTGTTTGGCATCTCACTAAGGCTACCCTGCGCCGATAAAATATTTGTGTGTGTTGATGCTTTCTCTGATATTTACAGCATTTATGATAATCTGTTTCTCTGATTTATGATTAAGGATTGCATGTACTTGTGGTAAACAATAGGAATAAGTGGCATTAAATAATTGTTTGGCCATTGAGTAACACTTAGTAACACTAAATTTAATTAGGAATTAAATTTAACTGTAAGAATGGCTAATTATACTCGTATCTAAAAGCAGAGAATATTTTAAAACAGTGAGGATATTTAAGAGGTTAAATTCTGAAGCCTTTAAAGGCTTTTGAATGGTTTATCTAAAGGACATTTGAGGGAGGCACAAATAGAACCTCAAAATAAATTAGCGGTTAAATAGTATTCTTAGCACAAAGAGAGCATAAAATCAAAACACCCGCTAAACCTGTAATTATCTTACAGAAAGAAATTTAACATAGAAAATACACTTTTACTGAAATAACCAGTCCTAGTAATTTTGGCTTTTAGACTGAAGTTGTGTGTGGGGGTAAGGTTGAAGAGTAATCTTCAAGGACATATTCCTGAAGTCTGAATGAAAACACTGAATGTGTTTGCTTTTAATTGTTAATGTAGGAAGAATTACTACTCTTTTTATTGTCAATTATCATTCACCAGAATCTGACTAAGAACCTGTAGGAGTATTCCATAAGACATTTAAAAACTGATAAGGAAGTGAAGGCAGAGGTTAAAAAGGCAGCACTTGTATTGGAAAGAAGAAATTAGCAGACCGGAAACATCTACAAAAAGCAAAGTGAAAATGAAGCAGTTTGAATTTGACTCCTTTAATAAGGTAGCAGGATTATTCTTCTAGTAACGTTAGGAAAACATCGTACCTTCATATAGTTTACTGCCACTTTTCAGTTGGAATATGAAAGGAGAATTTAGGAACTGAAAAAAAGTTTTAGAAGTTACTGAAACTTCTTATTCTAAAAGCATCATGCAAAAAGAGTAAATGCTTGAGTTCTGTGGAAGAGTGATTGGAAATGTTAACCAACAATGTATGTGGGGCATCAGCACAGAGTTTCCAGTGATTTAATGCTCATAGGTTTCGTAGAAAGTGATGGTGGTAGACGCAGGCTGCCTCTGAACTGCCTTACCAACTCTGTCAGTAAATGTTTGGCTAATGCATTCACTTATATAAAACTTGGTATTCATTTACCTGTGCATTTGCTGAATGTAGGACTATTGGGAATGAACAGTTTTTTTGATACATGACTGAAGCTTCATGGGAGCAGTAGGCTGAATAGCTTAGCGTGTTCTAAGAAGCAAGGAGCGAAAAGGTTTTATTTGATGTTTCTGATTTATTTATTTTTTTAAAATAAAAATTTTGGTTAGATCTGTAGTGTTCACATGCTTTCAAGGGCAAACTTGGAATTTGGGAGTAAAATACCGTGATGAGAAAGATGGTCCTTTGGTATTTGTTGTGTATAATAACCTAAAATGCAGAAAAAGATTTCAAAAATGGCGAGTACAGTGGCTCAGGTATACAGAGCATACAGCTTTTTCTCCCCAGGACCCCGCATTATTCACTGTACTGGGTGGGTAAAGCTCTTATGAATAAAGCAGGGAATAGAGAACAAGTTGGCAGAAATCTGACCTCACTATTTACCAGTGCTAATCATTTAAAAAATACCAGCAAAAGTGCAATGGATGCCAAACCGCAGTTGCACAAATAACACAAATTCTGCTATGTCCTAGTTTTCAAGTTTTGATTTTTTTATGCATGCTTTGAAAAGTGGATTTGGGTTTTATTTATACCTTCAATGTATAGTTCATCTGCAGTACCATGTTAATGTAAGGCCTGGTGAGGCTGAGAAATAACCAAACAGTTAAATCCATAGCTGAAGAAATAAAAATGTACTTTAGTTAAATTCCATGTA
The DNA here is from genome assembly GCA_033628505.1 of Tringa tobata. NCBI lineage: Eukaryota > Metazoa > Chordata > Aves > Charadriiformes > Scolopacidae > Tringa > Tringa tobata. The sequence continues at coordinate 1,738,973 of JAHREE010000531.1, read as the reverse complement.
AATTTATCACGTAACACTTTGAAACAAATACAGACTCAAACCAGTTCTCAGCTTTTTTCTCTATCTGCTGAAAGACTTGATATAGTGAAATAATAGGCTGATGTTTTTGCTGTCGCAGCACCATCCTGCTTCCCTTCAGTCTATCTGTGTTAAACTTTTATTGTCTCTTGCATCACACTGAAAGTTAGAAACTTTATGGGGCAAAAGCTGGCTTTGTGTGTATTGTTGCTAAAACTCAGCCCCTTTCTCCTGTAAAACGATGGCATAACTTTGAGTTTCAAAGCAATCAAGCATTAAACTCTAAACGTTTCCTAAACTGAATTTTCATTAAGTTTAGGTTTATCTTGGCACTGTAGACTCTTGAATTATTTAGGATGCTTCTTGTTTCCTTAGGCTTAAAATACAGCTTGCAGCTTTTACTACTGTTGGTTTATTATGACAACTTTGATGGGAAAAGTGAATGTTAATAGAATGTAGTACGTCTCAGTATTGTAAGTTTCTGGTAAGTTACTGTGCAGTGGACTCCAGAAGGCTGAGATACGGTATGCCAGCTTCTACATAGAACTTGCCTAGTGGTATTTTCTGTCAAATGTGAAAACATTACAATCTGAGTTCAGATTAACCAGATTTGTCCCGTGGATGACATCAGTGACATGCCTGTTCCAAGCTACAAGGCCATAATTGTATTGTCATTCAAAACTAACAACAAAGAGCAAAAGAAAGAAAAATAGAGGCTTTACTTCTGTTTTAGTAAGAAGACTCTTTCATTTTGTTTTTCCAGTTTTGCTGGGGATCTGAAGTAGAAAGGAAATTAAATAACAGGTCTCAGATAATTGCCTTTTTCTTTAACCTAAGGCATTAGTGGAAGATTATAATTATTTTTCTTGTTTTGAAAAGAGAAGAAACATATTAATTTTGACTTCTAATGTCTGTGAGCTAAATTTTATCATGATTGGTGGCTATAGGTATATTTTGGTATAACTCGGTGTCAAACGGAAGTTTTTACTTGTCCCAAAATAGTTGTTTCTATCATGAAACATGTTTCATGTCATTCTGTTGAAATACGAAACAACATGTTTCTATCATTCTATCCCATTTATAAAACAAAACATTCCACCTTTTTCTTTTCATTCCAGAAACGCAACAGAATGCTTGAGTGAATTTTGAAAAAGGAGGTTTATAATTACTCTCCAGGTGCCTTTCTGCTTTTGGATCAGCAGCTGATTCACGAAAACTAGTGTTGTGATAAAAATGAAAAATTGTATTCAAAGGGGATTCCCTTGATAATTATAATTGATTGATTTAATTTATCAAGGCAATTTAGCCAGTTTAGAACGGTTTATCATAACATCCTTTATTAATTCTCACTGTAGTGTTGCTGCTGTAACAAAGTTTTTCAGATTTCATTTTGGCATTTTACACATTTGAAGAGTTTACAAAAAGCATAAGCTTTCTGGCATATTTCAGAATAAAGGCTGCTGGGAGATATCATGCTGAAAATATGTAGAGGAAAAGAATCCCTTAAAGCAAACCTTCTAATCCCCCAATGAATAGTTTATTTCAAACAGTGTTGAGAAATGTTCTACAATTCTGCATTATGCAGACTACTTCAGTTAGTTTTAAGACTATTAAACTCACCAGTGATCTAAAGGCAGTATTCCATGTTTAATTTCCTGACGTTACTCTTTGTAGGTCTAATGCAGCCTGAACACCAAAGGATTGTTTTTATTTTAAATATAATGCTTGGGGATGGGGGATTAGTTACCATAATACAAGTGCCAGTGAGATTTAATGGTAGTCCTTTTAAGCTGAAATCTACTTTGAAGGTTGACTGACTGCTGCACACAGTAGTCACACCAGGCTGGCTATTTTATGGCTGCATGTTAAATTTAACGACTTCAAACAACTGTCTTGTCAGACAAGTCAGGCTTGTCTGACAGTCGGACTCTGAACTGCCCTGCAGGGAATTTTTGCCTTTAGAGCATGGAATGCGACACTGCAAATAGCCTGGGGTGGATCCAGCTTTTGTTTTTAGCAACTAGTACTTCCTGAACAGAGCTATACAAATTGTACTGAGCTTTGCCCTTCTAGATGCATCTGCTTGAAGGCATAGTAGAAATGGAAGTTACTGTTAAATCTAAAAGGAACACATGTATAACTATATAAATAGTGTTGATTTGAAACCTTGGGTAAATGTGCCTGTGTTCCACAGCTGCAGGTCTAAAGACTTTCAGTGGGAGGACTTCAGGGCTAGTTTTGTGTAAAATGTTTTCATTTACTTGGAGTAAGCTGTAACAGTTCACTAATACCTGGCTTGTTGTGAATTCTTAAAATGTTATTACTGGTGCAAAAAATTCTGTTTCTTGTTGACCTTCTTGAGTAGGCAAGCTGGTCACTGGAGAATATGGCTGGATTAGAATATTTCTGTCATTCATTTAATCATTCTTCATAAAGAGTAGAGAAATCTGTTGTAATTTCTAGATAATTTAGTATATCAAAAACAAGAACCTGTCCCAACTTAGTATAGATTTTGATTATAATGTCTTTTCACTTCATTGCCATAGGAAATGTCCTATCTGTCAGAAGGGCATTACACTAGTCCTCCTCTCTGCTGTTGGCTTTGTTTCAGTGTTGTTAAAGGCTGAAGTTGGTGTTAGCATTGGGAGCTTGTTTCCCAGTTGTGCCAAGTCTAAGGATGGCCCTGCTAGAGCTTTTATGTATATATTGCAACTGTGAAAATGTTAAACTTCGTGAGAAGCTTGCTAATTGTTTGGCAGTGTTTAGCCACAGTATTGCTGTGCATCCTGTAGACCAGTAGACTGGTTTTATTTAGCACTTTTTTTTTTTCCTAGCATTGTACTAACTGTGTTGGTAAACCCACCTCTTCTGGATGTTTTGTGGTTTTTTTGGTGCGGCGTGGTTCTTTGGTTTTGGGGGGGGTATTTTGGTTGGGTTTTTTTTAGGTGCCTGTTAGAAAAATTATACTGCTCAGGCCTGGAATTCTTTTTTAAGTGTAAAGAGCTACGACAGCTCTTACTGTGCTGAGAGAATTTTATGAAAATGGAGGCCTAAGGGGTGGTGTGTTGTTTTGCATGTTTTTTCTTTTTGTTTTTCAAAGTATTTAAGGAAGAGAAGGAACAAGGAAGTATTTTTCTTTTCATTTGCTCTGAGCTACATTGGATTTAATAGGCTTAAAATATTTCTTTTTGCATTAGTGCAGGTGAATGACTGTTGCTATAGCAGTTTTATGCGCCTACATAACAATAAGTTGACCTCAGAAGCCTAAGCTTAGGCTCAGCAGATTTGTGGCTTGCTTCATAATGATTTTTCTTTTTTTTTTCTTCTTCAGATTCACACGTATCCTTTCAATAGCACCCTTAATATAGCCCCTTGTTAAAACTCTGGTTGTTTCAGTTTATTGCTGTGAAGATAAATGGCTAATTTAAGTTGGATTTTAGCTTCTGGGAATTTCAAGCGTTGGAGAAATTATCTTGCAGAAGTTTTAAGGCATCCAGTTTTTATATACAAATTATTATTCAGATTAGGTACAGAAATTTGTCTTGTACAAAAGCTAGGCAAGTTTCAGGTAAATAAATTAAATGCTTGTGACTTAAAAGCAGCAAGGTTTCTAAAATCAACATTTTCTTTTCTTCTAGTGATTGGAAAGTTGTAACTAGTGAAAGGTGTTTTATTACCCCTTACAGCTTCTTTCTACTATTACTGCTGTTGTACAAATGAAAAAACTTCCTTCTGCGTTTCTTGCAGATCTCAAAGGGCATGTCTGCAGGGTGTGGGTGGCGGAGCTGGGAAAGGATACCAATCTAAAATTGGTTTATGACAGTTTGTCCTTGCGGAGCATTATCAAAACATACGTTGCTTTGTCAGCTGTGCTTTGAAAGGATGGTGCATCTTCAACCAGCACCACGGGAAACAATTTGGAGCTGTTGTCTGACATAGAGCCTCCAGCTACCTGTCTGCAGAAAGACAACAAAAGGGTAATTATAAAAGTGGGGAATAAGAGAATATATTCCACAGGTTTTACTGCTTTTACTAGTAATGAGGCTTCTGAGTATTTAAGATGCTTTATTATGGTCTGGCTAAGTTACACTGCTTCCCTAGGCAGACTGCAGATACAATGGAGTAGCCAGCAACTTATAGTGAATCGGTTGGAGCCAGGGTTGCAGTTCAGTGATTTGTTCCTCTCAGTAGCAACACAGATCTGAAGTCTTGCCATTCCCATGGGATGCAATCTTCTGCCACGTGGTAACACAGATATTTGTCAGATTGCAACATGTACTGGCTTGGAAAGTTGAACTGGCCTTGAAGGACACAAATGTGTTCATGTTTAAATTAGGTCAATTTGCGCTCCACTGTTAATGTGTTTTACCACTTCTGTCATGAGAAAATAGAGACTAGTTGAAAAGGTGGGTGGGAGGAGAACTCAACAGAAATAAATTCTAAAATCCATTGAATTTAAACTTCAGATTAAATGGCAGTAGCTGACCTCAAAAAAAAGTTCAGTTCAAGGTGGAAAAGATGCTGGGTAGAGTAATTACAGTGTACATGGTACACAGCTGATATCCATTACTACTGTCTGTTTTTATTATGAAATTAAAATTTTAAACCAATGTAAAATGACAGTTTTTCTTCCAAACCATCACACTTCTGGCTGGGGAAAATATAACACGCATTTTAAACATGTAGGCTGGCTTTCAGAAAGGTACATATTTAGCTATGCTTTGGGAATGGACATTTTTGTGTATTTTGCCATGTGTAACACTTCCCTTTCTTAAAACCGCTTCAGTAAAATTTCTGTTTCTTGCAGCTTTCACTGGGTGACTGGATCATGGGGTCTGGACTGTTTGAATCAGGCCCAGGTTTTTCTTTTTCCTTATTAGCAGCAAAGTTTGAAAGCTGCTTTTAACTTCTGTTTCTAACATCTTTGACATAACTTATATGCCTTAATTTGTAGCAAAACTTAAGTCATGGTTCACTTTTTCCTGGAATGATGTACTCCTAGTTCATAAGTCTTCATTTTTGCTCATTTCTGGGAAGGCAGCATACTTATATTAGGTGTTTTATAATGGAGATTTATTTCTTAGTGTTTCTTATGTAGATTCAGTTGCTAAGTCATCTTGTTTACTTTTTTGCCTTGATGAGTTTTTAAAAATATTTTTATTTTCCTGCATGGTGTTGATTTAGTGCTGTTCCTTGGATGTAAATCTCTAGATTTGACCCAGAACGAGTCAGCTATTGTGTAAGCTATTTTCTACTGGCACATACCGGTAGTGTTACCTGGTATTTTGATATTAAAGCTGATTAATTTAATAACTCATAATAATATATAATTAATTGGCTGGCAGGGAGTTGAGGTAGAAGAGAGTTGGGTTAGCGTGTGATGCAAGTAATGATCAAACTCTACTGCAGTTCTTGATTTCTACCAGAATTGGGAAGAGTTTTAGTGGCAAAGAGAATAGAGCAGTATGTGCATTACAGGTAAGCAAAAACTTTTGGCATTTTATAACATCCGTAGCCTAGTCTTGTCATCTACATGATTGCTTTTTCCTGCATATTTTGTCCGCCAACATTCCCTCTTACTGCCAGTTCTTTCTTACTGCTACTCTTTAAGAATAAGGAGGTTTAATTTAATCTTAAGCTTGTAGCTGATTTAGGCTATATCATGAAAAAGGAGCAAACAGACATTTAATCTAATTTTGTCTTTTATCCTCCCCTTATACTTCTCTCATCTGTAACTTTTGTTAAAGCAATTTTAATTAATTAGTAAAGTCGGATAATGACATTATTTGCACAGCTTCCTTCATGGTATGTAACCAAGAAAAACTGAGTTTTCTTATGAAAGTTTGCTGTCAACAACTAGCGATGAGCCTCAGCTGTGTCAACAAATTATTTTAACTTTAGAATACGAATAGAATCAATTTAGTAATTCGTGTTATATTTCAAGGAGAAGTTGCTTATGCCAAGGAAAAAACAAAGCAGTTCATTCAACAGGGAAAAAAGTCAAACAGGTTCAGTTTTTGCACATGCATGGCCATTATCATTAGAGGCACGGGCACATGCACGTGGCAAACTTTACGTTGGTTGCTTTGCCGTGGATGCTATTGCTTTGTCCTTTGTAGCCTGAGCTGTATTGTAATTGCTAAAATCATATCCTGGTTTTCCTCATCTTTATGATCTTTTGAAATAGCGTGCATGTGGCTAATATAACTTCCTGGGAATTACAAGAAACTTAAGGCTTTAAATAGGCGAACATTTTTAAAAAGCTGTAATGTCTGAAAACAGCATTTTCTGCTGCTTCTAGGTCATTCTTTTCGGATATTAGCAAGTCTTACTTCTTGCCCGTCTTTTGGTTTGTTTTTCAAGGTTTTTGATTTCTGAACCTGAGAAACATGTATCTTGTACTCACCTGGTTCAAATAATATACACATCTCTGTAGCTTAAACCAGTAGATTGGAAATCTTGAATTTATTCTTTATCTGAATGTTTTTTTCATTTGGTATGTTGCAATTTCATCTTGAGGACACTTAATGGGTGTGTGTTTAAGATAACCATTTGGTAGTTTGATGCACATTAAACATGAGGACAAGGCTACATTACACTTACATAATTTTTTTGACAAATTTTTAACAGAAAAAGGGAGTGATGACTTCAAAAAGACAACCATTGAAAGGGGAATAAAAGTAGACATGAGAAGAAAGGTTTTGAAGGAGGGAGAGATTAGGAATGAAGTAGAAGAAGGGAAAATAAGGAAAAATGAACGAGAAAATGCAGTAAAAGCAATGGAAGCAAATAATCAGCCAAGATATATATCTAGCTGGAGGTTTTATTTGGCACCTGTTGTCACAGTATCTGAATGCATTTCATGTATAATTAATAGTGACAGTGAAGTAAATTGTATCTGGGTGTTTCTGATACTTCTTGCTTTAGTCAGAGGGGTCTTCAGGGGTGTGGGCATGGCTAAAGTCTAGAATGAGCAGGGGATTTCCCTGCTTTAACTCCTGTAATTGCTGTGGAAAGATGCTCTGAGAAGAGTTTTACAGCACTTCAGATTCTGGATTTCCATTTGTATTTTGTTTGGTTTTGTTGGTTTTTTGTTTTTGTTTTTGTTTTTCCCTTGGGAGGCTCTTTTGTAGGTACCTATTTTGCACTGACAGGATTCTTTGTGTCAGTCTTTCTTGGTAACTCTTTTACATTGACATTGCCTCAGAATACTGTGTATGTTAGTTATTCCCAGGTTTTAACACTGCAGGGAAATAATCTGTTATTTGGAACATCTATGGTAACATAAAGGCAACAAGCAAAAGGGAGGAGATACAGAAAAGGGAAAAGAGAACAAAAAAGTTTAAAACTTTTGCTAAATTTTATAATTTTTGGAGTAGATCTAGAAATAATTTAGAATACTTCAGGCAAATATTTTGAAGTTATTTTGAAAACTGTTTATAACAGAATGTGAAACTGTATGCATGTGTATTAATGGACATGACTGTACAGTCCTTGTGGAGGAACGTGTTAGCTATGGTCTGACAGCTTGCTTTTGAAAATTAAGCAGCTTGACTTTTGAAGTGAGACTGTCTCAAATGTCATATTTTGACATAATTTTCCTGTGCTGGTTTATGGTTTAGTATCTGTCCTCCCTGCGGGCCAGTACCTACCCCTTAGGAACTGCTGGTCATGAACAGAGTCTGTCTGCTCTACTAAAAACAAGTAGGAAGCCTAAATTTAAATTCTTATCTGTTTTCTAGATATCTAGTATACACGTCACATGAAAATATCCTCTTTTCCCCCATCTGTAAGCTACTTGCTTTGAGCTTGCAGATGGGGAACAGTGAGAGTGTCAGAAGAATGTATTAGAGATTGTTCAGTTTCATTAGACATTAAAATGATGGCAACCACTGCTTCAGGTTTCTTACGTTGCATTGATAATGACATTTCATCTTCAATCAGAAGACAGTAGTCTAATATACTGCAGTGAAGCTGAGTTTTTACAGTGCTTTCACTAAAATTGTTTTCCTTGATAATTCCAGGTGTGGTACTCCCACACTGTAGTAATCCAGATGCAAAGTGGGTGGAGTGGAATTTTCTGTAAGAATAAGAAAAGAAGGGGGGGGGAGGAGGGAGGGAAAGAAAATAGAAGAAAGAAGGTTGAAAGCACCTTAGCATCTTTCCCCAGCTCCCCAGGGGCAGACATTTTGCTCTGCAAGTTTATATTGCAAGGTGGCTCCTTCAGAGCATGTTCTTAATGTCCCTTGAATTTCATCTATGTTAGAATATCTTGTGATACTTTTCTCATAATGGTCTGGGGTAGATGACAAACACAGATGGTTTTGAACATGATTTCAGGTTTAGGACTACCAAACTCGGAGGTGACTTTTCTGACTTTCTTGGGTTTGGGTACGACCCTGAACGTGATAACATTATAACAATGTGGCATAAGAGAGGTGTTGTTATTACATCAGTTAGATTAGTAGAAGCTAGAAGAAAATATTTTTTTTTCCTAGTGTTATCTTACTCCTAAATTACCAAAATCTAATTAGCCAAATGCTTCTGGCATACAGTTTACCTGTTGCTTTCGCAAGTTTTGTCTGTTTGGCAATCCTACAGGTTCTAGTATCTGTCTTCCCTGCTGGGACATTACCCAGCCCTGAAGAACTGCTGATCGTGAACAGAGTCTGTGTGCTCTACTAAGAAAAACTATTTAGCCTAAATTTAGATTTCTATCTATTCTATACATATCTAGTATACAAGTCACAGGCTCTGCATTGTATCTTGAACACTTCATCTGGCTCTAATCTGCTGCTAGCTGCCTTATTGATCAATGAATGAAGTAAAAAGCAAATTATTTTGTGATTAGGTTTAGTGTTGGAGTTCCGATTTAATTTTATAAGCCATAAAGAGCGTTGTGTACTAACGTCTATGCTATCAAGACTAGAATGTATTTGTGATTTTGAAAAGCTGGTATGTATTTCTCTGGAGAGTAAGTGAAGATTGTTGGTGAGGGGAGAAGCTAAAATGCTTTACTTGGCATTGGTACCGGGAAATGGAAACACATGAGCTAATGAATAGAGCAAGAATTTCACATCAGCACAACGTGGCTGAGAATTTAAAAGGACACACTTTTTTTTTTTTTTTACTTCTAAAAATCTGTGTGTTCCCTCCTTTCAGTTGTAGTACATTAAAGAAAGATTTCCATTCAAGTTAGTACTACAGAGTTGTTGACCTTGAGCGCGATATTGCCTAATGTTCTCCTCTCCTTTTCTTTACAGAAAGATCCAGATTACCTGAAGCTCTGGTTGGATAGTTTTGTTTCTAGCTATGAACAGTTTCTGGATGTGGACTTTGAGAAGCTGCCAACTAGGTATGTAGAATTACAGATCTTTGTTTGATATCTGAAACGGACCTGGCTGAGAGCCCAGTCTTGTTCAGTGACAATACTGCCTTTAAACAAAAGAAAGATTTTTAGTTGTTAAGTGGCACTCCCATTCTTTTGAAGGTCCGGTTGGGTTGGGAATGATGAAACTAGGTATTTGCATTATATCAGGAGATGGCATGAGTATTCACTTATTCTTGCTCATAGAAATATAATCATTATACCCTGTGCATTTTTTGAATAAGTATTCATTAAATGCATATGATCATGTTTTCAAGACTAACTTTGCAAACGAGGAATAGAAATTTAGGCACTGGGTGTTTTCTTTTGCGTTTGAGATGCTTGCATGAACTAAAGGTTTTAAGAGAAAAACAAATTTTATAGGATTCAGAAATCATTAGAACTGGTGTCAGTATTATAACTGATACCACTACTGGTGTTTGAATGCAAAGAATGGCTCTCCCTGCGTGATGGCTGCAGTCCAAGCCCTGTTGAAATCAATGGAAATTCTTTAATGGGCTTTGGATCAGATCCTGTTTGAAGTGCAAGTGATAGCCTCTACTGTTACAAGGAAATGAAGAATACTGCAACTGGATCTCAGTGGATAAAATATGGTCTTCTTGGCTCTTTGTAAAATTTTCCTCATAATGCCTATATAAATGCAAAATGCATAGTGCAATTACCAATAAGCAAGACCTTCAAATTAATTCTGTGTTCTTACAGAAGATCTGTTTTCTTTGCAGTGTCAAAAATGCGTCTTACTGTGTTTAGTTAAGGAAAAAAGTTTATCCTTTGACACAGGTTATCTTTAACATACTATTTAATATTGAAATCTGAACAGTGGAAGAGAAGAGTATCTTGGTACTTTGGATTTTTTAAGTGTTTTTCGGTTTGTGTGTGTTTGTGGGTTTTGGGGTTTGTGGTGTGTTTTTTTTTCACAGCAACATAAAGATAAAACCAAACATGAAGCTTAGTTGTGCAGAACAATAGCAGCATCTTCATTGTGCTTAATGATGGTTTTGTGAGCATAAAAATAGTGTATTTTTCTGAGGTTAACGACAGGATTAGTGATTTAGTCTGGAAGAATAGGCCCATGCGGATTTAGACTCATTTGTGTAACAGATGTAGAGAAAATGTATCAAAACAACGTAGGGATGAAGGCAGATCATTCCTGTGCTTTAATGGCTGGATTAAAAATTGCACTATTTGAGAGCAGACATTAGAATTAACAAAGAATTGCAGTTTCTGCCCTTATTTGCATTTGTGAGATAATCGTGTAATGTGAAAACTGGTATCTTTCCGGGGTTTGTCAATTTATATTGCAGGCATTTACGTTGTGGAACTGATACTACTGAGACTGGAAAAAGAACAAGTAGGTCAGCGTGGAACCGCAAAACGCTGATTTCCAGTGACTCTTCTCTTGGGGCCATAGGACCCTGTGGACTCAGCCTTTTTTACTGAGTTGCTTATTAAATAACTATTTCTATCTTTTGGTTTTGGAAATAATATATGATGCCAGCTAGAAAGAGAAACTGAGTGGACTAACACTTTTTTTTTTTTCTCTTATATGAATCTTGGTCTGCTTTACAGCTATGTGCCTGTAAGTCATTGTTTACCAAAGGGCAAATGCCAGGAAATCATGAGAAACTGTGTAGGGAGAAGAAAGCTTGCACAGATTGCTGGACAAAAGTATCCTTTTTGTAGACAGGCATGAAGTTGTGTGTCAATGTAAAATGTGGGTTTTTTTAGCATCCAAGAAACACCATTTATGAAATTAAATGAAACTGTTAGTGGGTGGTTTTTTTCTGAAAGAAGGACTCTTAATTGGCACTGTAATTTGCTTAGCTAATTGCTAAGAATATTTCTTCTATAAATTAAAATATATGATTTCCTGAAATCTGCTTTGGAAATCTGAAAGATGCTACGTAGTGCAGAATTAAGAAATCTGTAAATATAGAGGATGAGCATTTCCACTGGTATGATTTGACTTTATAAGTAGAGCTTAGAGTTATGCAGCTTATAGGCTTATACAGCTTCAGTTCTACCTCCATCTTTGTGCATCTACCCTGTATTTTTAAGTGAAATGGTTCATTAATAGTTTTCAATGATTTTACTGAAAAGGTGAGGTGATTTTACTGAAAAGGTGAAAATAGCTATGCTGACAGCTTTGAGCATTAAGCACAAAAGATTAGTGTAACTGTCTGTTCTTTTCCTAAAAAAAAAAATGTATTCATCTCATATGTATTTACCATGAAAAGGATAAAACCTATACCAGCTGGTGGGAGATTTTTTTCTCCCCTCATTGAAGAGGAGGAGTTGTCTTTTGGTTTAATACTTTCAGAAACAACAAAGACCTCCAGAGTGTTGTCGTGCTCTTTTTCTGCTTTTGGTTTGCATGATCTTGAGCAAAGGAGCTTAAGGGAGCCTCATGCAAAGGACCATAGAAACTGTACTTTGTTAAATTACTGACTTCAAATCCACATAAAAATGATGCAGGAATCATGACAGGAGTGCTGATTACATGGTTCGTGGCTGTTGAAAAGGAAAGTCTGTTTTTTTACAGCGCTTTGGAACAAAAGTGGCAGAGAGGAGGCTGAAAGTCCCAGGGTGTGAGTTTGCACTGTAGTAGGTGAATACAACTTAGAGACTAATTTGACTTCCTTTCAGACACATGAGATGGCAGTTTATATTGCTGCATAACCATGTTAATGTAATGCAAGAAAATTATAAATAAAAAGAACCCAAGTATGTCAAGATCTTTCCCATATTTTTGAGTTAGGGTACCAGCAGACAAATAAGATCATCAGTTAAGTTATGATTTTTGAGATTATTGTTTTTCCTTTTGGAATACTTAGTTTACACAGCTAGTCTTGTCAGAAAAAAATTGATACTACACGTCCACAAACTTAACTTTTAGATTTTTGTGGTGATATGGTAGTAATTTGCTCTGGGGTGAAAAGAAGTTTGATTACTTATAAATATTTATTTGTGTACTCTGTAGTGTATTCAGTTTAGAGTAATCCTGATCAGTTTTTCTTGTGCCAGTCTCCCATAATGCAGTAAATTCTCACGGGCTGTGCAATAGCACAGATAGGCAGCTACTGCAGAGAAAACATTCTTTGGGATATGAGGCATGAAGGGTATGCTGTTTGTTCTCTTGAAAGCATTTTATGATCTTACTGAAAAAAACGTGGCCATTTTAGTGAAATTACTTCTGGATGTATGATTTCAGCTGTCAAAAATTATGGTCTTCCCAATACAGAGATGGTGAAATAACAGATTACGAGGAGCCATGCTTACAGTCCTACAGGATATAGAACTGCTGGCATCTTGAGGGGTGAAGCTGCTGTCACAGAAATTTGAAATTTCTTTCTTGGCCATTGTGTTGGAAAAAAGCAGTTGCTCTCATTTTGCAGTTAGTGTCTCTATCAGTTTAGAGCCTAAGTCCTATAAAATTTGTTAAAACTTACTGAATCCCTTGAGATTCTGAATCGCAGGATCTGAAAAGCAAATTGTGCAACTTGGAAGAGGCAAAGGAATGAACAGTATTTGGTCCACTCTATATGTACAGATAACATTTGTTTTCTAGGACATGGGAGCTTTCTGTCACACCTATCTAGTTGTTTTACTAAATTGGGTCTTAGTTTTTCCCTTCTATATAGGCTTCGTTTTCAACTTCACAAGTTAAACAATGTATTGTTCCCCATTTCCCTCAAATAATCAGTATTGCAGTGTTTAGTGTCAGTCATTGCATTTCTCCACTTTTTTTTTTTCTGCTTATTCTTACACAGATGTATGTAAGCAAGTGTCCTATTAGTGAGTTCTTGAACTAATTGAATATTTTGTTTGGTGTGATTTTCCCCCCCCGGCTTTGGCCATGTTGAATGCTTTTGTAAGCTATAATGCTCTTGCTTGTATCTTCCTTTTCCTGTGTAGGGTTCATAGAAAATGGATCAGAGTAAACAGCTGATGCCAAAAGCAAACTCTTTAAGTGTGTGCAACAGTGGATAAATAGTCTTCATCACAGAGAATGTACTAACACATCTATATATTTCTATAGTATTGCTGAGATGGGTTTCTGTATTTCTGGAGCATTGGCTTAACTACTGCTTTTATTTGGGGGTTCTTTTTTCTTTTCTTCTTTTGGTTCTCACTGGTGTATTTCTAAAAATGTTTCAGTTTAGCAAAAACAATAGGTAAGAGTACCTAACATTCTTTAGGGCCGTGACTGGCCTTGGTAGAGTTGTTACTTTTAATACCAGCACAAAGCAGGTTCACCCAGAGCAGCTGGACAGGAATGCATCCAGATGGGTTTTTAATATCTCCAGGGAAGGAGATTCTACAGCCTCACTGTTCCAGTGCTCTGGCACCCTCAAAGTAAAGAATTTTTTCCTCATGTTCAGACAGAATTTCCTGTGTTCCAGTTTGTGCCTGTTGCCAGGGGCACCACTGAAAAGAGTCTGGCCCCATCCTCCTGACACCTACCCTTTAGATATTTATAAGCATTTGTAAGATCCCCTCTCAGACTTCTCCAGGCTAAGCAGACCCAGGTCTGTCAGCCGCATAAGAGCGATGCTCCATTCCCTTAATCATCTTTGCAGCCCTTCACTGGACTCTTTCCAGTAGTTCCCTGTCCTTATTGAACTGGGGAGCCCAGAACTGCACACAGTACTCCAGATGCAGCCTCACCAGGGCAGAGTAGAGGGGGGGTAGATGACCTCCTTCGACCTGCTGGCCACACTCTTTTTAATGCACCCCAGGAGACCATTGGCCTTCTTGGCCACAAGGGCACATTGCCGAGTCCTTTCCCTGTGGTTCATTAGAAAGCATTTGTTCAGTAACCTTATAAAGGTCTATTGGAACACTACATGAGCACGTTGAAATTGATTAGTAACACATCATTTGCATGATTAACAATTTTTTGTGTGGTTTTTCTCTTTAGGGTGGATGACATTCCTCCAGGAATATCACTGCTTCCTGATAACATTCTTCAGGTTCTCAGACTCCAGCTCCTACAGTGTGTCCAGAAAATGTCAGATGGACTAGAAGAGCAGCAGCAGGCTCTGTCACTTTTACTTGTGAAATTTTTTATCATCCTTTGCAGGTATTTGTTCTGATTGTTACCTCAGTGAGGCTATTGTTTTGTTTAAGACAAGTTGATGCAGCCTTTAAATATAGATTATAATGACACATACAGTATGATTTGACACTTTCCAGCAGGAACAGAGAAATGCCACTTCTCACAATATTAAAAATAAAGGAAGAGGGAATGAAAGAGTGAGAAAGGAGCAATGCAATCACTTCAGCAATAATGTTTGACACAAGAAATGGAATAGAAGGGGATTAGACCCTAAAACCTTGTAATTACATAGAATATATCTATAGGAATTCAAGATATGGTGTACCTGGTAGGAGAAATACTTTCAAAAGAAAAGGCACGCTTTACCAAGTGTTGGATATGAAGTAACTCAAGAGAATTGTACAGGAAGAACTGTTTTGCATTCTTAACATGCTTATAATTCCATAAACAGCTTAGGAAACTGACTTATTACGCTATTAATATAGCTGGCTTCCTTCTGAAACTTATGCCTTATTTTGTAATTCTTCTGAAGCAGGTGAATAAACTGTTTTTAGGCATCTATTCCTCACTATTTCTTCAATCTTCTATTGTAAACTGCATTGCGAGAGGAGGGGAATAAAATATAAGAGGAAGTCTCCTTTTCCAAGGAGTATTTGAAGCAGCTTTATTTGAGTCCTGTGGCTCTCCTTACCTCTGAAAAAATACAAAGGGCTGTAGGCAGTGTTTAAATAATACTAAATATACATATATGGAATATTAAGTAGAAGCTGAGTAGACAGTGGTAATATGTTCTGAATTACAAACTGTTGTCAGCTTTAAGTGCTGAAAAGTTCTCCTTACGTCATCACTTTGATATCTGATCTTTGTGACTTGTCCTCAAAGTCATGAGGAATAACATACGCACACTATTTCTTTGTTGCTGTTGATCTGTTTATGTTCTAAAATTTTTTTTGTTTGTTTTCCTTGGGCGAATTTAAGGTGAATAAATGCTTCTGAGTAGTATATTTGCTGAAGTTTTAGAAAGTGTATGTGCTAGTAACATGGGAGAAGTCGAAGTTACTGTCTTTGTTATCAGATGCCATTTCTGATCTTTCTATTTAGAGTGTCCTGGGAATCTGCTTAACCTCTGAAACCCCAAATTCCAGATAGAATTGGCCTGGAGCATAGTGACTCAGGCCTTTCTTCTTCCTGTTAGATGAAAACTTGTGAGCTCTGTTACTGTGACAGAAATAAACGTTTGAGTACATGCAGTCTTTTGGAGAGTATTTTTGAAATGCTGATATACTTTTGTATGGTTATAGACAGAATGCTAAAACAAACTTTGTTTGAACTACCCTCAAATGGTACATTGTGTACATTTCTGTGGTTTCTATGTTGTCTTCGTAGAAATTTGGCTAATGTGGAGGAGATTGGGATGTGTTCATACATTAATCATGTTATCACCATGACTACGTTATACATTCAACAGGTATGTCGTTAACAATTTTCATCTGTTATTTTTTCCACCTGTTACTTCCTGCTCCTGCTTATGTGATCTGCTTTTTTAATAATAATGTTGTATGGGGAACAGTTTGTGGGCTCAGAACTGTTCTGGAGGAGATCAAGATTATTTTTCAACTTCTAGAAATCATCTGACCGCAGCTTTCTTTTTTTCATCAGTTAAAAAGCAAAACAAAAGAAAAAGAAGTGGCAGATCAGACCCCCATAGAAGAATTTGTAAGACACGCATTGGCTTTTTGTGAAAGTCTCTATGATCCATATCGAAACTGGAGGCAGCGAATTGCAGGGTATGTGTGGATCTAGGACAGAATTATAAAT
The DNA here is from genome assembly GCA_033628505.1 of Tringa tobata. Classification (NCBI taxonomy): domain Eukaryota; kingdom Metazoa; phylum Chordata; class Aves; order Charadriiformes; family Scolopacidae; genus Tringa; species Tringa tobata. Next base: position 1,722,690 of record JAHREE010000531.1, on the reverse strand, counting down.
ACTGTGGTTTATGATAACTTTAGATAAACAATATATAAGTTTTCTGACAGAACTACTGCTGCCTGATGTCAAACTAAAATAAAAAGTAGTTGCATGTATATTCTTCTGCTCTTGCCTTTTACAACTTTTAGAATTGATAGCCTTAAGCACTTGATACTGTGTTTTAGTTTTTTTTTTTCCCCCCAAATATACACTCTTTAGATTAGCATTAATTTAATAGTTTTTCTACCAAAATTAGTATCAAGAAGCAGGTGTGCTTGAACCTGAACTTCATTGCTACCAAAGTTGTCAGACTATTAGTATATTGTGTTCCATTTAGTGGAAACCTGAGGGCTTTTTGAAAGGTAGAGAGTGTAAAGAGCCAGGAAATGAGCTTTCAAGATGCTTGACTTCTGTCATTCTAGGCTCAGGCTCTGTTCTTTGAAACTGCTAGTCATTCACTTTATCTGCTATAACTGGCAGTCTAGCTGGTGGCGTAGTTACAGTAAGCAAGGACTAAGAACAGATTGCTGACCTTTTCCCTCCCCTTCTCCTCCCCCCCCCCCCAAACTGAACTGTATTGTAAAAAGTTAAGGTATTTCTAGGAGCAGAACAGTAAATACAAGATTAGCTGTGATTCATTTTTTTCAGGATGAAATACTACTTTACATTTTTAATACTGTACACAAAAGATAAATCCTGATTTTTGGCACTATTTTCTACTATGAAGTCGTAAATTAATAAGTCATAAACAAAGGTATCATATTTTTTTTTGTGTATTTTTTTAATGTAATTGCAGACGTTTCCTTAGTACAGTTGAAAAGAGCAGACAGAAGTACAAACCAGCTTCCCTCACTGTTGAGTTTGTCCCTTTCTTTTACCGTAAGTATTGTTGTGGCATGTTTAAAAATAGTTATTTTTGGAGGAGTGAATGTAGTGATTCCCAGTTCCTTTCCCCTAAGAATGTGCAATAAATGTAACAGCTTACTTGCTTTCTGAGGCTGAATGAAGCAGGTTGCTTTGTTTGCTTGTTTTTCACTCTGAGTGTCACTATCTTGCTATTCTTACTCATCATTGAAAGCCGCAGTTTTGTTAGACTTTATTTCAGTGCCTAATGTGGTTTAATGGGGTTGGTTCTCTGAATTGCCAGCTTTCCCGTTTATTAGAGTAGATATGGTGATCGCACTGAGGTCTCTGTAGCAACTGTAAAGATAACTCACATGGAAAAATAATCTTAGGGAAGTGTTCATGTGCTTTTGTCTCAATATGATTTAACAGCTAGAAAGAAGGAAACTCTATGCCATCCAACTAGCACATGATTCTTGGACTGCAGTTTGGGAAACTGCTCAGTTTTGTGTCTGGTTAAGTCATTAAATATCATGATGGCTACTTTGGAATTCATGTAATCTTACCATTACAGATTGGCTGTAATCTGTGTAGAAAAGGAGGACTTCTTTGGCTGAGTTCTGTACTTAAATCTTGTGAAGGAGGGATGCCCGGCTAGTCTGCCAGTTTAGCACACCAAAGTGCTGGCGCCAACAGAATTGAAGCAGCAGAAATATACTGGAGGGGTGGGAATATGAGTGAAATCATCCTTTTCTGCATCTGTCTGTTAATTCAGCTTTAATTGAAAATAATAAAAAAAAAGGAAGATTCTGTTCCCAGGGTGGTAGCATTTATGAATTTGCTTTGTCTAGGTTTGAGTCACATAGTCCTCCTGTTCCTCGAGATTTCTTCTCTATGTATGTAACATAGGCTAGTTGCCAAAAGATCAAAGAGCTGATGCTGGTAAAGTGCCATTATATTTGTGCCAGAGCACCCACTCTAAAGGCTGCTACTAAGGAATGTCATCTGCAGGTTCTCTCCTCCCCATTCAGTCCATTGCACTCTAGTTCCACCTAAATCCCTTAAATATTATATACTGTGACTGAGCTACAAGTGTACTAATTAGCTGGCAGATATTTGTCTGCTGGTTGGCCAACTGGCAAGAAAGAACAGAAATTGCTCTAGATATTCTGCCATGGCAGCACTAATTTGAGCCTTTTTTTTCGGTATGCCCAGCGTAATGATTTATTCAGTCTGCTAGGGTACTGCTCTTTTGAATTTGTCTGAGGTTCTGCAAAAGATTCAGAGGCTAACATCAAGGGAGTGGTGAGACTATCAGACTAACAGTGTGAGCATCTAAGCCTTGTTTCCTTTGAAGACCAGATTTAAAAAATATCTGTGCAATTTTCTTTTTAAAAAGGCTTATACATTCAGTGTATAGTCAGAAATCTTACTTGCCAATAATTGATCTTAAAGGTTGTATTTTTATTTTAATGAATATAAAATTCTTGCATTTTCATTTTCTATTGTTTATTTTAAGTCTCAGTTTTTACAAACCCAAGTCATTATCAGTTCTATCTGATAAATTAATTGGAAGTTTTATGATGGTTAATTCCAATAATCCTTTGTAGTTTGTTCCAGCTACTTTGAGTCTAGTGTTACCGCTATAGCAACAATATCCAGGTTGTATCTATTGCTAAGAAGAGTTCCTGAGGCTGTTTATAACTAATTTACATCATATATGGCTTGAGAAGAGTTGCATTATAATTGTCTTTAAAGAGACTACTGCTAGAAGGGTTACAGACCTGCACAGGCTTCCCTGGGAAGTTTGGATTGAAGCTCAGTGTGTGTTTTTCTGAGCTTCCTGCACTGCATGTGGCATTAAACTTACTGTGCCAAAATTTCTCTAACCTTTGTCATGTTTGCTAACTGCTTGCATGTTAGCATGTCCTTCTGTTTCTCATTAGAGTAGACAAAATGGGCCCATTTTACATTATTGATCAAGTCAACAGTTGTTGTATGTCTACGGTTCTGTCAGCCTGCATGAAGAGTTTTATTTGAACTGAAGGTCTGGCTCTGTGAATTCCTGATAAACGTGGTCTTGTCGTGTTACTTTGATACTGTTGGAGTTTGTGTCTGATTTTTGTAACAGCAAGTGGAGATTACATAGTTGAATTTTTTTTAAAATTTGTGTGATGACAGGGAGAGGAGCTTTTTTCATTATTTTGTTTGTTGGTAGGTTTTTCTGAGAGGAAAAATTTTGTATAATTTATATGACCAAAGTAAGGAATCCTTCTTCTTTGTGTTTACTCCAATCAGAATGCTTTCAAGAAAGTGAACATCTCAAGGAGAGCCTAAAGTGTTGCCTGCTACATCTCTTTGGAGCTATTGTGGCTGGTGGTCAGGTAAGGATGTTCTAAACTCTTTTCAGCTGAAGCCTCCAAAGGCCTGGTCATTGTTTAAGGCTTATAAATACCCTATAACGCATAAATGAGAAGAATTTAGTATTGACTATGAATTGTTTGCTTGTCTTATGAGGTTTGGGATCATTCTGTTCAATAGTATCTAAATGCTAAAAGCTAGGTCCTGCTTTCAATTAAGAGTAGAAATTTGCTGGGTATAATAACTACACATTCATATGAATGTAATATTTTCATATCATAAAGAAAAACTGTGGGTAACTAAATTAGGCATCTCCACCTGCAAAGATGTAAGTTTTGTGTCAACACATGACATTTATCTAGCTTACTTTCCAATGTTGGAATAAGCTTTTTCACTGATGCACAGGGCCTTTATAGCTTGGAAGCTGCTAAAAATGTTTGAAAGAATGTGAAGAAAAGCCATCATCATCCACAAAGCCAACACACGCTCTCTTGACTGACTTCTGTAATGTCCTCGTTAGTCTGGTCACAAGCAAATGTTACTTCTGATGATTCAGAAGAGAGAGCGTTTTTAAATGTTGTCAAGGCACATCAAAGCCAGACACTGCTCCATCAGGGAAGGCAAGCTGAGGCTGAGCGTAATGACCAGGCGGACAGAGGCAGTAGACCTGACTGGCAAAAGGTGCAGTCTCAATATACCTGAACAGGGTGATCAGAGCAGATCTTGTGGTAGTAACCAGGATCACCCAGCCCAGATCACTAGACGAGTCTGTAATGATGAAGCCTGAGATCAAGCCAGGAAGTCTGGTCAGCACATCAGGGTGGGGGTTTGGTCTAGTGATGGTAACTAGTGTCAGTCAGTTGAGAATCCAGTAGTTCCCAGGCCCATCCTTATTGATGAGACAAATCTAAGATGGAGCTGGGCTGTCAGGTCTGTGGGTCAGGTTCAAGACATGGCTAGGCACGGGCATGGCTGCAGTGTAGCTCAGGCAGATAAAAGGTTCCCTAGACAAGGCATGGAGTCCCTGACAGGCTTCTCAAAGCCTTCTAGCAGTCTGGGCTCCTGCACAAATTTAAGGTGGCCCTGAGCGTATGCTGTCAGACCCCCAAGAAGAGAGGTGAGGTAAATGTACTCAGGGCCAAGACAAACGTTTGCTAATTATTATGTTCTTTTCAAAAAAATTATTATTATAAAGTATTATGAATCTCATGATCTAATGAAAATTCAAGTGAAGGTTTACCTAGAATTAGCAGTTTATCAAGGCTACCCTATAAGAATTTTATAACATGCATTTACATTATTTTTCCTTTTTCCTATAAACGTTCTCTTTGAAGAAGAAAGCCTAGTTAAGTGAACAAGATGGCATACATTTTATTTGTAGCCATCAGTATAATCCAAGTAGAATATTTCATATTTATTTAATGTGGCATCAACAGACGTAATCATGTTGCATGATTCAGGTAACTCAAACTGCTGGTTTGAATAGGTTTAATTTTATTTATTTATTTTTTATTATTTTTTCCTTAATCACTTCTTCCCCCATGGGTTTCAGAGGAATGCTCTTCAAGCAGTATCTCCTGCCACCATGGAAGTCTTGATGCGTGTTCTAGCAGACTGTGACAACTGGGATGACAGGAACCCTGAGGAAGTGAGCAGGAAGGCAGAGCTGACCCTGAAGTGCCTGACAGAAGTTGTCCATATCCTTCTAACCAGCAGTTCTGACCAGCGGCAAGTGGAGACAAGTACAATATTGGAGAACTATTTCAAGTTACTTAATTCAGACCATTCAGCTTTACCTAATCCAAGGCGATGCAGGCAGTGGGAGAGCAGGTTCATAGCACTACAGATCCAAATGCTGAGTGAGTACCCTACTGTGCAATTCCTTTAAATATCTCTTGATAATAACTCCAAAGCAAGTCATGGTTGAACCATGATAGTAATATAACTGAATGTTCTACCAAAAAATGTTCACTTGGGTAAGCAATTGAAAAATTTCAAGCATTTCTTCATTGACATTACTTTGATGTATTCTTGTTTAATCATTCACTACACCATTTAGTCAGTGTCAAGGTTCATGGACTACCAGTGTCCATTAAAAAAAAAAAGCAAAAAAACTTTTGTTAGGCAACAGCTGACACTTACCAGCAACTTAATAATTACAGAATGAGATGGGTCTGTAATAAAATACCTATGTGGTGGCTGTTTTGTGATAGTTCCCTTTTCAAATGGCATTATTGTAAACATTGACCAAAGCTGATAGTCTGAAACAGTTGGGTGTAAGTCATTAGATAATTAGAATTCAGGATTTGGAGTTTTTTTCTACTTCAATGTTCAGAATGGGAAATACAAATAAAGGGTTTTTTTTCCCTAAACTTCCAAGAAAACTGAGGAATAGTAGTGAGGCAATGAAGAATGCTTACAGTATAAGGCTGCTTTAGAATGCACAGTAATTGCCTAATGGGGAAGCAAATGTTTGTGTGCTTTAAATAAAAGACATGTTGCTTATGTACTCACAAATGGCAATTACTTGAGACAGAGCCCCAAAGCAATCAAAGATACTTGGTAGCTGAGTTTTTCTCTGGCCACGGTAGGTTATATGATAATTTTTACAGCATCAAAATGTTTAGCTTTAGGCCTAGCGCTCTCTGCTTTAAATGCACGTCATTCTTCATCAAAGAACTCATAGTTTATAGTTTGTTGTATAATTCTCTCCCCTGTGTTTATTATGTAGTATGCAGAAAAAATGCTTGTGAGATTTGGGAAGTGTTTTGTGTTTGATGCCAATTCTGTTTTAATTTTATAGATACCATCACAGCCATGTTAGACTGCGCAGATAGGCCTGTTCTGCAGGCAATTTTCCTTAACAGTAACTGCTTTGAGCATCTCATTCGACTGTTGCAGAACTGCAAGGTAAATTTTCCCTTATCAGCGTATTTTTAACAACCTGTCTTGTAATATTGTATGTGTATTAATTATCTTCCTTCTGAATTAGATGCAATTTTATAGTGTCCACATACTGGAAATAAAACTTTGGATCACTTAGAGCCACTAATGCCATGAAAGATCTGAAAGATCCAAGTTACTCTAAAATCTTTTTGTTTCTAATGAAGTAGAGGTGTTTCATGTCTGTCTTGTGGTTAAAGCAATGAATGCCTATTTTGAGTCTTGGGCAAAATACCTTTTCAGACCCTGCTCAGTCTCTCAAATCTGTTAAGGTTGTTACTGGAATCAATTATTTGTTTAGTTTAGTTTTGGTTTTTAATATGCTGTTACTGGATTACTAGGAAGTCACTTAAAACTGCTGCCAGATGGAGGTATGAATTCTAATTTCAGAGGCATATTTTTCCATTTTATAAAAAGCCTTGCTGGTGTGCCTTTGTAAGTGTTTCAAAATATTTGAGTCTTGTGTGGCTGACACAAAGCATGAGCTCAAGCTGTTACAAGTGTTCTTCGATTGTTCTTCTCCTTCTACATAGGATTTAGTGTTTATGTAGCTGTGTTTTCATCTCAATCCCTGATGGTCAGAATTTGCAAGCTAGTGTCTTCCTCTGATTGCTTTGTAGATTTCATTTTTCCCTGTGCAAAAGACCATAGGTATGATCTAACTCTGGAATATCTTACTTCTCTTTTTGTGATATATTGGTGGCGTAGCTATTTTGAGCTCTTCTAATGCTAGATAATTTAATGCTAGTTACAGTATGCAATTTGATTCAAATCCATTTAGATTTTGGATTAGAACATATTTCAGTGAAGTGATATATTAAGAATAAATGTGTTTGGATTATATCTTAACTGTAGTTATAATCAGTGGCAGAATGCCAGCTGGCAAGTGTTTTGAATAGTGTTTGTAGCTTTTTATCTCCTGAAAATACATTGTTTGACCTTTCCAATCTCCTCCTCTGTTTGGGAATCCATGCCTATTTTTGTACTGACCTTGTATGGTGTAAGAAACGTCTTTTTTAGTTTCTTCTTAAGTCATCGAGCAGTGTGATGTTTACCTGTTCATGCAGACTCTAGCTATGTTCCTGCTCTCATACAAACAAGTGGTGGAATTTAAGAAAGCAGAACAGCTACTCTATTTTTGCAGCTTGCTCCTTTTATTTTTATTCTGCCTGTACATGTGTCATAAGATATGTTTGTTTGAGGGTTTTTTCCTGTGATGCAGTCTCATATACTACTGTGATTGATTGGATATCAGTCCTGCCAGTTTGCTACATAGTGGTTGGATTTTTTTAACATTTCATAGTCAAAATAATCCCAAGAATGAGAAGTGGAGAGAGGATGGAGACTGGGAAGGTGTTGCATATTTGTATTTTCCACTATACTGTATCTCTGTTCTTTTTTCAAAGCCAAATAGCAAAGATTAATTTAGCTGTGGAATTAGGATTTTGCCTTATTAGCTGGAAGCGGAGACCCTATTTCTAGATCTTCTTTTCTTTACCTACAAATATTTTGCTACTGGGCTCACCAGCAAGCTGTGTAAAGCGTGTCTGGCAGCTCTGCAGGTAGCGGGAGAGTCCATAAACGTATCTGAAACTCAGGAAACTATTGGATATTGAGCAAATTTGAAATGCAAGAAATTTCTATGGGAGGACGGGTAAATAAAATGCATACCACTATTTTTGCTATAGATATCCCAAAGAATTTTGGATATTCGAGGCCATATTTCTGGTCATAATTCCTAGTCATTTACATTTCAACAGTCTTCTAAAATTTAAATCTTTTTTTCATATTTGCTGGTTTTAAGGCTTATGGGCAATCTCTCTTCCCTTAACTGTGCTCTAGGGTTAGAGATCTGCACAAAAGCTTTTCAAGACTGCTCAGTTAAGTTTTGACAATCTGAATGTTGCTCTTTGCCTGTGACATCCAAAGAGGGACCCTACTTCAGAGGTATCGGGAGGGTGCTTATTCTATACTGAGAGTCATTTAACAGGCTGCTTTGTCAGTCCTGAATCTTTTCTCATCTATTAAACGCTCCAAGAAGTCAGACTTTGAGCAAAGCACAATAAGCTCTAGCAGTATGCTTGGTTAAAAAAAAAAAATCTATTTTTTTTTCTAACCAGCTTTTAAATCATACAGGCATTGTAATAAAAATCTATTTTTCCATTTTATGTGTGTTACCAGAATTGAATTAACTCATATGAAAAATTTGGTGGGTTTTTTTTGCATGTCTGCGTTTGCTTCTGTTTAATATTCTTATTTCCACTTGTTAATGATATAACCCTCTGAGACATATTATAGGTATTCTTCAGTGTTAAGTGCTCCTGACCATGATGTACCTTTCTTGTGTTTCTAACTATGTGCTTTCACATCTATGTAAGTCAAAGTACACTTCTTCCTGTCCTAGAGACAATGTGCCCTAGAAAATCTGCTGCTGTTGCTGTTTGAAGATTAAAATGTTCTGTCTAGGTATCTTCAGTTTTCACCTCGGTTGAAACAGAAGTGGAAAACGGTGAAACATCTGTATCCATTTCTTTGCTAATGCCCCACTGTGGTCTTCATTTCTTACGAGTAAATTTTTGAGGCCCTCCTGTCATGTTACATATTGTAAATGAAATCAGGGTTGCTAAGCCAGTGACAAGTATAAATTCCAGATAGATGTGTTTCCTTGGCTCAGTGATTACATATTTAATTCTGGAGGGGGGAAAAAGCAATTACTATTTAGCAAGAACTAACAGAAGACTAATATTAATGGAGGATTTGTGTCTTTGTGTCTCACCAGTGTGAGAACACCTTTTTTTTTTTTTTTTTTTTTTTTTTTATGTGAAACACCAATCCAAGGCAGCCTCCAAAGGTTTGGCTGCAGGTAACTGTTTAATGCAATTATTTCCATTATTCTTGTCTCTGTTTCTAACAGCTGTTTTTAAATGCTAACAATAAAGTGGCAGACAAGAGTGAGAAAGACCTTGCCAACAAATTACTGACAGAAATGAATGAGGACCAGGTACCTACCTAACCTGTATTTTGCTTCAGTTGAAGTCAAGACACAATCACAGGAAAATTGATTCCTGTTCTTCACCTTAACCATCCACTTTAAGCCTTCTGCAGCAAGATGAACTTGTGTTGCTGCACATATCAGTATTTCCTGTCTTTGGAAAATAATTTTTCTGAATAACCGATGCAATTCAACCTTGGTTTTACTAGTCTGCTTCAAATTGCAGATATTTACAATAGATTGAGCCTCAGTTATGATTCTTTTAAGGAAAAGGTGAAGTACATGAATGGAATGGAATCCAAATAAATTCTATCAACCTGGTGGTGATTTTTTTTTTTTCCTCCCTTTCCTCTTTTTTGCTTCTTTGTCTCAGCACTGTGGTGTTTTGGATTCTGGGGCCTTGTTTGTGAATCTCAATGGTTGTATTTGATGTCCTGATTCTTTGCTTGTCATAAAGAACAGATTTCACAAAACAATGGACAGGCTGAATCAGGGAGGTAGGAATAGCCTGTTGCTTTAATTTTTCCCAAAATATTGTGGAAAGTTTCAAATGCAAATTGTTGTTGTATTAATTTTATAGTAGAATGATCTGTTCTGATGAAAAATGTAAAGAAATGCTAAATATAAGGTACGGTAATCTACAAATTGTGATTCTAACTAATAGCTTTGGCTTTTTTGGAAACTCAGTGCAACACTAACCACATGTAAATGTTTCTTCACATCTAACACCATCTTCTAATTCTTGACATTTCATTTTCAAAATATGTCCGATATGCATATAATATTTCAGAGATGATGAAACAGAGTATGTTTGTTTGCACAGTTTTGTTAATTAGGTTTACTGCTGGATGTGAGGTAGCGCTCCAAAGTTTTTGTCCTTAAACCCACCATGGAAATATCAATATAAACAAGAATTATAGGAATAAAAACTCAAAAGATGACTTAAATTGGAAAAAGATATGTTGATCAATGCAATGAGGCTATGGGTGAGGCAGCCACTTTACTCTGCTGGTGTGACTTCTCTCTTACAGTTTGTGTGTGTGTTGCATTGGTGTGTAGGGACTTGTGTGGAAAAGAATCCAGTTGGTATCAAATGCAGGTGCCTGACTGTCCAGCAGCACACACACACATACTGCAAGAAGTTTTCTAATTTGTTTTCCTCCCTCCCTCTTGAGGTTGTCCATTAGCCGCATGAGGAAAACCTGTTTGCCTCTTGGAATATTTGAAGTGCAATGTGTGTTGTGAATGCTTCTCTCCTCTTGAAGTATGTGGCTAGTTGTCTACTGTTACGTGATTCCTTGTAGGCCGTGGCGTTACAAAATCTTGACTGGTGGGGAGATGATTTGAAGCATGTTAGCAGACTCTTGGTTTCCCTCCTGGCAGGAGGCACAGTATAGATTTTGGAGCTGAACTGTCTTTGCGCATTTGTATATAACTTCTGTACCTACCACTTCCAGGTGTTTCAGGGACACCTAGACTGCTTGGCAGTATCAACCATTCAAGCCCTCACAGCAGTAATGCACAAGTCTCCAGCTGCTAAGGTAACATATATACAGAGGTCTGTTCACAGTAGGTTTTTTGATCTTATTTTCAGTGAGTGTTTTTATCACAATATCTCAATGAATCTTGCTGATGAAGATGAACAGATTGTGGTCACGCATTCCTGCCAGATAGGAATACCTGATTAGCATCCCTTACCCATTTATATGTGTCTAATGGCTGGACACTGAGCCATCTTTCTGTCAAAACCAGAAGATCAGAGTGTTAACAGCAGTTGGAACCTTTGTAAAGGAAGTACATTGTTACTTGTCCTGTGAATATGTGAGGTAGAATTAAGGGGTATTTGCAGGAATTTTCAGGTAGGAGTTTGGGTTGTAGTTTTATCATGGCTTTAAAGTAACCCAGGATGGTATTGCGGTCCAAATGGTGTTCTTGTCATTCTCCTGCCCTTCCTTTGTAGTTATACTTGTGGTTTGATAAATGGATGGGTTGTTGTTAGTTTGTGAATCTGACTGGAATCTGTGCCCGCAGAAAAATAGTGTATTTATTCTTAGATTGCAGAGTTTGTTAGATTCACCCTGTGGTTGAATGATTCCCTACTCATGGCGTAGGGAAAGGGATGTGGCTGTACAGTGGAGGCTAAAGGAAGAGTGGGAATCATCTAATTTGGTTGCCACTTGCAGTACAGTCTGAGTGAGAAATGGCAGGGTCAGTTGTGCTCTTCCAGAGCATTACTCAGAGGGTTTATTTCTCCACTGTCTCTGGAAAGCCTGGGAGAAGTTGTATGTCGGAGGTGGGGACTGGCTGTGATTTACAAAGGATCAGTAAAGTTTTCAATAGTACTTCCAGTGCAACATATGTATTTTTTTTTTCTGTATTTACTTAAGCAATTGTCTCCCTTCTGGTGATAGTTTTATTAAAAAAAAAAGTTAATTTCAGTGCAGAATACAGCTGTCAAAAGAGTATCCAATCCATATGTGTTGGCTGTTTACTAACTAAACCATAAATGGATGCTGCAGTTTGGATTTTACTGGTTTGGGTTTTTTTAATTCATGTAAAATCAATTAGTTTTCAGAAGAACTTCCTTGAAACACTTTTATAATTTTTTAAGAGTTCAGGATGGGTAATTTTTAATCAGGCTGGTCTAGGAAAATCTTTCACTCAGAAATTAGTATCTGAATGCTTCTAGTTCTCAATGTTATCACTTAATTTTATGCTGTAATTTACATTAAAAAAATAAGCTATTTATATTTAGTGATAGAATTATCCCTCTTATTATACCAAACCAATTATATTCTTGTATAGTTAATTATTAAAATATAACTGATCTGCATGCTGCGGTGAGATCTTTCTCATCTGCAACACGCTGGAGATAGCACAATGGACATACTATCAAAAAGAGATTTCTAGCCTGTAAAACATTATTCTTGCATTCTAATTATTTTGTGTCTAATACTGTGTTAAATTAGAACCTGCTGCAGTAGACGAGCAATTTTTGTCCATTTTATTTGTTAGTGAGACTGGGATTTTTATCCTCAGGAGGTCTTCAAGGAGAGGATTGGTTATGCACACATATATGAGGTACTAAAATCGCTGGGTCAGCCCTCACGGGAATTGCTGGAAGAACTCATGAATATGGTGAGATGTGCTTGCTTTGAATGCTAAAATGCTTACATCTTTTCTACAGTACTTCCAGCCCTATTTTATGGTATTTCATGTCTGAGTTCTCTGCTGTTTTTCAGGCTGTTGAAGGTGACCACATGGCTGTTGGAATACTAGGCATTAGTAATGTCCAGCCCTTATTGCTGCTTATCCAGTGGCTTCCAGAACTAGAATCACATGACCTGCAGATTTTCATCTCAAATTGGTTGAGGCGAATCTGCTGTATTAACAGACAGAGTCGTGCCACGTGTGTCAACGCGAACATGGTCATCCGTATCATTAAGACGCTAAATTCCCACTCCGTGCTCCATTGTACTTGTGCAGAGAACCTGATTGCCATTCTAGGCTCTTTGGGGAGCCAGTCAATGGGTTCAGAAGAGCTGCTTCAACTAATACGGCTCCTGAGGACCGAGGAACCAAAACAAGCTCACCCCTATGTTGTTCCAGTGATGCGAGCCATTCTAGCCATGGCCCGGAAGCAGGGCATGGATAGTGCCTTGCAGTATTTCAACTTGTACCACAGCATGGCCGGAATTGCTGTTCCATCCATTCATAAGTGGCCAGGTTCTGCATTTTCTTTCAACGCTTGGCTCTGCCTTGACCAGGACCGCGTGGATCCTAGCACGACTAGCAAAAGTGGCAAGAGGAAGCAACTCTATAGGTACAGTCGCTATAACTACTTCAAGCAGCACAAATGTTGGTCAGCTGTTCCCTGTGGCATATGGCACCCTATGACATGTGGTACTTCTGCTTATCTTCATAGAATGCAATATATACATAATTTGTGAAAGGGAGCAGTTTTATCTGTCACCAGAGCCAGGCTGTTTTACAGAAAGAAGCATGTAGTTTCTCAGTTAAGATGCTTTCTTGTCTACAATTTCAATATCTGTAACTCCAAATGGTGTTAAGGCTCGTAGCTTAAACAAACAAAACAACAACCCAAAAAAAGCAGAAAAAATCCCAAACGCTACCCCAAAACTGAACAGCCTTCCCACTGTTTCCTGTAAAGGTAATGAAATCTGTTTCCTATATGAGAGTGTCCTGAAAAGGACACCTTCATTTGCTTAAATAGTAGACATTGACATGGATGGTTCTTGGTATAATTTAGTTTTCTGGGTGCTAACATTCAGCAGCAAACAGAATGCAGAATGAGGAAATACAAGCTGAAGAATCTCCTGCTCTCTTCAGTCCGTTTTACTGCACTGCAGTTTCAGGGAAAATTTTGAAGAAAGCAATTTTAGTTGTAACAGAATTAGTGTTTTCCAAATCCCTGTGCCTTGGAGTGTTACTTCCTTTGGTTAATAACCATGGTGGCAGGTTTGGATTTCTGTGGCTGCCCTGTGTATTCGTATAGCACAGCCCCAATTAACTGCTGCAACACTGTTTCCCGAGTTCATCAATGTTTCCCACTAAGGATCTTAAGTAGACTGGAGTTGTAGAAAACTGGGCTGGAATTGCATCACAAACTAAAAAAGCTGCAATTCAAAAAACAAAACCAAACCACAAAACCTGATCTAGAACATTGATCTAGCTGCTGTGTTTTCCTGTGTTTAATCATAGGACAGCTTATGTCTGTTGAGGTTGTCTATAATATTCATGCTCTGTGTGTGTGTATTTGTGTTTTATATTGATACATGCAGATATTTGATATTACAGGAGTTAATGTATTCGCTTGGAATAATGGTGCCTGAGGGTGTATAGCAGGTTTTGATAGCAGTTTGCAATTTATATATAATTTTTTGTATTCAAGTGCCTAAAAAATGAAAGGTTTCTCAATACTGGCAGCTTTACCAGGAGCTGACAGACACAGTTTAATTGATGGAAAACAGCACAGGTTGCAGGCCAGTCTCTTCTTTATTACAATATTGTAGGTTCCAGAGACTGCAACAGAGAGGGCTTTGCAACAGAACCAGCTTAAGCTGTGTGGGTCAAACTGAAGCATTACTTGTTGTGACCAAGGTTGTGTTTTCTTGTGAAATATGGATGCCTACAAGCTGCTTTGAAAGCTTTGTGGATCACCTTTGGCGTGTGTCCTCTGCCTTGGAGTCCTTTCCTTGAGGCAGTTCGTCGTCTTTGGTGATGTTTTGTTGTTGTTTTTTTTTTTGAAACAAGTGTAACAGCCAGTCAAATAGTAAATATTGGACCAGTGACTTAAGTTGGTTCTCTCCTTAGTGAATGTACTGTTAGGTGAGAGTTCTGATTAAGTAAGTCCTTGATTGTGTGTTTTGTTGTCTTTTTCTGTAGCTTTTTTACAGGAAGTGGTATGGGGTTTGAAGCATTTATTACATGCTCTGGGGTATTGGTGGTTGCAGTTTGCACAAAGAGGGAATATGCAACAGTGATGCTGCCTGACCATTGCTTTTTTGACTCTCTCTGGGTAAGAATTGATACTGCAAAACACTTTGTTTAGGATAATAATGTTAGCTCAGAAGTTAAAATTCACTTTTTTGGTTGATTTACAAATGGTCTATTTTATATTTAAATAATTCATCGTGTAAGAACAGGGCTAATCTCAAATAATGCAAGCAATCTTCCATGTAGATTAGTGGTTGATTGAGCTAAATTATGCCTGTGTTGTTAGACATTTGTTATTGACAGTCTGGTTACAGCATTGTGCTTAGATTTTTTTTTTTAACATGCAGATTTTTTGATATTGAATTATAACAAGCACAGGTGGCTGTGGTGCTATGTGAATGAATAAAATGTGCTAGTGTTTCTGTCTCGCTTTTTTTCTATTCCCATACTTAAGGATTGATGTGCATTATCAAAAAATAACCATATCTCTCCCCTTCAAAAACCTGTTTACATGGAAACTACTTTAAAATGGAAGCAGCTGATAGTTGGTCTTATCTTCTTGGTGATGTTTTGGATTTATTTTCTTAAGTGGTTTACTCACCAGATCAGTAGAAATTAAGTATTTCCATACACTTATTTAACTGCTTTTTAATAATGACTTAATTATTTTATGTTGCTTAACCAGCACAACATAACTATTGTTCACATGCCTGGAAAGAGGCCCTTTGGTCAAAGCCTTGTATACATCTACGTCAATGGACAGCAGAAGGTCTCTGCCCCACTTCGATTCCCTGCCATGAATGAAGTAAGTTCATCTTCTGAGTCATAACCCCTGTCCTGATGAGCTCTTATGGAACAATGAGAACATAGTTGGCTTTTTTTCGTTTGGAAATTGTGTAGGAGTTTAAGATAGCTTAGCCCATTGCTAGTAGGCTCCTGTTCAACTTTGGACAGTGTGTACAGTATCAGTTTAGAGTATTACTAACCATTAATTAATGCCTGTTTAGTCACCTTAGTTTAAAAACAAAACAAAAAAAACCCTAACCTTAATTACATTGTGAGGTTTTCCCCAAGGTAATTACCTGAGCATACTGACACAATTTGAGTAAATCATAGTAAATCACACCTCTGCCCGTAGGATTGGTGTGACAGTACTCAGAGGAATATTCCCTATTGTTTTCAGCAGTAACTTTTTTCACTTGTATTTTCTGTATGTTCCTTTAATATGCTAATCTTGTACCTGCTTTGTTAGCTGGATAAGCAGTTTACATGCAGGTAATCTAGCCGTTTCAAATGTGTACATATTTGGCCTAAAAAAACCTCCACAGTAGCCATCAAAATTAAGTATATGTCATGTATAGTTTTCTTTGTAAGCATTGTCCATTCTTTTTGTGGAGCAATTGCATTATAAACTGGGCTACAACACTGAACATTCTTCCTTCTTTCGTAAGTCCTAATTTGATATTTGTTAAATATGTTAAGCAAACGCATAAATTTGACACAGTCATAGTAAAATCAGTGTAACACTTAAAAAATGAGAGTAAATGTAATTTCTGTTGTGAGATAAAACTCTGGATTTTGGCCCATCTGTAGAATAAGCACCACAAACATCAAGATAGGTAAAAGTAGGGCAGATAAGCTTCCTGTGATAGCATCTATTTAAGTGAAATAATTGATATGAGAAATGTACAGTATCAGGTATGTTGAGCTAGTATTTTGGTATATAATCCAGAAGAGAAGTGTTTAGCAGGGTATCTGGAGCACCATCCTTCCTGGCTCTGCTTCTGCCAGAGGTCATACAACAGTTCAGGTGACCAAATTGCTCTTAATTGGAGAAACAACACGCTGTTGTTGTGGAAAGTGTATGCGATTTTTTTGACTTACTGTGCTGGATTGCTTCTTTTCCAGGGCATGGCAGAACTTGTTACTCCTGGTTTAATTTATTTAGTTCAGGTTTGCCAGAGATACTCTTCAGATTTACTTTGTAAACTGTGAAAATAGGATAGATTTACAGTGTGTTTTGTTTTCTTTCTTCCATGTGTGACTCTCCAGTCTTTCACTTCTTGCTGCATTGGTTCAGCTGGTCAAAGAACGACGACTCCTCCTCCATCTCAGATACCAGATCCGCCTTTTTCCTCCCCTATTATGCCCCATCGGACATCACTTGGGGGCATTCTGTCTACAGGAAGCTGGAGTGGGATGCTTGGAAAACCAGAGCTCATCACCAAGATGATCTCAGCAGGGACTCAGGACAGTGAATGGGGATGTCCAACATCTTTAGAGGGCCAACTTGGATCAGTTATCATCTTTCATGAAGCACTGCAACCTCCTCAGGTGAAAGCATTATATTTAGCAGGTAAGTGGTGATTTTACTGGCTTTGTTCTACACAGACACATAATGAAGAAGTTACAATCCAGAAGACTAGCGGTGCTAACCTAAGAGAGAGAGCATTATAACAAATAAGCTGAAAATAGAATTGTAAGTATTTTATGAAGTTTTATTTAAAGTGTTATGTTTGCATAAGCTCATCTATTTATCATATATACAGACCTGCCGAAATCAAAATATTAGGTAGTATTTTCACTTGTAAGTTCTTAATTTTTGCTACTGTTTGCTTGTGTGTGAGTTTACAGCTGAGACTCTTTAAAGTATTGCCCTTGTTTTGATAGGCCACTTAAAGGAGATTTTTACCTGAGGATTTTTCCACAAGAGTCAATAATTAAGGGGGCATTTTTAAAAAAAAAATCTGATAAGCTATGTCTTACATAAGTTCAAGGTGTTAAGCTCCGTAATGACTTGAGATTGTTAGAGATTAGCATAAAACCACTTCCATCATTTAAAGAAAATATTTTATATTACTAAACAAAAATATCTTGAAGATTACTCACTTTCTGGACATTTGGGCTTCATGACAGAGAGATTGGTGACACATATGAGAGATGTTTCTGTCTTTACAAATAACTTAGAGCTGTTTGAATGTATGGAAAACCCCAGTCTTTGTATATTTTAGCTTTTTATCAAGAATGTATTTCTTTTTAAGCAGACCTTATGGAATGAATTATTTAGGTCATAAAGATTACTTCAAAGCACATCTCAGATAGGTATGGTTCAGTGTCCTATCTGTTGTTGCAGTAAAGTACAGTATTACAAAATTTATGTAAGTCAACATCAATGTCTAGTGGACTTTTAAATATTTATGTTATAAATATATAATTTTATATATTTCTTCTCTAATAGGTCCAAACTGTTTAACTCCATGGAAGTCTCAAGAGGCCGAAGTAGCAGATCTCCCCAGTAAGGTGCTGCTTCATTATACACCAAAGGTATGAAATAATGCATAATTTCTCATTGTTTTCACACTGTACAGTAATTTCAGAATATGTACTAGATGCTTTTTCTTTTTCTTTGCTATTCCTGTTTTGTAGAACAGATGAGCATGCCACCTTGGTTATTATGAGAAGCTAAAGAGCAGTGAGAGCTTTCTTAAGCTGTAGTCTTGTGCAGAGATTGTAGATTTTGTTCTTGTTTAACAAAAGGACACAATTATCTTGTACAGTTGTGAATGTTAAATCTCAGATAACATGTATGATGCTCCAGGGGTTCCAAATTGTTTAAATACTTCCATATCAAAACAATGGCTCTTCTTCCTAGATATCAACATATCATCATTCAGAAATCTTATGTGTTCAAGGATCTGTAACTTGTTTCCTAAGTGATGTTGTGGCCTCTTCATTTGTTTAACAGGCGTGCAGAAACCCAATTTGTCTTGACCTGTCTACAAATCTTTTACATGGAAGGCTAACTGGAAACAAAGTAGTGAACTGGGACATCAAGGTAAATGCATACTGAAGAAGCAGAACCTGATGTTATATAGTCACCTAACTTTTGGCATGCTGGAAGGTTTTATCATAATGCAAATGACATTTAGCAAATACACCATGGTTTTGTAATGAGAATTAATGGGTGAATGCTGTTTCTGGATTAGTATTACATTAATTGAGAACTTAAAAGGGCTACTGCTATTAATGTCATAGATTATGCAGGAAGATATTTTGTGGTAGTGGACTACTCTTCATAATCTGTTCAATGCATGTTGTGTTTTGAAAAATGCATTTTATCATCTCTAGGAGATTCTGTCATTGTTTTCTTGCAGTCTTAACCCTACTAATCTTAATCTAATTCAGAGTTCAAGTTAATGCTGGTGACTTTTGCTGTGTTAGTCATATAAAAAAAAATTATCGAATTGCAGACTAACCCAGAAGAAAACAAGGTATGGAGTTAAAATATTACAAGAATCTAGTGAGTTTTTTAAGAAATAAGTTAATCTAGTTATCTTACTTTTGGTTTGGGTTTTGCAGGACTAGATGATTTCACAGTCCAAAAGCCTCACTTCAGAGAAAAATGAAATATTCACTAATGTGTTATACCTTGTCCTGTCTCTGTTAGCCACTAATTGTGCAATATTTTTTCCTTATTGTTGGATACATTGGGGTATCTAATGATTACAGGCTATGCAAATCATCTTTGTTCAATTTTTGCTAGCAGTTGTAATCATAGCACACACATTAATGCCAAAAATCAAAGTCAGACTTAGCTCTGTACATGAGGAAATAAAGTTATTTGCAGGGTCAGAGTTTCATCCAGAAACAGTGATATGAATAAGGATTTATTTCTTTTAATTTTAGATAGAATACATCCAGTTCTGGTTTATAGGCAGAATCTTTGATTAAGGGCTCTTAGCTTTCAGAAAAAGTGAAATACCAAGTCAGAGTGTAGAAAACTTGTCAGCAGAATACCACATCTTTTTTGTCTTGAGGAAAAAAATGTATGAGTGGATAAATATGAACAATATGAACTGCTTTTTTTTTTTTTTAAGAAGAGTAATTAGCAAATGAGCAAATAAGGAAATATTGTTGGAGCTACGCTGTGCATATGTTGACTTGTGGAGTTTAATGTTAAGAAAATTCAGACACTTTCTAGTTAATTTTGCTATGATATGCATAGTTCGAAAATGCTGCAATTTGTTGTTTTCCTCCAGTAGTGGAAAAAGGGATGGGTGAAGAGTGTTTATATCTCTAGCTTTATGGGAAACCATATTGTGAGTACAAGTTTTAGGAGAATCATTTGTTAACAAATATGATGGGGTTTAGCACCCTCTTGAGGAGGACTGGAATGTGGAAAAAATTTTGTTAAATTCACCTTAAGAAGTGAGGTGGGATAGAGAGGGGGCATCGTAAAGATACATAGGGCAGAGTAACAACTGAAAAAGCAGAAAACAATGGAGAAGAAAAGGATTGTTTTCTCCACTTCTCCCCAGCATTTCTGACTGGGAAGAGAGATGGTAGCTCACATTAATAGATTACAGGATGTTGGGTTTTTTTGACTGTTAAAATTTTAGTACACTATAGTTTTCATTGGACTAGTCTCAGCAATTGAATAGGTGTCTCTGGCTTGCTTGCCAAGACCCTGATTTTCTAAGTAGCATTGTCAATCACTTCTATAAATCTTGTGATTTTAAGCTGTTATACCTTAGCACCAGAAGCAGTTTGAAGTCTCATACTATCCCTGCTTGTAAGGAGGAGGGGGAAATGGGGGCTTAGGAGGCTTGAATTTTAAAAAGAGGCTTAGAATTGAGGTAAGTGTAAAGTTGCTTTTAAAAAGTAATCTTTTTTTTTTTAATGGCCTGAAGTTTAAATCTTGCAGGAATGTGATTAAAGCACAGATATGTATAATCTTTTCTTACTGCTTGCTGCAAGTAACATAAAAATCAGAATCAATCATAGAATCATCTGGGTTGGAAAGGACCTTTGAGATCATCGTGTCTGACCATCAAATAGTTGGAAAAGAAAATTAAATAAAAATAAAAATCTCCTGTTTTTCAAATATATTTAGCAGAAGATTCTTTCTAAGTTTTGTATCCTTCGGTTTCCCATGTTTATGTCGGGGGGAGAGGAAGGAAATATAAAAATGCACTTTCAAAACATGAGCTGACAGGTATATGTGTGTAATTGCAGTGCCTAAAACTTGGGCAGCTCTGTTATTAAACAAAGTGTTTTAAACTAGTTTCAAAGTGGCACGTGAAACATTCTGATAAATTTGTGAGTAGATAAGGTTCTGTTACATAGTCTAGGGGTTTTTATTGATGGTGATATTTTTCCTCATTTTCTCTTGATTTAGGATATGATCAACTGTATTGGTGGAGTAAACGTGCTCTTTCCATTGCTGGAGCAGATCAGTTTTCTTGGTGGACAGATGCCTGAAAAGTCTGAAGGGGAAACTCTACCTCCAGAACTAGTTACTCCTGTAGAGGAAGACTGGGTGGTATTGTCATCCACAAAGGCGTCAGGTAGGAATTATTTCAGCTGAGCTGAAATAATTTTTAAGCTTGATTTTTAAAAGTTTTCCTGTGAGTGACTGAAAGCCATTTTATTATGTGCTGGCTTTTCCAGAGTACATATGGAAAGCCGAAAGGCTCTTTCTGTTCCTAGATATCTGATGTGAATACTGAATACCAGGAATTCAGCACTATGTAAAATTAACTCATTAACCTATTTCAAATATAGATGTATTTAATACCATTATTTTTCTTTTCATGATTTACTATTATGTTAGTGTAAAGGTATGCAGATTTTCAATTTGTTACAAAATAATTTTTTCTGATTATTTTGAGAAATTGCTTGATGCAAAGCCTATTAATATCAGTAGGAGGAGCTTTCCTGAGTGCTGGATCAGCCAGCCATGTGAAGACTTTGCAGCATCAGAACAGGACTGTTTAGCCTTTAGCCAAACCTTTATTTTCTTAGGAAAATGTTCGGACTCCTTCCTCTTCCACACACAGTCAGATTTTAGAATTAAAATGAATAAAAAATGAAAAGGAAAGGAAGCTTTAAGAATAGATTTTTCAAAACTGTGCTAATATTGAGAATGAACTTTGATCTTAACAGAAACCACTGGGAAATCAGAATTTGCAAGGGAAAACAGCATTTTTTTTTTGTTTCAAATATGAAGTGGTGGAGTAAAGTGAAAAAATAAGTCTTTTTCTCTCTGTCTCTTAATTTTTTGCGTATCGTGACTAGAAAGTCTCAGTTTGCAACTATAGAGGGAGAATAACTGCAGAACATGTAAAAGATTAAGCGAAAGAGAAATTTGTAACTTACAGCCAGATGGATGAAACAACTGAAGTCAGCGTTGGGGTCACTTTGTTCTGGAGAGTTATGGAATGCCTATGCCTCTGCATTGGAAAATTCTAAAGGCAGCCTACAGCTAGGGAACAAATGGAAAAGGAGCTGAGAAATTCAGGAAATAGTGAGGAATATGAACACTTGATTTTTACTTCTTCCCCTCTACTTTTGTGCAGTGGTCCAACAATAAACCATGAGGCTTTTGCTACTGTTGTTCTGTTTTGCAGAAGCACGCCTGGAGAAGAACATAGTTGCAACTTTCATCTTGATGATAAAACACTTTATTCAGAGACACCATGTCAATCAAGAAAATCTCATTCACTCCCATGGAGTTGCCACCCTAGGAGCCTTGTTACAGAAGGTGAGCAAATTCGAGAAACATCCTTTTGTAATGAATGTTATGGATGAAGTGCTGATTACTTTGAAACATTCTTAGTTTGCTGGGATGCGAGTGTCTTCAAAGTCTTCCTTAGTATGTGCTTTTCTTTCTCATGTTTCTGAAAACAAAAAGGTGTGAGGAGTTGGTCTTGACCTATAAAGTGAAACACAGTGTTTTGTCTTTTTTTTTCATGTTCTGCTTTTTTTGCTATAGATAATGTTGTATGGTTTCTTCAAACTAGACTGTTTTTGTGTTTCTTGTGTTCCTTTAATGGAAGCAGATATTGCTCTACAAGATAAAAGAATTTTAAAATTTGATTTTTAATAAATGAAGTTTGTTAGGACAGTCAATATTTTGAGTGCTAACACCTGTTGTTATGTTCAAAGGTGCCGAGCAACTTAATGGATGTGAATGTACTGATGGCTGTACAGTTGTTGATAGAACAAGTGTCAGTGGAGAAGAATATGCAGCTTTTGCAACAGATGTATCAACACTTACTTTTTGACTTCAGTATCTGGAACAGTGGGGACTTCCCCTTCAGAATTGGTGAGATCTTGGACTTGGGCAACGTGCAGACACAGCACTTCACATAAGTCTTTATCTAGGTTCTAATAGGAAACTTTATATTGTAGGGCATATACAATATCTTTCTACAATTATCAAAGACAGCAGAAGACTCTTCAGAAAGAAATATGGTGTGCAGTTTCTTCTAGACACACTGAGGATATATTATGGGTATGAATTTTACCTCTTCTGTTTCCTCCTTATTATTGTATGTGGTTCTTTAGGGTCTTTTTTCCACATCATCTGAGTAGAGAAAATTAATAATTAAAACTGCAGGTTGGCTTTGGTCGTTGATTTCATTTTTGAAGTTGCCTTAATTATTTTTTTTATTTGACTTGCTACTTTTCCTTGACTTTGATTTTTAAGATAGGATTATATAAGTTTATGTCAATGATAGTAGAAATGCCTGGAAAAGTCATTAAAATTATAAAATTGAAGGACATATCAACAATGCAAATTAAGTTATAGATCATTACCATTATGAAAAGAGAGGGTGTTTAGCATTTTAAACTATTTTTTTCTTTTATATCCTTGTAGAACTCGAGGTAGGACTTTTTTCAGAATTTATAGTTTTAGCTTTCAGTCTTGATGATTTATATCTGCTTATGAGTATAGTTATGTCATTGAGGAAGACTGGCTAGAGACTTTGCTCTTTCCTGTACAGGGTGGGAGGGGGGGAAACCTGAAATCCTGACCTGTATCCAGATTGATACAAGTCTACATTTCAGGGCTTTTATAGACTTGGTAAGTCTGATCTGCTATTGCTTATTACTGTTCAGTTGCCTTCAGTAAAAATTGACAGCCTGTGCCATGATACCTGGGTAGATGAAAAATTACAAAACCAGCACAATCAAATTCCTATTAATGAGTCATGAAGAACTTCTGTAGGTTGCTTTTTGTCTGTTGGTGTATAGGAGTGGCTGTAAAGACAGTGACTTGGCTCCTGATGACCTGAGAACAATACGGACATCCCTGTATGGACTGATCAAATATTTCCTGAGCAAAGGTGGAACACATGAAGAAATACAGAGCATTGTCGGATACATAGCTGCCACCAGTGAAGAGGAGCAGGTATCCAATATGGCATAAATTAATAGTTTAAACTGTACATGCTTTGTTTTTGCTTCTTGGTGTTTAGACATCTTGTGTGCTTGAAAGAGAGGGGAACAAAAAAGAAAAAGACTACAAGCAAAGTGTTATTTGATATGTGGTTCTGTTTAGATGTAGCTGAGACAAATTGTAGAAGCACACTGGAAACATGACAATGCTCTGAAGGTTGCCATATTTTTACTGTGGTGTTTTTCTTTTCACCTAAAGAGGGCAGAAAACACATGATATATAATACTGCCATTAGAAAAGTTCTCTTATTTTTCAAAACCAAATGAACTGGACTTCAACTAATCAGAAATTGTAATGATGTGGTTTCTATTTAGTAGACATCAAAAGAACTTGAACTTGCATTGTAGCTCTAATTACAGTTTGATAAGGTGTTCTATACATAGAAAAAAAAGTATCAAAGAAAATCTAATTTTAAATGCAGTAATATTGAGCAGACAAAATGTCCACTCTTTGACAAGCAAAGGATAAAATTTAAAAGCCAAGAGAATTTTCCCCAAACAGATTATGAAGTCTGAATGAACTGTGGATTAATTTAGTTGTCTTAATTTTGTAGCTCTGTGGAATTCTGGATGTTCTCTTCAGCCTACTTCATTCCAGCCCAACTCCAGACCAGCTTTTCTTACTGCTTTTTGAGCCAGGGAATGCTGATATTCTTTACGCTCTGTTACTACAGCAAAGATACTCTGACAGGCTTAGAGAACTTGTGTTCAAGGTAACAAATTGAATTATATGTTCTTAAATTAATCAATTGAACATGAATTTGTATTTTTCAGTGGCCTTACTGCAGAAGTATATGCAATTGCAAATATATTAATCATTCTAGTTTTGTTTCTTCTCTTTTCTGTTACATCAGCTATTTGTTGTTGTTTACTGCAGTAGTCAAAATGGAATTAGTGTTCTCTTGAAGTATTGGGATATTAAAAAAAAATATCTGTGTTGGTTAAGGTTGGTTTTAAAGTTTATTTTGTAAGCTCTGGACCAGCATGTTATTTCATACACAATTAAGTTTAACAGGCCTGGATGCTCCCTTGTGTTTATTTTGCATTTGTATGTACTTCTTGCAGATTGTGGAAGAGATGCTGAAATGTACTAAAGTTTATGAACGTAGTAAGCACCGTATGAGACTCAGAGAAGTGGGATACTCTGGACTGGGACTACTTCTGAATGAATCATCAGTTACGGTTTCTCTCATTAAGAACCTTCTTAACCAAATTCTGTATGCAGGTAATTGGCAAGTGCTGTCTCTACCATTAGTAAACTCCTGCTGCTCAGAGGCAAACATACTTGTTTTTTCATTCAGGAAAACC
>JAHREE010000531.1:1654516-1692569 GCA_033628505.1 Tringa tobata | reverse complement strand
CTCTCTCTCTCTCCTCTCTCTCTCTCTCTCTCCTCTCTCTCTCTCTCTCTCCTCTCTTCTTTTCCCATATATGTATTTCTAATGAGAAAAATGATTTTGTGGTTGTTTGCTTATTATTAATTGATTGTGGCTCATTTACAAGGTTTAAAAAAAAAAACGCACAAAAGTTTAAAAAGTCTAATTGGAAAGCTAGAATAAATGCAGTTACAAGCTTCTCCTATTCTTAGGTTTTGCACCTTTTGCATTCCCAACTGGATGCAGCACAACAGATTTCTCAGCAGCTGGGCTGGCAGGACACTTTGATTAGACTATTCCTGAAAGAAAACTCAGAGGTCCGGATTAGCTTTAAAGAGAACAGGGCTGATTCCTCAAGGGAAGAGGAAAAAAAGCCTCCTGCTGAAGAGCTTCACAAACATCAACCTGATAAGACAGAAGGAGACAAAACTGGCAACTTTGCATCTGTTAATGGTCTGTTTGATCAGTGGAGTTTAGAAGACAACAAATCCCTTGATGTCCCTGCTCATTTCTCTGTTATGCCACTGGAAGATGCATCCACAGCAGAGATGTCTTTTAGGTCGGAGGACCGAGAAGAATTGTGGCACAGTAATCCTTCACATTTGAGTTTAGATCTGTCCAGTGTTGACTCTTATGAATTGGGTGACATTGTGAATCAGATGACAGACAGCCAACCCAGCACACCGTCACCTGTAGAGAACACAAAACCTTTCTCTGGGCAGCCTGACAAAGAGCTGGGTGCTATAAGTGATGTGGGCTTCACTGCTGATCTTTCTTTATTTGAAAGTCAAGGAGTAAGTAATTCACTTCCTATGTGGTTAATTTCTCCTAATGTCTGCAATTCCTTTTTAATTTTTTGATCATCTCCTTGATGGATTATTACTGGTGGGATTTTTTGCCTCCCATCTTCCAACAGAAAAGCAAACAATATAACTTTCTTGCAGTGTGCATAGGGGGTACTTCCTTTTGTAACGTGTCGTCTTTTTCGGTTGTCTAGTTGGAATAGCTTGGTGTTAAAAAAAACCCAAAGACAAAGAAAGCAAACTGCCCCCCTCTCCCCGCCCCTTATGTATTTCAACATTCTTTGTCTTCCAGAGGAGGCATGGAGCACACTTGCTGGCAAAAAAATCAAAGGTAGCTAAAAATCAGGTTGAAATAGTGATGTAGAAGTCAAGTCAGTATTTATTACAACATATAAGCAAGTCAGTCTCTTGTATTTGCATTTTCATGTATTTAGCCATTGAACTTTAGACTGCAGAGTTTTCAAAAATGCTGAAATGTGCTAGCATAGGGACTGTGATGAATGAGAAATGTTTTGTAGGTTTTCTAGACTGGGAGGTCTGTAAATATTTCCCTTCTTTTGTAGGGGAGTGATAATGAACTCATACAGTTACTTACAGACATTCTACTGTGTATAATGTGGAAAGGCATTGAAAAATCTGATGATGCTGCTTGGATTGAGAGAGGACAGGTGTTTTCTGCACTGACCAAACTGGGGGTATCTAATGAGTTGCTGCGACCTTCTGATGAAATAAAACTCAAGTGAGTGTACAGTTCAAGGATGGGTTCTTTCATCCCTTTTGAGGAAAAACAGAAAAAGTAAGGGGCATTAGAGAAGCTGTGAAGGAGCGGATGTTTCCAAAAACATGTACTTTTCTTTGCTCTGTCTTAACGTACTGCCAGACGCATATTCCACTACCTATTTAGTAGTGTTATGTGGCCATATTGTCTTGAAACTGTATCACTGGTTTCATGAGCTTCTCAAAATCTCTTTTACCTCATTGGCTTATTGAGAAGACAGCAGTTATGTCACTGCAGACTAAGTGATTCAATTAAATACTTAATTGGATTTTTTTAAAGCCACTTACACTCAGAACATGGAATAATTAATTTGGGATTTTGTTTTCCATGCAGCTTGCTGGAGAAGATGTTAGAATGGTCAGTCACTGATAACAGAGATTCAAAAGCTCTCCCTACACATGCTGAAAATGCCTTCAAGCTCTTGCTGATTGTACAAGATTTCCTGCAGGCAGAAGGACTAGTTAATTCAAATTTATGGACTGAAAAGGTACAGTAGCTGCATAATGGAAGTACTGTATATAGGCTGAAATGAAAAAGTTGTCATCTTGGATACTGTCATCTCTTCTAGGCATGTGTTTTTAAACTATAGATATTACAGAGGAAGGGCTTATAATGGATTGGATTAGATTTGCTCTTTAATGAGTAAACAAGAGTGTATACTTACTAAAGGGAATATAGTTAATTTTTCAAATTAAATAGGCCTATAAGTGGTACTCGTTGAAAATCCAGGTCTCTTAAGACTGGAGAAATATTTAAAAAATATAGGAGCTAATGAAACAATGTCAGTTGTAGCCGGAACAGATCTTCCACTTTTTATCACATGTATGAGTCTGTGTGTGTGTCCTGAAGAAAACATCAGACAAAATTCTGCTTTCAGTTGCAAGCTGAGAAATGTCACTTCTGGGCTTTGACCTGTATTGGAGTTTCAACACAAATTTGTGCATATGTGTGCAAATAGCTCAATTTTATATATCAGAGTCAGAAACATGAAGTTTGAGGAAGAAATGACTAACAAATACAATGAGTAGTAATGTAAAGAAGCTTTCTGTCATCTGGCTGTTGCCCCTGCCATCTTGATGTGTATGTTGTAGACACCCATAATTTACCTCAGCGTTTATGTAACTTCTGGCAGTGGTCTTGCTTATTTCACTGAGTTGTCCTTGCTTTTCCATGTTCAAGGCTGAAGAGGATAGATATTCCATGGAAATCATCATTATATCATGATAAACACTTTAAAAGTCAGGCTTTTTAAGGCTAATTTTTTTTAAAAGAGTTAAGAGTTGTTAACACAGAGTAATTCCTAAGTTCTCCAAAATGCCTGTTTATAAGTAAATATAACTTAATCTTAAAGATTTTAATTGTTTTGGTTTTGTTTTTTTTTAAGTCACCTCTTAGTAAAAGCTTTGCCTTCTATTGTGATCTAGCTTTATGAAATCTAGTTAGAAATGAGATCTGAACTCTGGGGCAAAGGGGAGTTGTGTTTATTGCCAACTCTGAATTGAAAATAACAGTCCTTCCATAAGTTGTTTTCCACCGTGCCTGAGGAGAATTTAAAGCACCATAATATCCTTAGCAGGATAGCTTTCAGTTGGCCGCAGAAGCATTCATGTAAATCTAGGGCTTAACAAAAGAATGATTTTACATTAGTTTATTAGGGAATGTATCAATGTTTTAAGCAAATGTGTGGATAGTGAAATGTGCCATTTGCCTTGTAAATACCTAGCTTTCACAAGGTTTGTGTCACTTCTGGTATCGAAATACTGGCAGAAAGGAGGGCCTCCTAATTGTGTTTTTATTTTTTAAGAGACGTTAATAGTTGTCGTGAAGCTTCAAGCATTTCACTAAATCAGATATTCATTAAAGAAGTCTTGTTTTCCTTCTCAGGGCACTGTGCATATTGCTATTGCTGGTAAATTATATTAGCATTGCACTCTAACTTGAAAGACAAAGCAAAAGAATGAAATAAACCCCTGTATATACTGAACCCAGAAAATGCAAGTTGGTATCGTATCTGGGCTATTAATAATAGTGTCTTGTCAATTATAGTAATCATGCTTATGGAGTCTCTAACTTTTCTAAGGGAATGGCATTTACTGGAGTTAAATTTTAGGAAAAAACATAAGCGTATCTACTATATGCTGGTTTGGGCTTTATTCAGGGAAGATACTTGAGTTAACCTACTGGCTAGGTAGGTTTTTGTAGTCAGGAATTCTTTCAAATTATTGGTTTGACTGCAGTGTTCTGGGATAATTTTCTGGGTTTGGGTAAGTTAGAAATGTGAACATGGCCTCTTCTTCAGCGCTTTGAAATTATTGTGTCTCCAGCTGGAGTAGCTGTTGTTAATTTTATTTGATGCAAGTCTTCTGTTTTTACAATAGCTCTTGGAAGAACTAGTGACTCTCATGGATAGCCTGTCTGTCTGGTACTCTGCTGGCCTAGAAGCCATCAGGCTTTCACAGGTGCAAGTCCAGTTGCTCCTTGGATTCATTGCGCAAGATAATTTACAGGTTTGTTGCAAATTCCTGCAAGGGGTACTGTGTTTTAAGTGCATGTTTGATGTAACTGTTGTGGTGTATGGGGGAGCTGCTCATGCCAGTGAGCAGGCTGATGGCAGTCCTTCATCCTGTTGGGAAGATGTTTTATTGATTCCTACCATTTGCAAATTTACTCTACAGTTCTGTCAAGTGTGCACCTCCTGAACATGAGAAAGAGGTAGAGGGCAAGCTGTTTGAAGATGGGACTGTGTAGGCAGTATTGGCAGTAAGATAGTGATTGTGATCATGACTTCTTGTTTTTACCATAAAATACATTTATTCGCGGTTTCAGGTTTACATACATTAAGTGCACGTGAACCTGGACTGTTCTGCCAAATCAACATTTGAAATAAAGTTAGCAGAGCTGTGCCTGGAATATGAGCCCTTCAGTAAAGCCAGGATTCTTAGTTTAGGTATGTCATTGTCTTAATGCAGCTGTGTGACTTTGGGGTTGCAGCTGACTCAGGTTTGGTTATCACAGGATGAAGAAGTGATCAGTGCCTGTATTGGATGCATGTGTGCCTTAAGGCTGCCTGGGATGCAGCCAGAATATGTACATACTACTGTGCTAAAAAGATAGGTGCTTGAAATTATTATTTTGAGGAGCGCTTTCATTTTTTTGTTGTTTGTCTGTGTAGGTCTGTGCTATGGCAGCAGCCAAACTAAACACCCTCCTTCAGACCAAAATAATTGAGAGCCAGCCTGAAGCATGCTACCTCTTGGGAAAGCTGGAAAGCATCTTGAGTAGATCAATTGAAGAGAAGACAGAAACTTACTCATTTTTGATTCCCCTTGTTCGGACGTTGGTATCCAAGATTTATGAACTTCTCTTCATGAACCTGCATCTCCCTTCATTACCTCCTACCAATGGCAGCCCTTCTTTCTTTGAGGACTTTCAAGAATACTGCAGCTCTGATGAGTGGCAAGTTTATATTGACAAATATGTAAGTAGCGGATTCTTTTTGTATCATTTTCCCCCCTCTGTTTAGCCATGACAGCATAGGAACTCATTCAGAAATCATGTTGTGCTTTTTGTTTTGTTTTTGGTGGAACCAGATTATTCCTAATATGAAACAGTATGAAGAAAATTCATTCAGACAGGATCAAGAGCAAATGGCACTTTATTGGAAAGATTGTTATGAAGCATTTATGGTGAACATGCACAAGCGAGACCGGGAGAGAGGAGAAAGCAAGCTTAAATTTCAGGTAAGGTTTTGAGTGAGTGTAAGTTGCTCTTAAAAGAACTGTCTGAAGGGTTGCATTCTAAAAGGTGGAAAAACTGAATTCTCGGATGATCCAATTCAAGTGATTGCAGGCAGGTTGATTGTTTTAAGATTTTTGTGGGCAATGTGACTATATACACTTGTAGGATATGCCTTTTAATTCTCTTCTTTCTATTTAAGAGTCTTGCCTCTAAGCAGAGTTATTTCAGGACAGTAGGCCTTTCCCATAGTACAGCAACCTAGATTTTTGCTCAGCTGTGAGCTGCATCTTCTTTTACTCTATATGTTTTGAATTATTAAAACTTCTTCATTATGAGATGAGTCAGTGTGGGTTTTTTAGTTGTTTTTTTTTTTAACCCTACTCAGTAGTGAAGTAAATGAAACGTTTTAAATTAAAACATTTAAAATAGTGAATAGTTCCTGTTTAATGTACAGAAAAATTCTGACCTTTCTGTATAAGGTCCAGACTCAGTTTAAGCATAGCTAAGTTATATTTCTCTTATTTTCTCTTAGTCTTCTTAATAAGGATACTTTTACTAAGTCCTTTTTATTCAGGAAGCTAAAGGAAGAATATAATGAGTCTTATTATAAAATTTAAAGGAAAATTATAGGGATTATAATCGGGTTTCCAATACTGACCGCCTTGATGGTGATCAAGAATTGCTTTCATGTGGATTCAGCATTGATAATGCTCTCTTCGTGTCTTTAAGTCAAAATTTGGTGCCATTTCTTCCAATACTAGGCTTTCTCTTATGAGCATTACCTTAAATTTTAATAAATTTTTACTACTAAACTTTGTTGTTCCTTCTTAATTTATGAAAATTGTTGCAAGTCACAAAACTGTGTTTTTAAAGATCAGAGTTATTTCAGTGCTAGATTTATTTTTAATGGTCTTTTAGGAGCATTTTGTGGAACCATTCAGCAGAAAGGCTCGACAGGAAAATCTGCGGTACAACAGTATGCTAAAGCAACTTAATAGTCACCACACAGCTACTATGAGACAGTGGAGAGCAGCCCAGCTTTACTTGCTCTCTGAACGTGGTCCTTGGTCTGAAATGTAAGTGAAGTTCTTAAATCAAACCGTCTATGATGCTTAAAAGGAGTTTGCTTGCATGACTAACTTACTGTTTCACATGGTTATAACCTAGTCACATTGACCCTGACCTACATTAGTAAATGACCTATTCTTGAGATGTGAAGTTAGTATTGAATGCATGTTATAATGTTGTCTGCACTTAATTATCAAAATGCAAATTTTGAAATGTAATGCTGAACTGTTTACTTGGATGCTAGATTTTCTTCTCAAGTGACATAAAAATTAGGTATCAATAAAGAAATTGCAGAAACTTTTTGAGATCCTACGAATCGGTGACTCTTTTGGAAAAGAGAGAGTAGACTTATTAATAAAGACTTTGAGGTTTTATGCATGAAACTGGTTTCAATTTAAAAGAATACAGTTTGCCTGTCTTAGCTTTTGGGGAATTTCAGGATAAAGATATTTTTTTCTTTAGTCTTTTAAATGTCATTAACTGAAAGTGTAAACAATTTGATATATTTCAATAGAAAATAAATACCGTTTACAGATAGCTTTAGGATGATCACAGCTGCAGTATGAAATATAAAATTAAACTGCAATTTATTGCTTTTATGTTTTACAGTATACAAGTGGATGACCATTGTTTTTCTAAATTTGTACTCTTTTGTAATCAGTTGATTCATCTAGGTCATTACCTTCTCTTAACTGTTTTTATGAATATTCTTGTTTTCCTAGGAAACAGCATCTTGTTCACTGGAAACTTTCAAATGTGGAAAATTTTTCCCGTATGAGACTAAAACTAGTGCAGAATTACAACTTCAACTCTCATCAGGATGCTAGTGACTTGAGAGATAATTTAGGTAAAGTTGTATCGTATTTGCTATTTCTCTTGGGATTCTTCAATCTTTAGTGACGAAAGATACATACTTTACTCATTGTATTTAAGAATCTGTGTATGGTAAATACTTAAATCTTAATTATTTTTTTTTATTTTCTTTATAGTAAAATTTGTAACATAACAGTGGTGACTTGACCTGAAACAGCATCTTTCTACTGAATAAAATTAATTTCCCCTTCTTCATTGAAATGTGTGTTCTTGTTGACAAAAAAACCCAACTCCTTTGTTTTAAAATAAGCAGTCATGTAGATTTCTTGCATAAGATTATTTTTTCAAGAGAGGGAAACAACAAGATCAGAGTAAGCTGGCAGTATTTGTTTAAAACCTTTTAGATTTTATGATTAAAATGTGTAGATATGTTCTTTGTTTCAGAAGTGTGCCGAACAGCTGATGTAGTGGTGTAAACTGTTTTTTAAGTTAGGTGTTTTGGATATCAAGACTCAAACGACAAAAAATAAAGCTTCTGTAAACCCAAATAAGCAAGAAAGAAATGCAGTGTATTGCTATGAAACCTGTATGCTTTAGCAGTGTCTGGCAGAACACTGCAAAATATTTTATTGGAAATGTCCACATTGGAAAATTTTAAACTGAATTCTAATGTGTTTGTGTCTTGTAATACTGTTATATATTGACATATATTTCAGTGTACTTTAGGAAGTATTTTTTGTTTCTGCTTGCCCCTGGAACTATTTAAGAAGTCTGGTTGCTTCTTACTCAGCTAAAATCAACATTCAGCTGTAGAAGATATACTCAGTAGTTTAGCTTTCTAAAAGACTGTTGCAAAAAGAATTCTGAGCTGAAATGTCTATTTGTGGTAGGTGTGCACCAGACACAGCCCTCTAGTGAGCCTCTGCTTCTGGAGGTGGTGAAGCAGGTGAAAGTGAGTGATTTGGAAGATGACGTTCTCGAACTACCAGAAGATGACACAGCAGCCGGTTCCAATTTGTAAGTATGGCAGAACAGAATGGTTGAATCTGTTTCTGTGATAGGGATGAGGAGTGAGAAACAACTTCTGGAGTTGATTAGCATACAGAGCTTCCCTCTTTCTTTGTCTGACCTTAACGATCCAATTGAGGGCTTTGTAGTAGTTTTGAACAGGAGAAAAGTTGCTGTTGGATTTGTCATTGTCAACAATGAGACAAAGAGCCCCAGGGAAAAGAAGGAAGAGCAGATGTTTGCGAGGATCTGTTAGTGATTCGCTGTTGGCAGTTGGTCTGAAGCTGAAGCTACTGAATGGTTGAGGCTTTCTACTATGTACATTGGCTATAATTCTCAAGAGGCGGTTGGCTCTGCAAGGGCATAGACCAGCCTGGGGTTATCCCCTGTGCCATCAGCTGCATAACATGCTTGATTTGCATTAATCTGCTAGAGAGTCCCCTATGTTTAAGAGCATTCCAGAGAGGAGGTCTGCTGTGTTTCCTTCACTTGTGTGACTTTAAAAAAAATAATAAAAGAGGGATGGGTGGGGCAGCAGGGGAAGACAGCAAATGCTTCACTCCAGTAACCAGACATGTGATACTGTGCATGCCATCTGTGTGTGTTGATGCTGTTGGATTCCAGTAGGGATATGGCACTTCTTTGAGGGATACCAATGCATTTTCTTGTACCTTAAAGGTTACTAAATGCTTGCTTTTCCTGTGTCATATCTATGCATTTCTGAGCAACCATTACTTCAGATACTCCTGAAGATAACTTTAGTCACATGAACGAGAACTCAGCTCTGCTCTGGGCCAGCAAATTTAAGCACCTAGCAATTAAATAAGAAGGCAAAATGCAGCCTCATGTTTTCATGCTTCAAGGGCGGTCAAGTCCATTTTACCTGAGACTTAAATATCAAGCCTGAAGAGCAATGCTGTGAAATGATGTTGGGTCATCTAGTCTGAAACATCCAAGACTGCTGATGGAAGTAGCTTCATATAATCATTTATGTTGTACTTTTAATGCCATTCAAATTTGATTCTTTTCTGAACTGTACTCTGACCAAGTACCTAAGCAACTGTATAATCTACCCAATCCTGTAACACTTAGTGGTATTTTTGTAGGGATGAGAAGGATGAGCAAAGTCAGAAAGAAAAGCTAATACTGTCTGAAGACTGTGAACTCATTACAGTAATTGACGTGATACCTGGCAGGCTGGAGATCACTACCCAGCACATCTATTTCTTTGATGGTAGCATTGAAAAAGAGGAAGGTGAGCATGATCAATCACTCTTTCTTTTAAATACAGTTCAGCATTCTGTTTTTAGTAGGCTGAGTTTGATTTTTTTTTTGAGAATGAGTGCCAAACTAATTGTGAAAAGACAAGTTGTAGATCTGTACTTACTGTTGTACTCAGTGGTCAATGGCTGGCTGATCCCTTCAGAAACAAGAATCTGGATATGTACCTGCTGAGCTGTTAAATTGATTCACTATTCTTAGTATTTCTTAAAAAAATTAACTTATTAAAAAAAATTAATTTATTTCACTGACTGGGGAAAAAAAAAAGTAATTACCTCTAATTTGCAGTTTAAATTGCACATCCCTGTTCTACCTGAAAAATAATATTTCACTCATACATTGATTAAAATGTAGTAGTAACTAATGGCTAAAAAGTTGTAGTATGTCAACTTTAATTATCTATGTTAATTTAGTGAACTTTAATAGAATATACACAGTTCAGTATGAAAACACTGAATTGAAATGCTTGACCAATAATGGTAAGATTTTCAAAACCAGTGTATCAAGAAGTTGGCCTTTTGAAAATTCTAAACATAAAAACTTCTATTTGAGCCTGTTCGTGTTTTTTGTAAGAAACACATTTATAATGTGTTTTTGATCAGAAAGCAAAAGCAAATTCTGCACTCTGAGATATTTCATGATGCCTCTTTCTTTCAGTGAACAATAGCTGAAGTGAATAATATTTTCCTAGCAAAATGATTAATCAAGCCACATATAAAATTTACCTTTTCTAGGAGAGACTGAGGTGATTGGAAATGATACTTCATTATGTCTTTATGAAAAGTTTTTGATATATCCAAGTCAATAATCAAAGTGCTCTTCCTAGGGGTAGGTTTTGATTTCAAATGGCACCTTTCTCAAATTCGAGAGATACATTTGCGCCGGTACAACCTGAGGAGGTCAGCTTTGGAGATCTTCCTTACAGATCAAACCAACTACTTCCTCAACTTCAATAAGGAGGTATGAGTTTTCCAAATTTTCTTGATTTGTACAATTAGCATAGGTGTCAATTTTAGTTCATTGATTGTATCTAATTTTAGTCTCGTGTCTTTCATAATACTGTAACACTAGTAGCAAAAGGTTTGCTACATATAGCCATTATGGGAAATTAGACTGCATTCTGTGAAAACCTCAGTCTGGCATCTAGAAACTGATTAATTGTGAAAAGGGGGATAAAATAAGATTCTTCTTTTTCCTGTCTCCATCTCTGTCTCTGTTATGTTACAGAACAATTTTTCAACAAAAATTACATCAGTAGTAATCTAAATATCTTGAAGCCCACACGTCTTTTAAAATATTCTCAGCAAATTAATTACAAAGCAAAGGAGACTTTCTATTTTACCCCAACAATGGAAATCATGAATATTCTATATTCTATGGTTTAGGATTAGTGAACTTTTTTTCCCCCTGGATAATGTAAGTGAACCTTTCTATGTGGGACAAATATAAATATCAGAACTTGTGGTGAGTTACATACTAGTCAGTCAGTTTATGAATAACACCTATAAAATGCTGTAGGTTGTTTTGTTTTTAAGTAAATAAATCTTTGCAATAGTTTTATAGGGAAAACATTTGTGTACTTTATTTGAACAGCAGCATTATTTCCTAGAAGATTTCTGTGGGCATAATGATTTTCTGTGTAACATCTACACACACACATGAGAAATCACTTTATAACATGTTGCCTGTGTATCTTGCAGCAAGAGATAAAAATGTTTAAAAATGTAACTGGGTTCCATTTATTTCACATTTTAAATAGCAGAAAAGTTGTTTACGTGTCAGCTTCAGTCTCCAGAATTATTTTTTTTATTAATGTTTTCTAACAGGTACGAAACAAAGTATATAGTCGAATATTGTCACTGCGTTCTCCAAATATTTCTGGGACCAGATCTCCCCAGGAACTTTTTAAAGCTTCAGGTTTGATGCAGGTATGAGACTTCACTATAAATGGTCCAGAGCATTCCTCTGCTTCTTGAAGGAGTCCTAGAAGGTCGTGGACTGCTGATTTTACTCCCCGCCCCCAGTGTTTAGGTGGCAACTGCCAACTGCTGTACCCTCACAGTCTGGGCCCTGAACTTTCACATGCATATTTTTAGAATTGCTGTGTTTTGTGATTACAGTTAGTGAGTTAAACGGATAGAGCCAGGCTCTATTGATGTGATTATGACAAGTGTTCCAACAGGAATGGAAAACATGTAGCAGATTTGCTTCTGGTTTTAGTCCATGATCTTGAGTGCATATCTTGGAACCTCTTTCACTACATATGCAAATAAATTTCCTGCTACCTTTTCAACAAAAGGGGCTTTCAACAAAACCCACGTGAAGATTAAACAGGAAATGCAGTATTAAGGGATTTAGTAATATCGGTGTAAAAGGAAAATGTCAAAACGTCTGTATTACTGTAAACTTGGATAATTTTTTTAATGTAGTAAATGTATATTTACCTTGCATCTCTTTATGCCAAAATTACTGTTCTCTCTGAGGGAGGAAGCTTTACAAATGAGTTTTAAAATATTGGAAATACATTGGTTTTTCTTTGTTTCCCTAATAATGAAAGATATAATGTTGTATATTTAAGTAGAGAAAATATCATCTGGAATTAAATGTCTCTATCACACTAGAGACAGATATTGAGCCCTTCTGAATGCAGCTGTCTGTTCTTTGGTTTAAAATATAATAGCGGAGCAAAGGTGCAAGGACAATGGTAGTTCACAAATTCCTGTATCATTAACCAATGGGACAACAATTTATAAATAAGTTTTGATCTTAGAACTCTAATGGATTTCAAAGTTCTGTTCCCCTTTTTCTCATTAGCTTTTTACTTGCCTTTTTTGTTTCTTTGATTTCTGTTTTTCTTCTCCTTTTCTATTCTGAGGATGCTAGTTTTCTGCTGCCTTGTATTTAAAACAGTAGTGGCATGTAAGGGACATGATTTCAATTAAATATAGGTAGCACAGTTACTGAATCAAAGGAAAAATAAACTTTATTAGGAGGAATTAAATTTGGACTTTAATACCACTCTTAGTCTTGTGCCAATGCTATCCTCCGGCAGATAAATACTGGCAAGGTATGTAATTTGTAATAGTAGTATCTTTGATATAATGACTTCCATTGTATCTTCTTTTGTCCTTCAGAAATGGGTGAATAGAGAAATATCCAACTTTGACTACCTTATTCAGCTGAACACGATGGCAGGACGAACTTACAATGATCTTGCTCAATATCCTGTGGTAATTAAATTAATTTTTAAATTTTTGATAAAGACACGTATTTTTTTCTATTTTGAAAGATGGATTTTTGGTCTCAATTTGATCTATGACTTTTTTTTCCCCCTTTTTGCAGTTCCCTTGGATTTTACGAGATTATACTTCAGAAGAACTGGACCTGAATAATCCTGCAGTCTTTAGGGATCTGTCCAAACCTATAGGGGTAGTAAATGAGAAGAATGCTAAGGCTGTGAAAGAGAAGTATGTATTTGAACAGTCAGTTATATTTCTCTGTCTTTTCCAAACCTCCAGGCTAATAGCACGTTTTAAAAATAAAGTGGTGACAATGAAATTTTTAAAAGCTAGTTTTATAACATCACAGAGGCAGTTGCAAAGTTTGTTGATTTGTCATTTCTGCTGCATTCAGATTAGTTAGTTTATATGGCACTGAAATGACAAAATTTACAGTTGTAAATTTTCACTTGTTCTCGGATGAGGAGGTGAAAAACTGAAAGGCTGTAGAAACAATTTAATGGCTCAGCAGCCTGAAGAGACAGTGTCCCATGTCTGCTTAAAGATAAGGAATGCAAAATCATACTGGTGAGTTGAGTAGCCTGTGCTGAGAGGTGGCATTGATCCTAAATCTGTGCTTCCTGCTCTTTTTTTTGAGTATAGATCATTGTCCTTGAAATAAAATATAACTCAGTGACTTCCAGCAACCCCTCTGTAGGTAGGAATGACAAATACTTATACCCACACATAAGTGTAGCGATCCTTCTTTTTTCACTAGTGTAAGGGGTGAGTGTGCTATCATACCAGATTGCACTTGTCAGGCTTCTTCCAAAACCAGCTTTCTTCTGAAAACTTGGAACAAAGAGAATTTTCTTTGAATGATTAGGTTCTGTCCCTGACTATAATGAAATCAGTTCTCTAGCAGTATGTTTAACTATAACTCTCTTACTAGCCCTGTGACACTGAGAAATGTGTCAGCCAGATGGTGGCGTAGTAAGGTAGAGTGAATTTGCCAGTAGCAAAGGAAATGGGCATGAGTATAGAATAAATCTCTTTTCTGAATCCCGTATTAAAGGAGAAGCCACTGCCCGAGCGTTCACACACCATTCAAGGAGTTGCACACACACCACCCAAGTCCTTAACTGCTTAGACCAGAGTTCCCTTCGCAGTGGCAACCCCAGTGGGCCGATGGGTGCCCCTTTTGACTCCTCATTCACATTCTCCAGTGTGCTCCCTCCTTCAGCCTCAACCCTAGGTTTCCCACAGCAGGGTGTTAGGAGTCAGATTTTATAAAAATAATTGGAAGATGCAGCAGCAAGGTCAGCCTGGGCTGGGTGCTTCTGAAAAAGGAGGGACCTTGAACAAAGAAGTCCCTGAGCAATTGTACACTTGTGATCTACAAAGCTATCCCTCATGTGCTGTTCACACATCTTTCAGTCCTATGGTGATTTTTGGTTTGCGGTCTTCTAAAACTTACTCTTTTTCTGTGTCCAGACAGGCAGGCCCTTGACTGCTCCTATCTTGTTGATTTGCAGTCTCTGCTAATGGTTGTAGCCTCCTTATATTCTGGTTTATGCTTCTTGTGCGCCTGCACTTTCTGGCAGGACGTAGGGGACTGAAAAGTCCCAGACTTAGGGAAAACACTGCTAAAGCATCAGTGCATTATCAACATTTTTCTTATACTAAAAGACTAAACACAGTACTAGGAACACAGCAGTGCCAGCTGCTAGGAAAATTACAAAGGAAATTAACAAATTAACTCTATTGTGGCCTAAAGGCTTCAGCAAATGTAGCTACTCCTGTGAAGTCAAGTCAAGCAAACGGCTTAAAGCACACCATGTTATAACCCTAAGTTATTAAAGCTTA
Organism: Tringa tobata; assembly: GCA_033628505.1. Lineage (NCBI taxonomy): Eukaryota > Metazoa > Chordata > Aves > Charadriiformes > Scolopacidae > Tringa > Tringa tobata. The sequence goes on along the minus strand of JAHREE010000531.1, from coordinate 1,677,981 downwards.
CTTATTTAAGCTAAACAACTGATATTTCTTAACACCTGACACAGTCACACACACCCTCTTTTTTTATTTTGTTAAATCTTGAGGGAACCTGTCACAAGTTTGGACATAAGGAAACAATTATTCACAGAAGGAGTGGTCAGACACTGAAATAGTCTGCCCGGGGAGGTAGTTGAGTCACCATCCCTGAATGTGTTTAAAAGTCGTTTAGATGTGGTGTTGGGGGATATGGTGTAGGGGAGAACTTTGTAGAGTAGTGTTGATGGTTAGACTTGATGATCCCAAGGGTCTTTTCCAACCTAGATGATTCTATGATTGGGGCATTTTGTCTGTTGTATAAAATCATGCTAAATCAGGCCTGTCTTGCCAATTATCCAGTTTCTGACAGCCAATGGGAGGTGCCTAGGGTAGAGCATAAGAGCAGGTATGCAAAGGCTTCATCTGGTATACATGTCTGTCTTTCAGTAGTCTTTTGCTTAGGGACTCTAAGTCAGAATTGGAGCCCTCGTGTTTAATAGAACTCAACGTATTTTTCTCTTATTACTGTGATTGTTTCCTTTGAATCCTTGCCTCTAATAAGTATAATCCACATATATATCAGCTGTAGTGCTCAGTTGTATTGATAAATATTTATTTTATTTTTTAGATATGAGAATTTTGAGGATCCCCTCGGGATAATTGACAAATTTCACTATGGAACACATTACTCAAATGCTGCTGGTGTCATGCATTATCTTATTCGGGTAGAACCTTTCACAACACTTCATATCCAACTTCAAAGCGGCAGGTACGCTGTGAGCAAATAAGAAACACCTTTATTTTTCTTCCTTATAATTTTACTGATGGAATGATCAAAATCTAACCTGAGTTTTCTGATCCACAGATTTGACTGTGCTGACAGGCAGTTCCACTCTATTCCTGCTACCTGGCAGGCGCTCATGGACAACCCCAACGATGTCAAGGAACTTATCCCAGAGTTCTTCTACTTCCCAGAGTTTCTAGAGAATCAAAATGGTAAATTGACTGCTCAGAATATTCTCATAGAAAACTGTTCTTGTATTCTTCAGAAAAGAATTGTTACAAGCATTTGTGAATGCAGTGGAACGTTTCTTATATAAGCTTTATAGTGTGCTTGTAGAAATTACTTTAATCATCTTCTGGCCTCAAACTGTTTAATGAAAACACTAATTGTGTTAAGCAACAGCCTAAGCACTGTTTAAATTCAGGCTTGGGACTTAAGGATGGCTAAAAATAGTGTTGTTTACCTAATGTGAAATATCAGAGATACTCATTTGGATGTTTGAAAAAGCAATGGATAATACTGATTAAATAGTTGGCAAAAGTTAATACAGATTAATTAGTTTTCTTTTTACTGGGTTCAGTGGGTGATAGAGTTTGGGCATCCTTCATACATGGGAGGTCTTATTTGTTCTAGGCAGCCAGCATATTGTCTTGTTACTGTTATCTTCCAATACAGTGTTAAGTCACCTGATTTTAAAGCCATGTAAAGTTTCCTTGCCCATCAGAAGAAGGAAAAAGCAAAAAGCTCATGTATAATGATGAATGAAAAGACAGCATCCTGCATTCTGATATAAGACTTCAGCCATTTTTTAATTCACATTTATTGCATAGGGAACCATTTCTCTACCTATTAGACAATTTTAAAATGGATTTTTATGTTTGTGCTGCTTGCTACAATCTACTAGAGTTCTAAGTTATAAAAAATTACTTTCAAAAGTTATTATTAAAGTTTCTAGAGTTGTTCTAATGAAAGCTGGGGGGATTTAAGACTTGTTCAAAGCCTTGATTCTACGATCATGGATCATGTAAACCTATAAATAACTTCATTCTTATGAATAACCTAATTGAAATATATTGGGTTCTTAATCCTGGTAAAACAAAGGAAATGCAGATATGTTTACAACTAGGTCTGTAAATGAGTAGTGCTGCCTTTTAAGTTGGGACTTCAGCTTTGAACAATTGGACAATTATTATTATGTATCATTTAACATTTTATACATTCAGACAACTAGCCTCCTATGTCAGTGGTAGTGTTATTGGAGATGTACATTAAGAATTTTCCAATATCCTTCTTTGCATTGAGAAAAGAACGCTTTTTAATCTTTATTGAGAAATCAAGATACTGGAAATATTTTGTAGTAACTTTTAAAATTCTCCAAATTATTCACTAGGTTTTAACTTAGGTCAGCTTCAAATATCCAAAGAGGTGGTAAATGATGTTATTCTTCCCAAATGGGCTCACTCCCCAGAAGACTTCATTTATAAACACAGGAAGGCTCTGGTAAGATGATGTTTATCTGTGTGAAGTAATGATAAAGAAGGTACACCTACACAATGTCACTGTGGCTTCAATGTAAAATACTGGGACTACATTCAAACTGGAGTTGTGGTTGTATTGGACATTACAAGTACCATTAGAACTTTTAGTTAAAAGCATTGTGCATGTCAATAAAATGCTGAAAAGAAGAAAGGAAATAGACTAAAGATACTGATCATTTGGGAGTTTGCCCTAGGAGATAAAGTGCAGAATTAGGTGAGTTTAGGTGATAAGGCTGCCCTTGCTTTTTATAGATTATTCTGTATGGTACTGAGGAACTAGCAGCTTACTTTCCCTTGCACAGTTGCATTTCATTAGTCCAGGTGTGCTGCTTTGCTGTATTAATTTTCCCTTTTACCAGGCAGTCACTGCCTTTAACACAAATGGATACTCTCTGTGCTAGCTATGCATTTGTATATGCCTGGTTTGTGGATACTCTTAGTTTAGGAATTAAATCTCTTTCACAGAAAACAGTAAATACTTCAAGAAGGGAGCAGTACTTTTCTTATTCTTACAAGAGCATTTTTTCCTTCTAGGAATCTGAGTATGTTTCTGCTCATCTTCATGAATGGATAGATTTGATTTTTGGCTACAAGCAGAGGGGACCAGCTGCAGTGGAGGCACTCAATGTGTTCTATTATTGTACTTATGAAGGTACAAAGCGGTATTCTCTCTTATCATTGTCATCAGACTTGTGGGTTTTCAGTATTGTGAAAGTGAGTGGTAGCTCACTCCATTTGTGAGCATGCCATCAGTAGCATGTGTTAAGGCAACAGAATTATAGATGAAATATGACAGCAAAACTTGTAATTTATTATCAAATAACCAGAATATTTGATGCTTTCATCAGAAGTTGTGAACCTGAAATGTTCATAAAGTTTTTCTTTTTTAAAGAGGGGCTGTTCCAGTTGCTTACATTTTGTTTCTAAAAGTGCTTGGGGAGGGTTGTTAGTTTCTCATTTTCTTGCTTGAAAGTATGTGGAAAGAGGTTTCTTGTGGTTTAGGAGTCAAGGCAAGTTGCTTAAAAACAATGAATATCGAAGTCAAATGCTGTTAATTCCAAAGGTGACTTTCGCATGGCTTCTGTGTGCAACTTATTGTATGCGTGAAGTATACTAAATTGACTTGGTGAGACAAAAGCCTGCAATTCTTGCATTTACAGATACACTTAAAATTCCACATGCAGAGTGGAATTTTCAGATCATACTTTACATAGAGGCATTGTTTGGAGGCTTTTCTGGGGTAAAGGGTGATAATGCTGCAATTAATTTAAGGTTTTTTGTAACATTTGTTGACCATATTGGTTCTCAGTATGGATTGAATGATGTTCTTTTTCCTTTTTTCTATCTTTCATTGTTCTGGTTGTGATCCAGGGGCTGTGGATTTGGATGCTTTAACAGATGAGAAAGAAAGGAAAGCTTTAGAAGGGATGATAAACAATTTTGGGCAAACTCCCTGTCAGCTGTTAAAGGTAACACTGTTTGTTCCCTTTCGATCAGACCTTTGTGGTTAAATCAAACTGAGTTACAAAGGACGTGTGAAAAAATGAAAAAAATAATGGTTTGTAAGATAATAGTTTGTAATTTTAGGAATGTTAAGTCTTTGCCACGTTACTATTTGTGAAGATCACACTGCAGCATACTGTGGTATCAGCATACCATGTTAAAAAGAAATTAATTTACTTTAACAAGGGAATTTAGGTGCTTAAGAGTCAATTTTCCTATTGATTACCAATAAGATTTTGAGCATCTTATGTGACTTGAAAAAATTGATAAATTTGTCTAATTTGATATTCCTTCAAATATTGTCTTCTAGGAGCCCCATCCACAAAGGCTGTCAGCAGAAGAGGTAGTGCAAAGACTAACTAAAAGTGAGACCTCTACTCTGAATCTCTTCCAGCACCTCACTGAACTGAAGTCATTCTTCATAGAGGTACATACGTTACTTGAAGTTGTTTAAAGTCTAATGTGAAACTTCTGATGTACTTGAAACAAAAGGTCACAATGTAGATGAAAATAAACTTGCTTCCTATTTAAAGAAACTATTTTTAAATTAAATGTGTATAGAATTAGCTCTGCCTCTTTAGTTAGCTTCATAGAGGTTGAATCCCATAAATTTGCATCTGCTGGCCACTTGTGTGGGCCTCATTTGAGTTTTAAGTTAGGCACCACACCAAGACAGCTAAGAACATCACTGGTGGTATCTGAGGACTCACTGAATTTGGGAGCTAAACTCACTGATTCAGGACAGAGCCAGGGTTTCGTTTCTGGTGTTTTTGACAAAGCATACCTGCATGAACTGAGTATGTCTGTACCAGTGCCTTAGAGTACTGTAAAGGTCTGACATTAATTCCAGAGGCTTTGGGTCTTACTCTTTACAGGTTCTAGATTTGTGCTTTAGCTCTTGAATATAATCAGACCAGACCCATGTACTTTCTTTTAGGGAATCAGTGATGGCGTGCCCATCGTCAAAGCTGTTGTCCCCAGGAATCAGTCACGTTCCTTTATTTCTCAGGGAAGCCCAGAGATCTTGGTGAGTTGCATATGTCAATACTATTCTTAGACTGCGTACAGTCAAATAGAAGTATTTCTTTCATACAGCTTGTAGAAAACACTTCTTAACTGTTCCTTTTCAAATGTATTTCTTTAACCTATAATGAATGTCAGCTACAAGTTAAATATTTGTCTTCTGAAGAGAAGCCAGGCTGATTTGTTGAATGGCAATTAAGAGCTGATGAGACATGAGTGTAAGGTGTAGTGAGGTGTATTGTAAGCTGCCCACTTGATCCACTTCCATGGTAGCAATCAAATTCCTAATGCAATGCAGCCCAACTTTAACAAGTTAAAGTTTAAATGACAGGATTAAGTTAATGGCATCATTCCGTTTATTGTTACTTTCCAACCCATATATTAAACTGTAGGATATGTAGTGTACACACAATGCAAAGGCCTGCACTGTTCCTAAAATTAACTTTTGCACTGACTAATACAGGTGCTGGTACTATAACAGATGGCTAGTTGATGAAATAATGTGTGTACATCTGTATGTATAGTCTGCTTACTGGCCCCTGTGCAATAATACCTATGTTTTGCAGGAAAGAATATTCTTTTCCAGTATTCCTATTTTGTAGGTCAAACTTACTGTCCTGGCTTAATGTGTCATTTGGAATATGGACATGTCTAAAATTCTCGTTGTGTTTTTTCTAAATATCTGATGAAATAACCTTGAATATTTAGATTCCTTTCTTACTTTCTCAGCAACAGAACCGTAGTACAATTTTTTTTTTGAAACTTCCTGTGTTAATATGTTAACTCTTAATGATTACTATTTCAAAGAACATAAGAAGTTTAAACTAAATGACTAAACTGTAATGAAATGTTTGAGAGGGGTTTGTTGGCTGGAGGATTTTTGGTTTTTTGTGTTTTTTTTTCTTTTGTTTCCCCATGCCATTCAACTTTTCTATCTCTCCATCTAGAACATACACTATTCTAACTCAGTAATATGTATTAGATGGGGATTAACTCATCTGAGCTGGACCTTTTTTTCTTAATTTCTGAGGGTAGGGTGTGTGTGTGCTTTTTTTCTTTGTGCTAAATTCTCAAGAAGCCTACACTGGACTTCATGCATCCTCTATGACTATCAAAGGCAAGCAGAAAATATGCCTCTGGGTTTCACCAATTTATTTTTTTTTATTATTATTATTTTTTTCTATCAAATTTTTTAGGTAACAGCAAGTCTGAACTGCATTATTGGAACTCATGGTTGGCTACCTTATGATAAAAATATCTCCAACTATTTTACATTCATCAGAGATACCACAGTGACAAATCCCAAGTAAGCAAATGATGAGAGGTGTAGCTGACTGCATCTACAGTAATAAAATACAATAACTGTTCAACAGTCAGTGGATTGTGCTGTTTTCATTCAATGCATCTTCTGATGTTCATTAATATTACCTCTAATCTGTAATACTGTTTTAGTAAAGAGTTATATAAGTGGAATTTTGAGGTTCTTCATTCTCAGAGCTATTTCTGTATTTTTTTCCTAATTACCAATTATAAAAACTTATCTTGGACTTTGAGATGGGCAGTTCTTCATACTTTCTTACACTTTTTTTAGATAGAGCCTCTTCTGTTCTATAGATGGAATTTCTTATTAATTTTTAAGGATATAGAAAGTGCAAAGTACATTGATTTGAACTAAAGTTGCTTTTAACTGCTCATCATTTGCTTACAGAACACAACGCAGCATGAGTGGTCCTTTTGCACCGGGGCTGGAGATCACCTCTAAGTTGTTTGCAGTATCCCATGATGCAAAACTGCTCTTTAGTGGAGGACACTGGGACAATAGTATCAGAGTGACATCTCTTACAAAAGGCAAGCTGATTGGACAGCACATCAGGCACATGGGTTAGTAACTCTTTATATTGTGAAATGAAAGGGTTTATGTATTGTACCTTGATATTTGGTCTTTTGGGAAAGAATTATAGCCAGTGCACTTTATATCTGATATGCTGGTCTGCCCAAAGGATTTACAGTCTAAGAACAGAGGAATACTTCAACTGTGCTTATACATAAATACTTGAGCATTGCTTTTTAGTCATTGTAGTGATTGTTTAGTGTAGTTTCAAAATAAGGCTTGACTGCTGTCTTTAGGTAGCAAAGCTAGTTAAGTCAGGTGGGTACGCCTGGCTGTGCAATGACTTCATTGTTTAATTACAGTCTCATCAGGCCTTATCATAGAATGGTTAGAGTTGGAAGGGACCTTAAAGATCATTGAGTTCCAACCCACTGCCACGGGGTTCCACTTATCAAAGTGGAACACTTCATGCTGATTGCAAATCAGGATACATTGTTGACATATTGTTGGCACATTGTCACTCTATCGGAAATTCGTCTAAAATACCTATGTGTTTTGTTTTCTTTATCTAGATATTGTGACCTGCTTGGCAATAGACTACTGTGGAATTCATTTAATTTCTGGCTCCAGAGATACTACCTGTATGATATGGCAAATAGTTCAGCAGGTAGGTTGTTTAGGTGTACTCTGAGAAGCATTTTCTGAATGCTATTTTGTGCTTCTCTGTTTTGCTGTGATGGTTTATTGATTTCTTTTCATATTTGCAGAGAAGATATAGTCCACTAAAATTACTGAGCTTAGTAATTTTGTTGTCTTCTGTGTTTGAAATATTCACTATACACATTAGTTACTATATAGCTAAAGTACAGTATTTTAGAGACACTTTTAAAAATTTCATAGATGTTTTCAGGGTAGGCAAATATTATCCCCCATTGTAAAGAGGGGAGAATGGAAGAGAGACACTACTTGATACTACAGACTGAATTAGTCAGAACAATCTTTATGTTTCTAGGCTACTATTCGCTCCAATAGTTGTGCATTTCCTCTGTGGGAAGTAATGATGACTACACTAGGAGTTAGCAAAGGTAACAGTAGTCTGTTACCTGCATTTATGCTGGCGTTTTGGAATTCTTTAATATTGGCCTTGTGCTCTCACACAATGAAAGTGGTTGTGTGATGCATGTGTGTACTTACACTAAAAATGTGGGGCCGTTTCCATTGTTACGTATTTTAAATCTTTGTTTCTAATTGCGGTGTTACAGATACACAAGTAGGATTAACTGCAGGGGAGAGCTGTCATGTTATGGACAGCGCATTTGGTCAGGTCTCCTTGTTCTTATCATTGAACGCAAGTCAGCACATTAAACTAGTACAGTGGTGCAAAACTGCATGTGTTTTTGTAGAAGCCATCTTTATGGTGGGAGTATTTATAATTTTTTTCAAGAAGTACTTTGTACCAATGTTGTGTGGTCAAAAAGTTGAGACCTTAGTGTTCACAACAGTATTTTTTTTTGTCTCAAGTGAGGATAAATGTTGAAAATTTTTTTAGTTTATTTATCTTTCCAGTGTGAGTTAAGTCATCCTCTGCAGATTATCTTCATTTAGAATTGCTTTTTGTTAAGATTTCTAAGTTGTTTTTTTATTTTTTATTTAATGGATACATAAGTGATGTGTGTATTGTAAATTCTTCTTGTGATAATTTTATCTTGATTTTTACAAAGTGGCAGCAGTGGACTGCATACTGTCAATGTTCTACTTGTCTGGTCTGCATTTTCACTTTCCCAGCTCTGTATTTTGACACTTGTTCTGCATCCCTGCATGCTTCAGGCTTTCAGGGCTTGGTTGGCAGTCAAATTTCTATCACAGAAATGAGAATAAAGAGTCTTCTGCAGGACTATTTACTGTAACTTCTCTAAGAACAGGTCTTGCCTTAGAACTGATTTCAGAATATGTCTGTATATGCTGACAGCACATTCACTGGAACAAAAGTACTAAATAATTTTGACACCCTGCAGTCATATGGGAAAATTAATATTTTAATGAGCATTATTGCAAAATTTACTTTGCATATCATACTACCAGTACTCACTGAGAAAGATTACTTCTTTACTTTTCCCTACAAAATGGAGTTGCAGATTGCAATTACAGAGTTTCTGTAATTTTAAGAAAAATAGCTTTCAACTTCTTTAAACTGGGCTGGGAAGCCAGTGCTTAGTTCCTGGGTAAAATTTAAGAGCTGAACAAGCTCAGGCACACATATAAAGAAAAAGTGGGTGAATGGGTGGGTGAACAACTCCTGTTAGGACTGTTCACTGTAGTCCTTGGGCATCTGAAGGGATAGAGACAAGTCAGCTAAGTAACTCTGTCTTTCACATCCGCATAGTAACTATATGTTCATTCATTCTTGTGATTTCAGTAAATAGGGTTGCTGACATAATAGGCAATAAATTGAAATTGGAATGGGTGAGTTATGCCTTTGGTTTTGGCCTATGTCAAATATACATCTCACACAACTGACACTGAAGATACCAGAAATTTATTTTTTGTTTGTCCTTCAGCTGCAAGAGAATGTGTCATTGCACTTTTTGTTACTCTCAGGGAGGAGTGCCTGTAGGCCTGGCACCTAAGCCATTACAGATCCTTTATGGGCATACTGATGAAGTTTCGAGTGTTGGGATCAGCACTGAACTGGATATGGCAGTGTCAGGATCCAGGGTAAGCACCCTCATACTTCTCCCTTCTTTGCCTCTTCTCCATAGAGAAACCATAGAGCATGTTTGAAATTGATTAAGATTAATTTTTAAAAAGTGACTATTTCACAATTTTTTTCTTCAGCCTTGTGCATCAGGATGATATGTGCCATCTCCCTTGCTGCCTGCTTAAATCAGGCTGTCTCAAGCTGCTCTGCACAGCATAGGCCTCAGCTATCCTGTTGTATTATTTTGCACAGATAAGCTTTAATGTGTGTGGACATGAGCAGGCAGTGTGCACTTGCAGCCCAGAAGGCCAATCGCATCCTGGGCTGCATCAAAAGATGCGTTGCCAGCAGGTCCAGAGAGGTAATTCTTCCACTTTGCTCTGGTGAGACCTCACCTGGACTATTGTGTGCAGGTGTGGAGCCCTCAATATAAGAAGGACATGGACCTGATGGAGAGGGTCCAGAGGAGGGCCACGAGGATGATCAGGGGGTTGGAGCACCTCTGCTACGAGGACAGGCTGAGGGAGCTGGGGTTGTTCAGCCTGGAGAAGAGGAGGCTTCGGGGAGACCTAATAGCGGCCTTCCAGTACCTGAAGGGAGCCTACGGGAAGGCTGGGGAGAACCTGTTTACAAAGGCCTGCAATGACAGGACGAGTGGCAATGGTTTTAAGCTAGAGGGGAGCAGATTTAGATTGGAGATTAGGAGAAGGTTCTTTACTGTGAGGGTGGTGGAGCACTGGAACAGGTTGCCCAGGCAGGTGGTTGAGGCCCCATCCCTGGAGATATTCAAGGTGAGGCTAGACAAGGCCCTGGGCAACCTGGTCTAGTTGGGGGTGTCCCTGCTGACTGCGGGGAGGTCGGACTAGATGACCTTTGGAGGTCCCTTCCGGCCTGGACGACACTATGACTATGACTTATTTGGAGATCTTAAGCTTCTCGCAGAAACAATTCTGTGGTGTTTTCTTCCCTGCTTCCTTAACTTTGAGGGTTCTGTGCAGCTTACTCATGTTCTACCTTACTGTACTACACTGGCAGCCTTCTGAGCTCTGACTCTGTACTCATAAATGTGGCCAATGAAGTGGCCGATTTGCTGCCTGTCCTTCAGCTCTTGCCCCGTTTGTATTTGTTTTTTCATATGTCTACAGTATATGGCCTTGAGGGGAAGGCTGCTTTTTGTAGAGTTCCTAATGCTCAGGAGTCTTGATCTCCAGTTAAGGATTTCAGTGCTTTCAAAATTTCCCCTCTGTATTTAAATATTTTCTCTGTGTGTTGCGGTAACTTACCTGCGGAGTAATAACTTGCCTAAATTTGGTCACTGCAGGATGGGACTGTTATTGTCCGCACTATTCGGAAAGGTCAGTATGTGAGGACTTTGCGACCACCTTGTGAGAGTTCCCTCCTGCTGACTGTTCCCAACCTGGCCGTGTCCTGGGAAGGCCATATAGTTGTCCACACCAGCATAGAAGGAAAGACTACTCTTAAGGTACATAAGTTCACGGAATACCTCTGTTTCTTTTGCTGAAGACTTAATCATAAATGTACCCAACTTTATCCTTATTTTCTATAGTAATGAAGCTTTTTGAGCATGCAGCGTCTGTTCCGTTATTTTTTTATTTTGCTAGCTAATTTGAGTGAAATTTAATTAAAAGATAAATCCCAGACATACTGTGCTTCTGCAAATTTAATGAAAATCTCCAAACACCTGCAAGGAAGATGCCCAAGCATGTGCTAATGAATCTTCCCGGGAGAACTGCTTTGAAATAGAAAACTAGGGGAAACAAGTTCCACTGGGGACAGAAACAGAGACTTTTAAGGGCAGCAGTAAGTTCTGGGTGCAAGGTGCCCAGTGACTATACTGATGTTTCTTAGTTTTGGATTGGAGGGATAGCTCTAAGGTTCACAGAGCAGCTTATTCTGGCTGTTGAGTAGCTGTGTGGTTGCTTTAGTAAGGGTAGAGTGTTATGATTTATATGAGCATGGGAAGTTTCTTGGAAGACAAATTTATTGGATGTAGGCATGCTAGACGCATTGGGAAGATGGGGAGAGACGAGACCAAGGTATTGTCAGGCTGGAGGATCTGTCAAGATTAAAACTTTGTCCAGAAAATGCTTCTAGACTATGGAAATATACTTATTACCTTCTGCTTTTCCATCTGGGGTGGGGAGGAGGGAGGGTGGCAGGAGGGCTGAAGGTAAGAGTGTTCTCTTCTTTCTTCCTTAACAAAAATCCTTATAAAATAGGGACCTGTCCATTAAATCCATGGATGTTTCCAGCAAATTTGGAATTGATTAGATGGATAGGTAAGACGTTACCGTGTTACATCAAGAGGTAACAAGGAATAACTTTGAAAATTTCCATGCTGGACCTGGTATACATACACATTGCATATAGGCTCGGTAGTCTTGTATCATTCAACAAGGAAACTGTTGTCAACAGTATTATCTGTGAGTTATTGCCTAAGTTAGCTCCTGTTAGTGGGCTAAACATGCCAATAGTACACTCTTAATCCAGTCAGTCCTCTGTGACAGATTTATTTTTGATCTATTCAGGATAAGAACGCATTACATCTCTATTCTGTCAATGGAAAATATCTGGGTTCTGAGACTCTGAAGGAGGAAGTGTCAGATATGTGTGTGACTGGCGAGTATATCGTGATGGGCAGCTTACAGGGATTTCTTTCCATACGGGATCTCTACAGGTAATGTACCACCATCAGGAGTTTATTATTGAGATGCAAATACGACAGCTTATTGAGAAATGGCTGTGTAACCCGGACTTTGCTTGGTGCTGTGAGTGGTAGCACTTTTTTCTGTGTTCCTGAAAAAACTGTTTTGGAGAGAACTAAGACAGGGAGAAAAGAAAAATGAGAGGTGTACCAGACCCTTTTATGCCCAGACATTTATCCCAATTATACACCTAGAACAGAAAGAATTTAGGAAGAGCTGTGTCTGACATCTGCAAGCTGTGATTGTCCCCATATCTGATTAGTCACTGGGAGCTCAGCAAGTGCAGGATCAGCCCTCATGTAGTTCTGCACTAAGTTTTAACCTCCGCTTCCTGCTGTGGTCTGTAGAACACCGTTGCTCCTCAGAATGGCATTGAGCTTTGTCACTCGGGCAGTTGTGGAACTAATGTTACTGTTCTTCAGTGAAAATGTCTTAATTTACTGACTTACCCATCCATGCCATTTCTTGTTATTGGAGTTCTGTTCTGAGCTACAATTAGATCATTCCTTAGGAGATTACAATATTTAAAACTGCAAAGTGGATCCTTGAGAAATTATGCTTTGTAGCGCATCCTGGGGACAGCAATTGCAGTGTGATTCTTTGCAGCATGTGCAAACAAATACATGATGTGCTTTCTTTATTTGGTTTTGTTCATTTCAGCCTGAGTCTGAGCATCTCCCCCTTAGCCATGCGACTGCCAATTCATTGCATTTCTGTCACCAAAGAGTATAGCCACATCCTTGTTGGCTTGGAGGACGGCAAGTTGATTATCGTTGGTGTTGGCAAGCCAGCAGAGGTAAAACCCACCATCAAGAACTTTTTCTACCGAACAGTGGGAAGTTCACTTATTTCTGCTTTCCAGTTGAGCAAGAGGTCTCCTCTATGGCAGGGTAAATTTAAGAGCAAGTTTCAGTTTTCAGTGGGAAAGAAATAACTTTTGAGACTGCTCTACTGAAATTTCTCATTAAGAATAAAAGGTATGTAGGGATCGCAGACGGGGAAGCTCAGCTGGACTAACTTCCAGACTTTATCACTTACATCTGAATAAGCAAAGTCATAGTAACTAACCTTTTCTGAACATGTTAGTGTTGTCAGCCACTTCTTGATGAAATAATTTTCCAGAAGAATATTGGAAACAAAAGCGAGCAAGATACTTTCTTGATTTTTATTTTTTAATTGTTTCTGTCAGATGTCTGTTAATATGCATTGATTGACATTGGGGGGAAAAAAATTACTTCTTTATGTTAAGAGTCTCTAATTGCAATGCACAAAGAATCACTTGTGTAGGTTCCCAATATGCTCTGTGCTCCATATGGTGAATATAAACTTGTTGGTACTGCATATGCAATATCAAATACAGAGCATCCATCTGTCAAATAGCTATGCCCAATTTTTCTTGTGCAAAACATAGATTTTGCTTTAAGTACTTCTTGTCATGACTTCAAAGTACTTGTATTAGCTTAAACTGGCTTCTCTTTATGACCTGATCTCCATTGTGCTGCATTGCATTTATTTGAAAATGTGATTATCACTTATGCATGACCTTTAGTACATGTCAGAAAAGTGTGTCTTTATTTAATTTTATATTTTAACTGAAAACAGAGTGACTTTATTTGCCAGTATTTTAAAATGTTTTAGCTAGGAGATACATAGTTTAGTATTTGAAACAGGCTTCGCACAATGGTAGTCTGATTTTTCTTGCAGCGGATGGATGGGGAGGGGAGGTTTCCCTGATTTCCAGTTGGACAGTTTTTTTTTCCTTACTGTAGAATTAACAGAGAGCTGGTTATGATGTAGTTAAACATATGTTTGTAACAGCAGTTTTAAAGTCACTGTCATGTCTAAGCTTCCTATTTCATTGAAAAGATCTCTTGTAGGCTGAAACTTATGTATCTCGTTAGACTGAAGGCTTTTTGTTTTCTTTTTTTTCAGTTCTTAATCACATCTATTTTTCTAACTAGGGAGAAAGTGTTGTTTCAAAGGCTGGATTCCTTTTAAGAACATAGAGGCTTTCCAATGACTTTTTTTTCAGGATTTTTTGTTAATATATATATATTGTTCAGATGATCTGCAAGCTTAATATCCATGTAAATAGATATTTTTTTAAAAAAAAACAAAACAAAAAAACCACAAACACATAAGGAACAACATTATGTCCCAGATTTTCTAGTTTTCTATAATGGCATCAATAATTATATTTGAAAAGTGGGTGTATGCGTAGTATGTATTTGTTGATTGATTTATTAGTAGTTTGGAAGGAATATATTAATTACTAGAATTTTATCTTTATACATAAGGCAAGTGTTTTAGTTCTGGCTTCCAGTGGTGATACTGATCCTTAGGGTAAAGGGAGAGAGCAACTGTCTTTATTGTGCATAAAGTCAAATGGTGCTTGGTATTAAGATTGGCCTTTAGTGTTTCTACATTGACAGTATCCAATATGAAGTGAAGTACAATAAATGGCTTTTAACTTATTTTTAAAAATTACCTAGTTGTTTGGGACATTGCAGAAGTCTGGAGGCTTATCGCCTGTTAGTGTTAATCCTTGTCAGCACTGTGCCTTTTCTAGAACACTGCTGCTGTAATGATACCATTCTTAAGCATGCTTAATTTGTAGTACTAACCGCTGGGAACTGTTCTCAAACCTGTGCTGTTAAGGCATGCATCTTGTTTATTAAACTTTAAGGGTTTTCATAAACTAATCAGCTGCCAGGCTGATCACTATTGGTTAATCATAAGCCTTGTACTTAAGGAGTAAATTAAAACAGTTTCTCACAAATTGTTGTCAGATTGCAGACCTACCAGATATGGCCTCTGGTTGCTTGTTATCTGTCTTTACTTATGGAATATACAGTGTGAATTATTTCTTGTTTAAATTTTACTCTGAGCACTTCACCCAGGATCTTTGGAAAAGTGTATAAATATGACACCAGGAGATAACCTTTCTCTCTTTCCTTCATTCTGCCATCACTGCCCTGCGTTTTGGTTACCTTTTCCTTTTCACTTCTAGCAATTTCTGTTTGAAATCTCTACAATAAAATGTTCTTTCTGCTACTTTGGTTTATTTTTGCTTGACATTCACCTCTTTTTTTTCCTTCCTATCAAAATAGCAATTTAAACACTGTTTCTAAGCCATTTGAAGTAGGTTAAGTATTAAGTACGCATTACTTGGCAATATCCCCTTAACTGTTTAAATTGGAGAAGACTGTGGTTATTGTTTTGTCTGTTGTTTTTTGTCAGTCCCAATAATCATCCCTAAGTGTGAGTTTTGGTTTGTTTTCAAATAATTTTTGTTGGTGTAATTTTATGCGGTACATTGTAGTGTCTGCATTTCACCAGAATCAGTGTCTGAATTCCTTTTTAATTTATCCACCTTATCCCTTCCCCCTCCTTTTGTTTCTCTGAATTACTTTTAAACAGATGCGCTCAGGTCAGCTTTCCCGAAAGCTGTGGGGATCAAGCAAACGGCTCAGCCAGATTTCATCAGGAGAGACTGAATATAACACTCAAGATTCCAAGTGATTGCTGCTTCTACCTTCTTTCATGGATTCCAGAAACATGTTTAATCTTTTCGTCACTTTAAATGTATATCTCAACTTTCAGGGGCTTCATTCTTAAGTCTGTTGAAGATGAACCTATGGTAGAGGTACAGTAATAAGCATATGTACTCATGCAAGTTAGCTTGCTTGCATATTTTTCCTTAACTGTGTTGACTTGGTCACAGAATGCCTCTCTAAATAGCTGCTAAAACTGTGTTTCAGACGAAAAGAAAGGAGAAAAACCAAACCAAACAAAAAACGTCCAAACCCAAGCTTGCTAATTGAATTTAAGTAGCATTTGATTTAAAGCTGAATAGGGCCAGATGCTCCTTGATCACAAAGAAGATATTTGGCTTTGCTTTGACAGCTTTGTAATCCCCTGGCAGTAAATTAAAGTTCTGGCGGTTGTAGTGGTCAGATTCAAAATTGAGGTAGCTGACAGTTACGAACTTTTCAATATGTTTTTAGCCCAATGAACAATTTATTGCAATTTGTTCCTGTAAATGGCTATTGCTGTCTTCTTCTGTGTAGTTCCACTTATAGGCTGTTCTGCAAGGAACATCTGTGTTGCACTACTCGATTATCAGAAATTGTTTAAAGTAGAGATATGAATAACTTCAAAGGAGGTGAAGGAGCTGAAAGAGGTAGGAAATACTTGCTGCTGAAAATTATTTATATTGTTAAGTAAGACACACACCAGGAAATCCCATAATATATTTAATATTTTGAAGAAATACAGAGGAAGAATCAGTATCTATATTGGTCAAAGATCAATGAAGTACATTAGTAAGGCAACTCCTGCAAACTAAAGCTAAATTTCCACTGTAAAAATCATTTAATATTGCAGCACAATTTAATAGTACCTGTTTGTTTCTTGGCTTGATGTTCACCAGACCAGTTGTTAGCCGTATTGTTTTTTTCCTTCTGTAAAAACAGCAGGGAAACAGATAATGTATTCATTTTCAAGATGTGTTTAATACCTGGGAAAATATCAGCTATATCCAACAAAATAGTTATGGATTGTATACTATATTTTGGAGAAGCCATTACTGATTTTTTTGTTTGTTTGTTTAGTGATAGGTGATAATGATAGAAGGTTGTGTGTTTTCCTGTTGTTGTGACATTTTTATAATGTTAATGATTTAAGTGATAAACCCCATACTGTTGGAAAAGCTTGGTGCTGAGGGAAAAATAAGAATTTTTGGATCAGCATGCGAAGGTATGTGTGCATGTGTATATATGTGTGTATGTTTGTGTATATATATGTATATATGTGTATGTATGTCTATTAAAGGAGAAAATACCATGGGGCAAGGGGAGTATAGATAAAAGGCAGATCTATAAGTGATTGTTAGCTAATATGTTCCCTTTTGGCTACCCCTTTCTTCCCTTTACCATCACTTTTCTTGTTATTTTTATTTATTTATGGAAATGAATGTGTGTTGTATCTCCTATAAATGTTATCAGATATTCCCTGTGGCTGGGGAGTTGTTGAACTACCTGAGGAACTCCATAATGTATAATCTCATTTCATTAACTTTTAGCACAATATTTATTAACTTTGTAGAAATAGTGATACCTCCTTATGCTGCAAAAGGGTAATCTTTACAAGTTCTGTTAGTCTCATTAAAACTGTTTTCTCCCCCTCAATTTCTTTACTGGAAAAAAAAAATCCTTCTTAATGACCAATTAGTGTGCTGTGTAAAGAAAGTTGTGTTGCTTTTTCTTAACTTTTGTAAATGAAATAATAAATCAGACTAGTGAACAAGTGGGTCTATGCATAGTTCCAATATTCTAACTAGTCACTGTGACAGACTGGATCATCTAGGAAGTTAGGAGAAAATAAGAATTTTTTCCCTCAGTCATTTGCTAAGAGAACATTTCATTTCCAAAAGTAGAGCAGTGTGGTTTTTTCCAGACTCCATGTATATAAAAAAAAAACAAAAAAAAACCAAAAACCAAACAACCCAACCAAATAAACCCAAAACAAAACCAAAAACCACATTGCATATTTTCAAATAAACTGTGAGAAGTGAAAAATGCTATTTTTAATCTTAGCTATCCAGTAAGAATACGAAGGATACTCTGGAAGTATTAAGTGTGTATATGAGAATGTGAAGTATGTTTGTCCATTATGATTTCATGAAGGATGTCAGGGGAGCTTTATCGAGTGTAGTTTAGAAGAATTTCAGCTCAGAATATGAGATTTTTCTGTGTTATGGGAAGTTAACAAAACCCTCATTTTGGGCATTGAGTTGATGGGTTTTATAAGTATGCATGTATGTTCTGTTTAAATGCGTATATGAGGTTAAGTGTTTACTTGCAGGGGAAGAAGGCAGGAAATTGTGGTGTTTGGGGCAAGCAGAATCAAGTGGAAAAATTGAGGATATAGGTCTTTTTTAGTGTTTAGTGAGAGCATAGTGTTCTTTTTGTCACTTGCACAGAGAGGCTTGTATAAGGCTTTGAAAATGTCCTACTGTGGGTTAGGTATGTTTATACAACAGTTGAATTTATGTTTTTAGTAGTTTAATATTAAAGAATACTGAATACACTGTGTCAGTTCAAGTAAAATATGTATTGCAATAATTGGGAGTGTTTATGATGAAGAGCTTTGACATTTGAATACCGTTGTTTCAGTGCATCACAAGCATTAGGCCATCTTCACAAATACCTGGGACAGGTTGAAATGTGGACGGTTCTTGGGCTCTAAAACTTGAGGCTTGTTTGTGCTCTGCACAAAGCAGCAGCAGCAGCAGGGGAACAGGTGAGCTTTGAGCAGCTACATACTCTACACAAAATGGCGACGTCCTTTGCCTTTTGATTTGGTCCTTGAGGATGGGAGGTATACACTGTCACACGCTTGGTGTTCTTGCCAGAGGCCCTCTGGAAAGAACCCTATGGGTTTGAAGGTCTGCACTTTACCTTTGTCTAAAACCAGCTTCATGAAAAAGTTATAGGTGGTAAGTGTGAGCATTAGCTGGTACGTTGTTTCTTTTGGTTTTAACTTACTTGTATAGGTCTTATTAAAAGTAGTAAATATTTTTTCTGATCAGCTGTTTAGGTTGGTTGAATTGCAGTCTGTTATGCAGTGCACTGTGGATCAGTGAACTGACTTTCATAACGCTTTGATTTTCTCAAGTCAATAAAGTTTAGGAACACATTTTGTTTTTCACATAATATTGGTGAAATAAGGTTCTCCTTTGGTTTTGAACTAAGATTTACTGGAGTTTAAAAAGTAAAGCTGTGAGATAAGAGAATTCTGATTAGGAATTCAGAATAAAAAAAGTCTTTAAATGACAGTTATTTCATAACACTGCATTTGTTAAGATCTTCTCGTTTGGTGTCGTCTTACATTTAATTTTTGGAATAATCCTAATGATATTTATCAAAATTTAAGATATGCTTACCTTTGAAGCTGAGTAAGTAAATAGGAGTGTAAATATATATATCTAAAAAAAACCTGAAAACTGACTCTCTTTTCATACCTGTATATAAATGAGATCAAGTAGTTATCAGTATTGAGTAACTTCTTCCTAGCACAGTTTTGAACTTGCATACCAAAGGATGATATTTAGAAGACATCTCTTGTTTATTTCAAGAAAAATGTTTAAGATTCTCATTATCAATTTACTTAATTCTTGGTAGTTTTTTAGTTGTCTATTTATCTATAGTGAAGAATCTCATCTAGTCTGTGCAGTTTTTGTACTATGTGAGCATTCAGAAAGTGAAATGTTTGCTGTTCAATTAGCATCAGACGTGAATTATTCTATATCAATATAATTGTTATCTAATACTCACTCACAGGCTATCTAGAAACTATGTCTTCTATCATCCATGTGCCTTACCAACATCAGCACAATATAATAATCCCAATCTTAAACTAACTGCACTTCTCCTGATGGTTAATATACATTGTGGAAATTAGGTTTTAGGAAGCCTGTTTGATTTAGAAAAAAAAACCAACAACAACAAAGAAACCAAAAATGGTAACACACATATCACAATTGTTTTGCTAATTTGCAACATTGATATAAACAAGCTTTCCCCCCTGATATATCTTAGATAATGAATATTATCACAAAACAGGTTTATTAAAATCTTCGCAGGCTTTAAATAGTCCAATCAGTTGCTTTCTAAGGATCCTCTTTAAAGTTATGTTTGTGTATCCTTTAAATGAAGTACAAAGAACTAAGTTTCTGCACTGTAAAAATTCTGTGTGAGACTGGTAACAGTCCTACAGCAGTCTGCTTTAAGATGCAGGAATGATGATTTTATTTTTATTTGTAATGCACAATAATTAGGTAGGTCTTTTACCTCTTGCCTTAGTCCATGGAGCTGTATACCTCACTTCCCAAGACCTTGTCTCCCTCCTCCCTGTTTCCTCTGCAAGTCTTTCCCAATCTCAGTTACAAAATCATTAGAACATACATGTACAGCAACCAAATGCTTCACAAAGCTTTTATTCTATATGTATAATTAGTTGAAAAATGTGTATCTGTATACAGATTATGGTATGGTAGGGAGCCTTAGAGCTAGGGAGGGGAGTAGAGGATGTGTCAGCCTCAATCAACTCCTACACTGAGAGTGGGCATAACACTTGCTCTGTATTGTCACCTGAAGGCACTCCTGTCTTCCAATCTTAAAGGCACGTTGCTGGCTGGGTTAGATACTGAGGCTAGGTGCTGTGGATTTATTTTTTTTCTTTCAAATAATTAAAAAAAAAAGCACATATAAATGCATATCTGAATGTGAACCTAAGGCTGATCCAATAAATTCTGTTAGATGAAAGCACTACATAGGGTTATATTTAAGTGGGTAGAAATTCAAGCATGTGCTTTAGTGCTTTCTAGAATGGGCTTTTCATGCTTTTTGTTTTAAAAGCTATGTTGGTTTCAGCTGTGAACATAACACTTGTCAGTAGTCTCCCTTTGGGAAGAGTAATAGTTTTTGTGCAGTCATACACATGTGGGTTTATTGTATACCAAAGTTAGACTCAACTGAAGCATTCGAAAGATGTCTTTCCTTCTAGCCCAAGTTGAAAAATTATCTTTATTATTACTAATTGCCCTTGTCAGCACATACGTTTAAAGGAAGCAAGGGTTTTCTGAGAAGCTACTGCAGTTTAAAAAAAAATAAAATAAGGTTGATAAAATACTATTGTCCCCTTCTTCATTGTTACAGTCATCTGATGCCTGAATGCAGAAATGCCTCTGAGTGACAGCATAGCATGCTCTGCACAGCTTGAGTCAAATGCTATTCATCTTACTGCATACGAGAGGAACTGCTTGTAGTGTTTAATCAAAGGTATGATTTGTTCAGTTTTAGTTCACCTTACTGCAGTGCCTCTCTGGAAGAAAACTGGTGCATCTTTCTTTTAGTTACCATTTACCCAAATGGCCCAGATAAAATAGGTGTTTCGCTTCTTTTTTTCAGGAGAGAGTACCTGTAGTTGTGTGTTCTTTCTATTTTCGTCTACTGAACTTGAGAAATTTGGCAAGTATTTCCAGAGTTTAGGTCTGTGATTATACTCAGCACAGAAACAATTTCATATTATGTCTTCTGTCCCAGAAGGATGATTGTCAGTATAGATTATGGTTTAAAGCTGCTAAGGTGTTTTGAGATTGAAATATAAAACATCCAGCCATATATATAATAGATCTAACTGAATTTAGAGGCCACTTGTTTATTTAGCTTCCTATCTAGACAGTATTTTCCTCTTGAGGGAGCCATATTTTTTGCCTTGAAGTAACTTATTTTAAAATAAACTTAGTCTTGCACCTGACAGTACTGCTTTAGTCATACATAGTTGTGGGCTGTTGCTTAAAGAAAGCCATGAGGGGAAAAATCAATTCAAGGAAAAATTGCAATACGTGTTCTGATTCAACCCTTCACTATGCAGGAGAACGTAATATAAGATATGGAAGAATATAGGAAGTGCTGCTTTTAAGACTGGTCAGTGTTTTGATGGAAGCTGTGATGCTATTCAGTTTGCTTGATGAATTTTTACTAACACTAAGGAGGGAGTGGAAACAAAGGCCTTACAGCAACAGTTAATCATATCTTCTGATAATTCTTACAGATTGTGCAATTATGTAATTAAAAATGGATTTTTAAATGCCAAAAAATGCCTTTTTAAAGAGCTAAATGTTAGTTTTGAGGAGTGTTGGAAATACTTACTTTCAAAAATGAGCCTTTAGGCACTGTAATGAACTTGCTATCAGTCTTCTGTGCAATATCTTTTTCCCTTCCGGGTGCTTTAAGAGTATACTGTATGTCTTATTTTGTTTTGATCAGTATGTTTTGAGAGTGTGTATATTGGCTAATGATTGATTTTTTTTTTTTCTGTACAGCATGGTGGAAGATGTTTTAAAATTTTGCACTTTTCTAGGATTTGCAAGTTTGTAACCTGACAATTTTTAACATGCACACTTTTGTACATAATTAGCATTGTATATATTTAACATGAGTCTGAAGCAAATAAAAGTAACTGAATGCATAAAATCTCCCTTTATTACTAAGTGCAAAAATTAAACGAATACCATGGAAATACATTAAAAGAACAATTCTTCCATTTAACAGGTAAATCTAGGCAACAGGAACAGCTGATCCAGTGTTCTGTTTTAAGTGTGTTAAAGTAACTTTTTTTGGTGGAGAAGGAATCAAAAGTGGATATATGAATGTACAGTCCCTTTCAGACTAAGAATAGCCATCATTACTTAAGTATTGCAATAAAAATTACCTTTTTGCTGGGAAGGAGAGAGGTCTGAGAGATGAATTACGGTGGGGAAAAGAGTCCACTAACGCATATTTGTCTTTATTTATAAAGCTAAGGTTCTCCACCCTCCCTGGGACTAGAAGCATCTCTTTTCTTCCTCCTCGTCTTCCCATATAGTGACTTTTGCTGCAGAGTGTGCAAGGCTACAGGTTCTGGAGATTACTGTCAATCAGGAGGAAACTGAAATCTGTTCCAGGCTCATGTTCAGTTGGTTTCTTACCCCTGTAAACAAGACAAACCATGCTGTGAGCTTTAACAGGAGCTAGGACTACTGCGCTTCCATCTGTTACTAGGGATACAATAAGGCATCCTTATTCATAACAAGCAAAGTTTTGACTCCCTTCCTTGCCTGCATCATGGGACATATTAGACATAACATTAGATATATCTACATGTTAGATTTCTTAGTAATGTTCGTATAACTAAAGTCATAAGTTCCCTTGTTCTAGAGTTCAACGCATTAAGGCCAAACTGGCATTCCCCTGGCCTTCAAAGCTGACAACTGGGGCTCCTTCTGTAAACGGTAACCATAGCTCAGAAACACAAGCATCAATGGATGTAATGCCATAGCACTTACTGGGTAAGTTGGATATCCTTCAGAATGCTGTCATACTGCTGGCTCCTTTGGAGCATAAAGCTCCAAATACTCATGCTTTCCCCAAAGAGAAATGGAAGCAAGGGATTGAGTTCTGACATGGGGGACAGGCAGCATGTTCCAGGAGTTTAATAGAAGTCTCTCTTCCTTTCTGTCTGAAGGAGGATATCCATTCAAATGAAGGATTTACCTCAAAAACAGACGTGCTCCTGTCACTCCTTGCAAGGTGGCTTTGTCTCCTTCCACTAGCAGCATCGCGCCTTCCCGCAAGCCCTAATGTGGGTGGAAACATTTAACATTTTCAAGCTATTTGAAAGGCTAGAATGCTTGTCACCAGCAGGCCAGTCTTAGTGCAGCTCGCCGTGATGACAAACGAGACTTTCTTGCTCACATATTTCTAGGAAAGATGTCAAGACAAAATTAGGTGAGTTACCTTAT
>JAHREE010000531.1:1621010-1649700 GCA_033628505.1 Tringa tobata | reverse complement strand
CCCTCCTGGGGTGTCCCAGGCGGACGTCCCCGGGGTTGGGGTCCTGCCGGGGGGGGCGGGCGGTGGCGGCCGCGGGAGCGCTGGCTGCGCGGGGCGGCCCCGGCCCTCCCGAGCCCGCGGGGGTGGGCGCACCTCGGGCTCTGCCTGCCCCGGGGAGCACCCCTCAGCAAGGCTTTGTCCGCTCCCCACGGGTGCACATCTCCCGGGCAAAACCTGCGTGCGAGATCTGCACCGCAAACCCAGCCTGTAAATCTCTGTGCGGGGATCCTTCATCTGAGCGGGTGAATCATCCTGGTTTAGCCCCTGGGCACACGCCGTCGGTTGGCTTCCTAAGCCCTAGCAGGTTTGGGGCCTAAAGATACGGCTTATCCAGCTTTTGTTTCATGTTTGTAAGTAGTCGTGCAGCAGTATTGATGTGGAAAAATCCATCTCTCTGTGCTGGAAAGCTGTGAGGCTTGTAGAAAACCTAGGTTTAAGGAGTTTGATGCATTTCCTTTTACTCTGTAGGCATCTAGGCAAGCATCAGGTATCCCTGGGCTGGCTCCAACTGATGAAAAGTAAGTGCTTTCCATCTTCACATCAATCAAGTTCTGCCTTGCCAGTGGATGCTGTTCATGAGAAAGTATCCTCATTGTGTTCCTCAGGGATGGCAACCTACCAGATATCATTGCCAGCAGCAGTCTGCATGAGTTCCTGGTGAATCTTCACGAGAAATATGGCCCACTGGTCTCTTTCTGGTTTGGAAGGCGTCTTGTTGTCAGCTTTGGCTCAATTGATCTCCTGAAACAGCATGTTAACCCCAACCGGTTGTGTAAGTGTCGTTTGCTTTGTCTTTGAGTCCATTTATTCCTTCTGGCTTTGCTGGGCATCCTATGTCAAAAGAAACTGGGGTTTCGTTGTAAGTAGAAAGAAAATGAGACTTAGTCTGCAGCTGACATGGTGGTTCAGGTATGTCCTTTGTCCTGCATATTGGACTTGAATATCAGTGACCGAGCGTTGCTTCTGTCCAGTGACCATCAAGAAATTGGTGTGCTTGTGTCTTTTACCATCTCCCTGCAGGCACGTGTTTATGGAAAGCATTGTGCTTATTAGTAATTTGAAACAGCAAGATGAGGATCCTGTAACAACTTGACATTGATTTTAAAAGCAGCTTGAAATACAGTTTAAGGGAGGGAAATACGCTAAATTAAGCCTGGAAAGAGCTGTACTAGTTTGCAATAGCTCCCGTGTGTGGTTCAGTGTGGAGGTTTTTAAAGTATTATTCGAATAAGTTATTTAACTTCTGTTTTCCTTTGGCATGTAGAATTTTGTGCTGAAAGCCTCTAGTGATCTTCTAGACTTGAAGGCGGTCAGTGGTGCTGGTAGCTGAGTTGACCCTCTTAATCCTAGGAAGATATTTTAATTTACGGTGTAAGTCTCTTAGGTAGGTCTCTTAGGTTTTGCTTTCTAAAGTGATCACAGCCAATAAGTTAACTCAGTTGATATTTGGGTTTAACCTCTTGTTTTTCCAGTTTTTACCGTAAAAGGTTGAATGAGGTGCTGGTTGCACTTCTCTGACCTGATACTGTAGGCTGTCTTTAGGCACAGGCAGATGCCTCAGCATCACTTTATGCTGGGGTCGTGATGGGTAAGCTTCTTCTACAGTTGCATGACAGACTTAAAAAATTTGGTGATGATCTGGGAAAGGAGTGGGAGTTAACGAAGATCAGCAAGTCGACAGCAATGGCACTCCAGAAGGTGGGAACCCACCCTGAAAGATCCAAATGCACTCAAGCGTGTTTGTAGGAAACTGAGCAGACAGTCACTGTCTTTAAAGCTCAGAGGAGCAGTAACAGGACCCTGAGCAGGCAAGTTCTCAGAAATGTACTGAATTTGGGAGTACCCAAATACTGGAGAGAAACAAATACTGTGCGTGGACTTCAATGCAGGAAATGTGACCTAGGTGGTTACAGACTAATCTGGTGTCCTTCTCTGCCAAGGGCTAAACATATTTTTTTAAGCATGGGGATAAATAGGAAGTGCACACCGTACTACTTTGATAATTACACTTCTAGACAAGAAAAGTGGTAGAACTGTGTTTCTTTCAGGGTTTCAGTTCAGTATCTGCTTGGACGCTGTGTGGGTCATCACTGAAGCTGGAGGTAATGGACTATGAGAAGTGAAAAAGGGAGTGAGGCTGGATTGTGTAAGGAAGAAGAAATTCTGGGTTGGGGAGGTGAAATATGCCCACATATGTTAGCAGCCTGCCCTCATGGTGTCACGCTGGGACCCCTTGTCAACACAGTGAAGCAGAGTGTTGGAGCAAGGAGATGGGAACCCCTGAAGGCGAGGAAGCAGAAACGGGGAGGAGCAAGAGCAGGCTGTATTCATTGCCTGCAGGATGATGTGGCCATGGAAAAAAAAGAAAAGGATGCATTGAGGATGCATTCTGTAGGGAGAGGAAAGCATCTAGGCTATTGCACAAGATGAACGTGAGCCAGATCTGGCATCCTGTGTACGGCTATGACCTGTGTACTCAGGCATGACTTTGAATAAAGCAAGGGCAAAGAAAGGCTGCCAGTCCTCGCAGAGTGGGGAGCCTGTTGTGCAGGAGGAGCTAGGGAAAGTGTTCAGCCCAGCAGAAGGAAGAGCTATGGGGGAATCCTTGTATAAAGGCAGCTGCAGCTGGCTTAAAGAGGGTTCTTGTGATCTGTACTGAACTCAGACCTGAAAAAGCAGTGATGTTCATTGCATCAGTGCTTTCCTTCTAACACTGATGCTTGTCAGAAGTGGTCCAATTTTATTAGAGTGAGAAATCTTACTGATTGTTTTTCGTGGGGCTTTGAGGTATAAACAACACATAGCACCTGAGTGGCTGTAGCAAACAGTTCCTGTACCATTTCCTGGTGAGTGGGAATAGGTGTTGTGGTAACTCTCAGCCACCAGCTGGCTCTGGGCAGCTTGCAGTTTTGTTGGAGAGCTGGCCTTGCCTTTATCTCTTCTGTGCACAAAGTGCTGTGGGGCAGGAGACAGCCCACTGTGGACTGGGTTATATCCAACTTGGGATTCCAGCCCCATCTGAAAGCCCTTGCCATGTGATGACTCCTCATTTTGCTGGGGTACCTGAGGCTGGAGCTGCCCTTCATAGGTACCTGTTTGGCGGTTTCCAAGTTTGAGGTGTAAGGTTTGGTTCCAAGTACCATAGAAAGGTTCCTCTCATCTCATGAGTGTGTCACAGGTATGGTTGAACTTCTTGGAGAGAGAAAGAGAGAGGTGCATCTCTTCTGAGAGCCTTGAAGTTGGACTAATTGCATTCATAGTTATTAAGAGGTTCCCAATGCCAGGCAACTGTTTTTCCTCACGCTTAAGCAGTGTTTGAAATTGGTACATTTTTATGTCCTCTTAAAGCTTGGTTGAGATTGATTTGCAAGGAGAATTCAAAGGAAGTAAAACTTTGCTGCTGATACTGGTGATTCTCATGAGAGGTTCTGGGGAAGCAGTCCAGGCCTGCGAAGGGTATGGATGTGAAAAGAGTGGACTAGTTCAGGATTGCCAGGAGCAGTGGATTCAGAGACCCACTTGGAAAATTCCCACAAGTCGATGCCACCTTTTGGGTTGGGGACAGTGAACCTTAAGGACATTGAATGCTCAAGATGGAGCTATGGGTCCTGGCCTGTTTCAGCAGGACATCTTCACTGCTGTTCTGTGTGCATTTGTACTGTGCAGCTTCAGGGGTACTTTCCATCTCTGATGTTCAGTTCTACTTGGCATCTGTCTTGACTATCCAGAGTTAGATCTTTTCTCCAAGTTTACTTACAATGGTCTCCAGGACAGCACTCTGAGGTTCTTGGAATGAGGAAGATGATTTCTTTATAAGTGGAAGGAACAGTTGAAATTTTGATATGCTTCACGAAGAGGACTGAAAATGTAACCCTAGAGATGTTTACCAGACAAGGACAAAGGAAGAAATCCATGGAAGTGCTAGCAGGACAGAGCTGTGTCTCCAAGAGGTGATTTGTGCCTTGTGGAGTCGCTCGCCTCCCATAGCTGTGGAGAAGTAACTGTTTGGCAAATATGGCGAGGCAGGGCCAGCCACCAGGAAAGGGCAGCCTGGGCTCTGCAATCCTGAGTTCACAACAGTGAGTGTATCAGTGGCACAGGACTGCCAGTTTGCACTAGGGAGAGGGGATCAAAAAATGAAGCCTGTGGCTGATCCAGGAGTTTTCTTTCATATGCACCAGGAGATCTTTGCAGTTTCTGTGGGTGATGGTGCTAAGCATCCTCTGACCTTTCCAAATGCCTCTGCTTGCCAGATTTGCTGTGTGGGCTTTACCACCAGCCATGTGTCTTTCTGGCTACCCCAGTACTGTGCCTAGCTCTGCCAGGGCCAGTCAGCAGGGAAACGTGGCATGAATAGCAGCAGCCACTCCATGGCAAAGCACTTTGGAGGAGGAATTGGCAGCAGCGGTTGGAGTCACATAACAGCCTGCTCCACGTGGAGAGCCGCAGGTACCATCTGCTGTGCCAAAAGACACATGCACATACTCCTTGTCATTCAAAGTGGGAAGGAGGGTGAGATGCTGAGCTTAACAACATTGGAAGGGAAATAATGTGAGAGAAAAGCATTTAGGAAAGTTTACCATATTCATGCCTCTGGCCTTGCTAGCTGCTTTTGTGTCATTAGGTAGTAAGTCCCTTGCAGGTGGGAATTGTCTCTTGTATATTTGTCCAGTAGCATAATGAGGCCCTGATCTCTGCTGGGAATCTTAGATTGATCCACAGTCGATAGTGTCATATGTGTCTAGCCCAGCCTTGATGTCTTCTGGTGCCTCAGCGGTTTCACTCTCCACCTGGGACAAATAACACACTGTGATAAACAGTGAAAATATCCCTTTTGAAAACCTCCTGATTGCTGCTTCCAAATAATTCTTTACAGATTCTGGCAGTTCTGCAAGACCCACAGAAAAGTTTACAGAAAGGGAAAAGCATATGTTGTGCTTTATTGCACAGTCTCGCATTGGCACCTAATATACTTTAGCAAATTTATTAAGTAGAGGCCCCTGGTGGTGAAATTCAGAGTTAAAAATCGAACTGAAGTGAGCCATCGAGATGGAAGATGGAGGATATGTGTTTTTGTCTAGTTTGTACACTGTTGCAAGTGTCTGTGTTGAAGGAAGATGGAAAGTAAGGTGATGAGAAGTAGAAAGCATTCTGTAGCTTAGTGGGGTACTGTTTTCTGTAAGACCTTCTCTGCTGGAGGCATCCCTGACTGAGAGGGGTAGATGTTGGTTTGGGAAGAGCTCATCAGCAGGGAACTCGGTGCGTGGAAGAGAAATCACCCAGGAGCAGTAGGGTGTCAAATAAGGTTTTCCAGGGCTGGGAAGCAAGGTAAGGAGTGCAGAGCACAGCCTCTGGCCGAGTCTCTGGTGAGCTGCTGTGTTTGGAGTGCACAGCCAGGGTCAGGGCAGGAGGGCGCACCAGGTGTCCAGGGGGAATGTGCTAAGGGGGCTGCAGATCAGGCTGGTGGAGAAGGGGAAGGAGCTTAGTGTTGTCACCAAGTCAATGGCACAACCAGCTGGGATCTGGCAAGCTGGGAACAAGCTTCCAAGGCGTTATTACTAAAGAGTTACTTGGCAGAGCCAGCGGGCAACCACTGCAGGGAAGCTGGTCGCAGGACGGTACCCTGCTACAGAGAAGAGACTTTACGAGGTCCCAGCCCAAACTGAGCAAGAGAAGCTTGATACCCCAAAGAAGAGTGTTCCTGGGGGAAGGAGCCATGCCTTGCTCACTGCCTAGAAGCAGCAGCACCCGATTAAAGAGATTGCTGTTTTCATCATCCCTGTGTGGTGTGGCTGCCTGACTTTCGAATGGTGTTTCCTTTATTTGCTTTCAGTGGATCCCTTTGAGACCATGCTAAAGTCCCTCTTGAGGTACCAGTCCAGCCTGAATGGGGATACAGGAGAGAGCCACAGGAGGAGAAAGCTGTATGAAAATGGTGTGACCAAGTCCTTGCAAAGTAACTTTGCTCTCATCCAGAAGGTACGTAGCTGACTTTGTACAGCAGAGAAGCCCTGTGTGGCTCACAGGGGAACATTTAGTGAGGATGATTACTAGAATAAAGGAGCTGCATTCAAATTAGTGCTGGAACTATAAGCATCTGAGACAGTGAACAAGCCTCTGCCCATTTAAGCGTGGTGTGAATATATGGTTTCTCTTAGCTCCAGTGTGTTAGGGGGAAGGGCTGAGCTTGGTAACTTTCTATGCCAAGATACCAGATGCAGTTAAAGGTACTGGAGCATCTGGATTCTAAATTTATTTCCCAGGACAGAAGGGAGGAGCAAGGAACCAACTATTGGGACCATAAACAGGCGAGGAACTGTTCTGTTGACTCAGTCCAGCAGCCAGAATATGATCTGTTTTCCCACTCTAGTATTCCCACTAGAGTCCCCTATAGTATACCAGCTACTAGTATTAATGCTTTTAAGGTTTCTTTTTTGACAGAGGGAACAAGAGAGGAGGACAGGGCTGCCTTGTTGGGGGAAGACCTTGGGAAGAGGCAAAAGATCAGACACTAAAATGTTGCTGTTTAATTTAACAATGGAAGGAAACCCTGGGAAGAGTGTAGCTTCATGCCATAGCCATGAGAGTGTGGTCTGCCATAGGAACTGGGTGGGAATGTCTCCAGGGTATGTTTGGTAAATAGGCTGCTGATATTACTGCCAACTAATGGTTCCTTCCCTCTCAAGCTGTCAGAAGAGTTGCTGGCCAAATGGCTCTCCCTCCCTGAGGCACAACATGTGCCACTCTGCCAGCACATGCTGGGCTTTGCCATGAAGTCTGTCACGCAGATAGCTATGGGCAGCAGCTTTGAAGATGACCGGGAAGTTATCCGATTCCGCAGGCACCATGATGCAGTAAGTGTCCCGAAGAGCCAGGAAATCTCCTATTATATTTTTCCACTCCAACAGCACACGACTTGTGTCTGTGTACAGTTGAGTACAAGCTACTGCTAAGGCTTTAACATTAAGCTAAAGAGCTTAAGGGCTCTGCCTCAATTGTCCCATGCTGAAACTATCAGAAAGATTCTACTGCTGATCCTGCTGTCATTAGTCTAAGGTGTTTCTAAAGGATCTGTGGGGATTGGGAATCCAGATCCAATGGCAGTTGAGATGTGTTTGGTACCTAAGTCAGTTAAACTCTAGTGGGAATGCCAGTGGAACTTCTTTTTAAAGATCTTCTGGAGGCTCTGTGACGTTGTGGGGAAAGGAAAATCCGAGGAGGTCTCAAACTTTGTCCACATCTGGGGATTCTAAATCTGATGTTGATAGGGTAAGAAGGAAACAGTTCCATCTACTCTTCAAGATTCCCATGTCTTTTCCCTACAGTTGTAATTACAGTTGTTTCATTTCAGTTCAATTTCAGCTATCACAGATGTAATATCTGGAATGGGACATGGTGTCCCAAAGAGGACAGCAGTTCCATATTGACAGCAAGGCTTCGTTTTATTTGTTATTTTAATTTTCCTGAATAGGGAACAATAGAAGAGTCCCAGCAGTCTCAGCCTGTGTGATTGATGGTGCTCTTCTCTCTGTCCTTTCAGATCTGGTCGGAGATTGGGAAAGGTTTCTTGGATGGGTCCCTTGACAAAAACATGACTAGGAAGAAGCTCTACGAAGATGGTAGGTTCTTCCCAAAATCACAGGCTTCCTCCCACTCTGATTAATATTTAGAGTTAGCTAGAGTATGGAAGTACTTAATTTGCCCAACTTTTCTGCAGAGTTGATCATCATGCCGTAAGCTGCCAGGTGTGTCCTCCTTACTCTTACATAAAATCGTTGTTTTGGAGTTGAGTGACAAGTGTGCCATTGTGCAAGAAGTTTGAAGGATTAGAATTCTAGTTCCAGGTCTAGTTCTAGTGTCTGTCCAGTCTGGAGTTCTGATAGAGGAGCCTGGGAAGTATCTTGTGCTTGCTCCCTTCCTGTTCTGTTCCCTAGTGTCTACTTTTGACCTCTTCTTGGAGGCAGGAGACTGTGCTAGGTGGAGACAGATGAAGCCACTTGGTTTGGCCTGTATGGTCCTTCTTATGATGCACCATTTGGTTAACGCACTGACAGTCAGGCTAGAAGACACAAGTACAGAGGTGTTGCTTTGATGGATACCTTCCACGTGATAGCCTCTGATGTGCTATTACAAGGTAACATGATTTTCAGGTCTGTTATGGCAGTTCTTTTATTTCTTATATGGTTCAGAGTAAGTTATTTTTCAATTGTCCTGTCTTTTTTGTTGTTAATAGTTAAAGCCTTTCAGTATTGATTGGTAAGATGTTAAATAAAAGTAGCTTGTATCTAGAACTAAGGATTGCCTTTTAAATCCTCCAAATCGCGTGTTTCCTTCTTTATGTTCCTCGTTCTTTGGGTTTCAGAACCTGAGAACTACTGCCCAGTTAAAATGGGCTTCTCCCATGGGTTCTTGCTAGGACTGTTCCTGAGTTGTAGTAGGATGATGCATTAGGACACAATTTCACAAACTCTGTCTGGATAGTGAGGCTTGGTGTTTAACTGTTGCTGGGCTTCCTGTGTGGACAGGAGGGAGGAAAGGTAGTTCTAAGACAAAGGAGCTGAGATGGGCCTCAGTAAATCAAGTTCCAGGTCTGCCTTCTGCTCCATGTTTCCAGGGTAGTCTTGAGTAGATCATTTAAATCAGACAGCCAGTGGCATCTTGGTCCCTGATTTCCCCCAGTTCCCACAACAGCCACCATGAGTGAGCCCATGCAACTAGTGTTATCTGGCTCAAATGTTTGGTGTTTTTATTTTTATAGGGGCTGATTAAACTCATTCTCTGATGGTTCAACACTGTTATCCCCCTTACATGATTTCAGCTCACAGAGTACATTTCTTGGTTATACCTATAAGGGTGGCTTTTTGTAGGCAACCTGTCTTGTTTGTTTCCCATATTTTCAACTAAATTGGAGATACCACCTTCCAAATTGACAGTAGAATGTAACAGAGGCTGCTTCTGTAAGTGAGCACAGCAGGGACAGCTGGTCTGAAAATCTGCCTGGGGAGATGGATTTGCTTCTCTGCAGCTCTCAGGATGACCAGGTTTTAAAATAAACATTTCTTTTTGCTTCCAAAGCTCTGATGGAGATGGAATCCACCTTAAGGAAAGTTACAAAGGAGCGCCGAGGCAGATCATTCAACAGGCACGTCTTTATAGACACCCTGCTGCAGGGGAGCCTGAGTGACCAGCAGGTCTGTGCAGCTGTCATGTCATTACACACTAATGGACTTTTGCTATTACAAGCTCATTTCAGTGTAGTCTTTGATTAATTTAAGTCAGATGCCTTACTAAAGCAGGGTTTCTTGTTCTTTTTCCATTCCTACAGTGTTTAATTGCATCAGGCTTTAGTGGCTTTCCTTGCCACTGCTTCGTTGCTATTTTTATGAACCTTTTTTTTATAAAAGAAGTATGTTAGTATTAAGCATGACTTATGTGCCATTCCAGTGGAAGTTCTGTAGAGTTCAGTCTGTGTCTTCTAGATGTATTCCCTGCTCTCTGAACTAAAGGGATTTCATGCACTTGAATGGAGAATGTGCCACTTCTTTTTTTTATCTTTACAGTCTTATGAACTTCATTCTCTGAAGTAGATTTTATTTCCTAGATTCTGGAAGATACAATGATTTTCTCCTTGGCAGGATGCATAATCACTGCTAACTGTAAGTACAGATTGTAGGTAACTTTCCATCCTTACATTCGGCTGTCTAAAACTGGGTGTGATGACGTGAGAATTATTCTAGGCTAATAAAAAAATTATATTCATCATTCTGTTTCTCCTGAGCTACAGATGTATGTAGAGGAAGCTAATTTTACAGCGGACTCTCGACACAGCCTCACAGCTAGTGAGTTTACGCTGTGTTTGACAAACTTCCCAGTCTTTTGGTGAACCTTAGAATTTCTTCCCATTGCTTTTTGCTTGCACGCTAACCCCAGCCAACTGATGCTAAATTTGATGAAAAAGTACCAAAAGATGTAAGCCACAAGGATCATGTTGTAAAATAGGTTCTGGCACATGGGAAGGAAATTAGAGCAGAGTGCCAGAATCTGACTGGCTGCTTTGAATTTCTGGAGGATAGGTGTGTTCTTTGTATGGAAGACTTTCAAAGGAGCTACTTTGGGATTTGTGTAAAGATTATGGGAAAAAAAAACCAACCCAAATGTGTAAAATCTCTTATGAAAGAAGGAAGATTATCAGGCCCCGTATCTCAGCCAATGGGGCTGGAACTCCAAAGAAAACCTCCCAGGTGCATCTGGGTGTTAAAGAATGTGGAAATTAAATTTGGCAACTATGATAATACTCTCCCCAGAGAATATCCTCTCCCGGTACCTCCAGGAAGACCTTCCTTTTAAGGGGCTTTACTGCTCAGGGATTTCAGATAGTTCTCATGAATAGGTTGTTTGGAGTGGTAGAAACATTCCCTTGTAGCTTTAGGGAAACTGCATCCTACACACTTATTTCTTATGCAAGGTTTCTTTTTCACTCTGCTGTTGAAGGTATCTCTTGAGTGCCTCACAAAATAGATGTAGGGGAGACAAGTGCTGGCCAGCCTGCTGCAGAGAGTTGACTGTTCTCATCACTCCCTGTCAGGAGCCCCAGACATTGGCTGTTGAGCACTGACTTGAGGTGTGCTGGGGAAGCCCCCTCAATAACAGAATTTTCTGATGCTTTGGACAAACCAGCCTTTCATTTGCATGGTTGGTCTAATAACCCTGGTTCCCCAGGTTTGCTGGGCTGTGTGATCCCTTCCCCAGAGCTGTGAGGCTGAACAGCTTAAGTCTCCTGCACAGCTCCCTAACCTCATGGCATTGGAAAGAGAATTTTAGCTTGCAGGGTCTCTCGCTGTACATGAGTTCAGCCTCCTGCCACTGGATACAAGAGTCAGTACAGCCTGCTGTGAACAGAGGTCAACCTTTTGTACATCAAAAAGTAATATTGCAAGTAAAGGAAATAAGAAAACTGAATGCAGTTTATAAAAAAAATTGAATTTTCTGGGTCCAATCTTGTCTTGATTTCTTCCCCAGTGTGTACTTGGGCAGTCTATTTCCTGACAACCTCAGAAGATGTTCAGAAGAATCTCTACAAGGAGATGGACCACGTTCTAGGGAAGGGACCAATTACTCATGAGAAAATTGAGCAGCTCAGGTGGGTCTCATGGAAGGGACCCCAGAAGAAGATTAACTCATGTGGTGGGAACAGGGACTTCATGTGCTGGAGCCTATACTGGGCTAGGAGAAAGCATCCAAAAGCTACTCCCTTCTTTTTTCTGGAAGTGATCAAACCACAGGATGACTTGCAGCATGGAGAGACTGTGCTGTAGGGCTCCAGATACGGGGATCAAGCTGCTCTCTTCAGGGCGTCTATAGCTGTGACCCTAGATGCAGCAGGTGACTCTGCTGTCTTTGCTGCCACAGCTACATGGACAAGCTTCTCTCTGGGAAGGTTAAACTAACCAAGTCTTACTGGTTGCAGATACTGTCGGCAAGTCCTGTGTGAGACAGTGCGAACGGCAAAGCTTACTCCCATTGCTGCACAGCTGCAGGAGCTGGAGGGCAGAGTCGACCAACATACTATCCCCAAAGAGGTAGGGCAGTACTGGGAGCACAAGGCCACTCTCCTTTCCTGGAGAGGAATTTGCTGTTTCCTCTTCTTCCCGCAGAGGGGTGAGGCAGGAAGACCATTTCTTCTGACACTGTTGAACCTGAGCAGCTGCTCTGTCATCCGAAAGTATAGTTTAGCTCAATGTTTGCCCTGCAATTCCTCTGCAGAAGAGGCTCTGGGAATTCATGTTCTCTTGCTGAGCAGATTCACTTCTGGTTTTGGGTCCACCACGGATGAATCATCTTTTGAAGGGACTTAGGGGCTCAGTTGTGCATAAAAGAACGTGATTTCAGGCCTGATCATATCACCCATGTTTCCCACACAGAGCAGTACCTTCCGTTGCAGAGAGTAAAGCAGTGCATACATACATGCCAGCAAGAGCAGAGGACTGGGATCAGACCCTCTGTAACGACCAACAGTTGCAGCATGGGCCTTAGAAGTTAAAATCCTAACATCTAGGCATGGATTGTGGAAATCTGTAGATGAATATAGCATATTGGATTTTTAATCCACCTAATAAATAGGAGTAGTTTACAGAATAATTGTCATCCAGCAGGGCTGTGCAGAGATGTTTTCAAATGTGCATTTCTTTCTGCTCTGACATACATCTCCTAATTTTCTTTGCAGACACTTGTACTTTATGCTCTTGGTGTGATGCTGCAGGATAGTTCATCATGGCCATCACCATACAAGTACGTAGAACCAAGATTTTTATTGCAACTAATTCCTTTCCTTTTTTTAATTAATATTCCTTAGATCTTACAACTAGCCTGTTTGGCTGCAGGGCCTGCCTTAAGCAGATTTTGGAGATGAAAGGGGGTCTGTGAGAAAATCAATTTATGAAGGTCTTGGTTTGTTTGTCTGTGGGTGGGAATTTGGGGCAATTCAAGTCATGATCCTCCCATGCTCCAGTCTGCATGTGTGTATGTGTTACAGTTTAGTAACAATTTTTTTTGCACACACGCATGCAGACACACACGCGTGTGTGCACGCACACACACACAGACTCAGAGCTTACCTGGCAAATGCTGGTGAATTATATTTTTAAGGTTTTCTGCAAGAGCGAAACAGTGATTTGAATGGCTTTGGAATCACGGCTTGTCATCATGAAACAATAAGCAAGGGAGGAAATGTCAGTTT
Organism: Tringa tobata; assembly: GCA_033628505.1. Classification (NCBI taxonomy): domain Eukaryota; kingdom Metazoa; phylum Chordata; class Aves; order Charadriiformes; family Scolopacidae; genus Tringa; species Tringa tobata. The sequence goes on along the minus strand of JAHREE010000531.1, from coordinate 1,636,925 downwards.
GAAGTTCTGTTTTTTCAGGGGGAAGGAAAATGCTACCTCATTACTGCTACCTGTGAAAACAAAACTGGATCCAGGCCTGTATTTTGGAGGGTAAAGAAAAAAATTGCTGTAGCTTCCTGTGGCCTCCAGGTGGCAAATATTAACGTCTGTCTGAGTTACTTCACTTAGGCTGCGAAAAAATGTGGGTCAGTTATTCTAGAAAGAGAGAACAGACAGCTGAGATTTAGGAGGAAGAATGGAGCCTTTAGAAGAGCGCTTGTCCTGTCCTGCAAGTGTAGCTCTTACAAAAGGGTCAGGCATTGATGCACGGATCTATGAGCATCTTGGCAGGGATTACCTGCTAAGATAGGACACGCTGTGTTTAGGAAGGATTTGCTGAGGCCTCATGAGAGGGACAGCGAGGACTGCTATGAATCCAGTGCGTTTATTCCAAGGAGAAGGAGGTTGAGGTTTAGCCTGAGGTAGACATGTATTTCTGTGATGGAGATAGGAGATCAGCTCTTTGTGATCCTTTTGCCTACTTACTGTACAAAAACACTGTGCGTGGCTGTTTGCTGTCTCTATTTTTTTTGTTAGGCAGCTGCATTTTGTTTCCTATCATGACATCTGTAATTTGCCACTTCAGTGGGAATGTAAGTTTGATGCTGCTTTTACTGAGGGTCAGCACCCATGTGCCTTTTCACCTTGGTAGAAGCAGAGCTTGGATGTTTAGGCAGGGAGCCAAAGGCTTGAGGTATAAGCAGAAATATTTAGTGGAAAGTGAAAGAGAACTGTCTTCCATCCATCAAATTTCCTATTTGTTTTTATATATATCTTTAAATTGAATGATAATTTATTAGTCTTCCTGTGGTTAGTTGATTATAGGAGTCTTGTTTTAACTCATGCCAGCCCTGCATAATAGTTTTCTCACAGCCTCCACCATCCTAATGCTGGAAACCACTTTTTCTCACTTGAATGAGTCACCAGCACATATACATAGACATACACACACCAGCTGCTTGAAGAGAAGGGTGAGGGGCAAGGAGAAAAGGGAAGTATTTTTGGAAGTGAGAGAGGAAGGGACATGGGGAGAGAGAGAGGGAGACAAATCAGATTGTGTGTGCCCTGGAGGGGAATAGAGGGTAGGTAGCAGCATCAGCTCAGCTGTGTACTCAAGCTAAATACCCACTGCTGAGAAGTAATGCATATTAGTTCCAGCCCTGTGTCACACTAACTCAGTTAATCAGCATTTTGACCAAGCTGGGACACAGCTGACCAGCTGGGAACATAGATGGAGAGGATGCATTCATACATCTGTGTGGAATTACCCAGCATGATTTAGAGAGAGCAAAGTAGTGACATTCTGCATTTCATTGCCAGTTTCTTGCTCATGTATGTGCGCACGTGTGGCCAGGGAAAGTGCCTGTGCCTGTACAGAAAGACTTAGTGTATTTTGTCTTTCAAAGGTTTGACCCAGAGAGATTCAACGAGGAATCAGCCATGAAAAACCTCTCCTTGTTGGGTTTTTCAGGAAGCCAGGAGTGCCCGGAGTTGAGGTGAGCATAGGGAAGGAGGTCTTTGTGTGTCTCAGTGGCAGACAGGAGAGAAGGTGCTTTCAGCCTCTTCCTGTTACTGCTGAGACAATCTGTCCAAGCTGGCAGTTGCCTGTTGGCAGATTTACATCACAGAAAGGTTTTTATTCTTTTATCCTGCCTCTTCCCTCAGGTTTGCCTATATGGTGGCCACAGTTCTGCTGAGTGTCCTGGTAAGGAAACTGTATCTCCACCCAGTGAAAGGACAAGTCATGGAGACCAAGTATGAGCTGGTAACCTCGCCAAAGGAGGAAGCTTGGATAACGGTGTCTAAGAGAACTTAAGAGCAAGCAAAACAAGGGGCTAAAAGTGCCAGCAGTGAATTTCTGAGCAAGGCTCTTAGGGTGAATCACGCTGGTGCCACACTGACTCAGCTAAGGAATTTTACATCCAGATTTTGTTACCTTCCACGTTCTTAACCACATACCTCTCTTGGGTACTTTTTCTAACTCAACTAATAGTCATATTAAAGTAGATTTGATCTGTATGCCTTTTTTACATTTGCTCTTGGATCTCTGACCAAACCATTGCAAAGAAAGCAAAAAAACCTAGCAGTGGTGTATCTTGGGTGCCCTCTAGTCAAAGACCAGACCTCTGGTTAATCCAGCCCCTTTCCAACAGCAGCCAGAGCCTCTCTTATCCAGTGGAATGCTTCTTCATGGATTCTAGCTAGATAAGACCTTGGAGACACAAGGACAAAGCCTTTCTCTATATATAGGTATTTTTATTCAAAGTGTCTTTTCTTCCCTTGAGCTATAGCTATAACTGTCAAGAAGAGCAGATATATCTTGTGGGAAGTGTGTGAGAGAAAGAGAGAAATAAAGTGGGGTGGGAATTGCACCACCGGTTCTCATGCTGTGTAATCTTGCTGTGCTGTGGGACTGCAAGAGAAAGATGACTGAGAAGTGCTAGTAAACCAAGAGGAATAAAATTGGTGTGGCCCCTGAGAAAACAGAAACATCAGTAATAATATAATGAAATGGAATAAAACCACAGAACAAAGCCCTGAGAAAGCGATTCTCTATACTGACAGTTCTGCGGGCAGCGTCTAATCTAATCAGCATCAGAAACTGACAGATGCTTGCAATTCATTCAGCACTGGGTCAGCATGAGACTGGTCATGCAAATACTGGAGAGTGCTGATTTTATAGGGCTCTGGATTGGTATTGTACTTAATAACTTAAAAGCCTCTCAAAGAATCCTTTCCCTCCTCCAAAACAGGTGCCAGCCAGAGCAGCATCGTGTGCCACGTGTTCATATGCTTTTCCCTGCTTCTTTCTTTCTCTTTTGGCCATCATAGGCCAGCTCCTGAAAGATTTTTCAGAGCCCCACTGTACGGTTTCGAAGGCAGGAACCTCTTACCCCGTCACCTCATTGGAGTAATTGCGATCTGACTTCCTTTTCAGATTGCGTTTCTCCCTTCCTGCCCCCCGCCCCCTTACATAGGTTCACCCTTTACTTGATCTATAGTCTTTTCCCTGTAAACATGACCTTTCTGTTAGCTCCAGTTCCTAGCCCCCTTCCCACGTAAAAGCTGCGTGGTGGTAGGTGAGGTATTGCTCAGCCTCCAGCTGTGTGTGCCTCAGCTACGTTCGTACACAGGTTCCGGTGCCCCACAGAGCGGGCAGGAGCGTGTGGCTCCCGTTAGAGCTACTTTCTACTGCCTCTGGAGACAGGGCACATTTTACATAGGGATACCTACACGGTGGCTGCAGCTCCCATTTCGGCAGGCATTGTTCCTTTCACTTGCACCTTCCAGGTCAGGAAATCTGCTGCTCTTACAAAAATGTTTTGGCTCTTGTATTGCTGTCAAGTGCCACCCTGAATGCAGTCCTGCCAGCTCTTATGGGGTTAACATCTGATGCCAGCCTCTGTGGGCACCAGACAAAGAAAATTCTCCTCTTGGGTTTAATGTGTCAACTCTGCTTTTAGTGGAGCTGTAGAGATTCAGATTATCCCCAGTGCAGTTTGTGCTGGGGGAGAGGTAAGGCAGAGATGCTGTTCTCCTGGGTTTTGTCTGCTGGGCAGAAATAGGAGGGTTGTGCGGTTCAGCCTGCTGCCTCTCTTGCATTGATTTTTACAATGAACTGCAAGAAAGCTCTTGCTAATCTGACCTCTGTTTAACTGAAGGTTGGTCATGTCCCCAGATGGCAATTCATGTTAGGCTCTGCTTCACTGCTTATGCAAAAAGGCCTGCTTTTTCTTGAAGGTTGCAGATGTTTCCTAAACCTTCTGGAGAGATCAGTGTGGTAAAGGATTTTACTTTAAAGCATCCCTGGTGTGCAGAGGAGGCAAAATGGAGGCTAAGTTACTGCCTTCTTGGGAAAAAAATGGTAGGATAGCACTGTGCCTGCTAGGAACTGGACAAGGAATAGCTGACTGTAATATAATTGAGTGGCAAAGATCTGCTTTCTTGTGTCATAGGGAGCGAAGCTTTCAGGCACCAGAATAGCTTCACAAGTGTAATTCTCCAGACTTCTGTTAAAGTGTTTCTCTGCCTTGCTGGAGCTGTATGGGCCAACTGCCTTGCAACAGCCCTTCCCTAGTTACAGGAATAAACAATGGGAGTAATTCCATATAATTTGTTATGAATGTTCCATCAGCACAGGTATCACATCCTGTAAGACTCTCAGTCTCAGCCAGTAACCAAGCAGGCTACAGGAGTCTGAGACTGATACGTGAGAAGAATGTGGCACAAGTGCTGGAGAAAGCCAATGATTAGTTTTTTGTTTGCTCAAAACTGCTGTCAAAAAACCATCCTGACTCATCATTTAAGGAAATGTGTTGATCCTGTAGGAAAGGAGGGGGGTAAGGTGCTCTCAAGCATTTGTTACATACTGCTCAGAGTGACACTGAGGTCACAGCCACATTGTTTGCTGAAGCCTGTAAGTTTCCATTACTCACTCTGTGTGTGTCGATATTTCAAACAACCTAACTACCAAGATTTAGTGCAATGTTCATCAACCCAGCTGCCAATCCTTTTCTGCTTGCAGCAAACCCCCTTTTTTGTATGGGAATGTTCAGGGATCAGAGCTTTCTTGTGACGTTTTAATCTATTTTGATTGGAAGCTTGAAATACCAGTTTTGTCCCGTTCCTCCCCTCACCCCTTGTCTAACATACGTGGTCAGCTGGTTCTTGTTTGGCCTGGTTTCCCAAGGAAGACTTAAGTTTGTAGAGCGCACCCCTCTCCCCGCTTATTTTGGCTATTTTCCCCTTTCTCTTCTCACAAGAAGTAACTTCTGAGCCCGTGAGCCAAATCAGCTGCATTTGACAGGGGTCGGGATTTGAAATCTCAACACTGTTATTTTCCTGCAATTTTTTGTGAAAATAAAGATGACTGGGCTTAGGGCGTCCATGCTAGGCGTGTCACAAGATTCCAGGCAAAGCCGAAGCATTGTTAGATGCCAGCCTGGGGAAAAGCCTGAGTCAGCGCCTGCACTGTAGCAGATAGATAGCCAATCTCAGGAGTCCAGTCAATAGGGAACAGGGTTTTGTCAGTCCTGCTGCTCAGACCCACACACTAAGGACATGTCTAAGACCCAGAGATGCCTTCTGGCTGTAACATGGGGACGTGGGCAAGCTTTGCAACCTGTGCAAGAAAATGCCTTAGTCTAGGAACAAAGCCAAGAGTGGGAGGTTGCTTCTATAATATAGGGAATTATTGCTTTTTGTGCTTCATATTCCTGCTTTACACCAGAAAGCTGCTTCACAAATTCCACAGGATAGCTTTGAACAGCATACCAAAAAGCTGTCATTTCATTCCTTGGACTCTTACTGTAGAACAAGCTTCTACAGAGAGCTACAAACTCATGAAAGGTAGGAGGCTAAATATATCTCTGTGCCTATGCAACCTGCTGCTCTCAGAAGCAGGCAGCCAGTACAGGTGCCAGGAGCAGCCAGGTCATTGCTAATTGATTGTCACGTCTGTTTCTGGCTGGCAGTCTTGTACTGGTGGCAACTGGTGAGACAGTTGTTAACATAACTTTGAGCAGAGCAAAGAGCTTACTGAGCTCTCCCACTACCTCCAAAATATCCAGGAATGGTGTTGCCTCTAGATTTCAATTAACCTGGGCTGCATATAGAGCCATTATTGCAAATTACTAATATCCCTCTCCTGTTCCTGCAGTTTAAGGACTTGGTGGTAAAGGCTGTGGCATGCAGCACGGAGTTGAGGGTTGCATATTTTATTTTCCATTATTAAATGGGAAAGATGATCTTGGCAACTTCTGTCCTGCTTGTTGCAAAAGTAAATGTTGGTTGTTGGGCAGAGTGGGTGTTTGCTAATTTTAAAATACCTTGGGCAGCTCTTGTGCCAGCTCCCCCATTAGCTGGGCAGTTATATCAGCTTGGGCTGCTGGCAACCCCACTTGGGAAAACAATATATCTATCTCATCTGCATAGTTTGTTCACGAACATTTTCGTACTGCTTAACTCACAGGTAAGTAGCATTGCCTTTTCACTCTGTCTGTCCCAGGTACTGTGCACACTTTCTCACTGACAGCAGGAGATATCTGTAGTCTCACCCCCCAGTAGGGCCATATATGACCTTCCCAAGGTTTCTGTTAGTGCTACAGAAGAAGGGGTTCCTTGACATTGACCCTTGGTTACAGATGTATCCTGATGAGCCAAGTGAAGTCTGGAGTTTGTTGGCTTCAGTTCTGTGCTTGGATCCTCTTGTAGCTTTGGGGCAAAAGGAATGGGGTAGAGCAGTACCTTCCTGAAAGCACTTTGAGCATACAAGACCTCAGGCTACTTCCCTACACCTTTTATCAAGAGTGACAGGGAATGGGAAAAAAGGCTTCTAATGAGAAGGAAAAATCTTCATCACTTGTGGGTTATGCCACCAGGAAATAGAACTGTTGTAATTGCCATGGCAGGTCTCGCTGCTTCTTTCCACTTGTCCAAAGCAGGAATTGCTGGAAAATATTCCAGGCATTTTTCTCTGGAGCCTGAGATGTACCCATCTTGGCATCTCTCTCTAGTTGAGCTCAGGACTGTTTTTTACCAGTCACTTTTTAACTAAACAAAAGGCCTGTGTGACATCTCTAAGGATTCAATGCCAGGTTTTTGGCAGTAGCAGGCGGGGAAGAGGAACTACCACATGCAGGGAAAAAAAAAAAAAAAAGATTAAATGTTCCTCACATATGTAGGGTGGAGAAGGAGAAAAGATAAGGGTTTCCATGACAACATTCCTTGAAGATAAGTATTTTTAAATCTCTGTGAATTTTAGCATTCAAAACACAGTTGTGTTTCCCACAAAAAAATTTGGGGGAGGGCTGGAGTGGAAAGAATTTTTTCCCCTACTTTTCAGGTCATTCCTGTTTCTTTTACAGAGGAGCCAAACCCAAGATAAATGAAGTACTTGTGATTGCTCTGGTGTTAATGCTGCTGTAAAGAAAAGCCTTGCTTCCAGAAGGCACAAAGCATCAGTCATAGTTCTGTATCTGCACCAATATCTCTGGCATAATCACTTGATCATCTCTTTAATGGGAAAAGTAATTTAAATAGATCAATACTAGGCCAGTAAAAAGTCACAAGGACAAATCTTGCAGGTTTCCACATTAAAACCAGTGTAACTTGGAGCAAAATCTTAATTATAATTGACATAGAGATAAGGGTTAGTAGTGGTGATAAGGTACCTGAGGCCTTTTGCCTTGGCCAAAGAGAAGAGGATGCAGAACTGAAAGGGCAGAGGAAACAGGTAAAATATGTCCCTGCTGAGTGTCTCGGTTACCTCAACAACAGTGAAACGTCACTGCAGGTGGGCATGTGACGCTATTAGGCAGGAAATGTTTGCTCTTTTTATGGGGTATCAGTGCTGGGGCCACCTCTGAACCTCTCTGAAGCTTCTCTGCTCCAATCGCTGCAGTGCTGAGCAACTCACAGGTGCTGGCACACTCTGCTCCCACCTCCCTGCTGGCATCTAGGCAGGTCAGCTCTGTCACAAGCCTGCCAGTGAGACATCCAATGCTGTGCCTGCTTGGCTGCCAACTTTCTAGTCTCACCGAAAAAGGCTTTATTTTTTTTTTTTTTAAACAGTCGCTTCCAACTCAGTAATGACTCAGACACTGCAGCAAGGGTAAAGCGATCATCTTCCCCTTCAGAGCTTTACGGCAGAAGGCCCTAGGTATCCTCGCTAGAAGAGAGTTTGCTGGGCCCAGCCATCAGCTGGATGCAGTTCTTTAATTTAACTGATGAAACTGTGTGCTCCAGCAGCGCTGTCTGTCTCCTGGCTCAGGGGCAGTGTTTCAGCAATAGACTAAATGATTCCTACAAGGACTTTGTGTTCAGAAGCCTTGGGGAAGGGAAACTGGGAGGGAACAAATAGTCATATATAAAAGAGAGGGTGCTATTCACGCATTAAGGCTCTTGCCCTGACCAAATTTCACCTAGGCCGCAAATCCAGGAAAGGAACAAAAATCTGTTTGTTGGAACAGTAAGAGAAAAACAGTAAGTCATATTTGGCCATTTATCTTTTGGGGTGAGGGAGGGGAAGCAAATAAGGGTGTCTGAAAAAGCAAAGTTCAAAGTGTGTTGTCAAATATTGTCATATTGTCAAAGCATGGAAATTGGCACTTGGCAGTATTGTTTCATATTGGCCAAGAGCCTGATACAGAATAGGCAATACTCAGATCCAGCTAAGGCAATGTCATGGTTTGGGCGACTTTATTACCCCTGTCAACTTCCCTGCGTCTTCATTGATAAAGCCTACCAGCAGTATGGAAAAAAGCTGCACTTTTCTTGTCACTGTTGTGACATGAACAGTGACATGTCCTGTTCCCAATGTCCTCTATTGGAATTCACTGCTGTCAGATATATTATTTTTAATTCTGGGAATAATATTCATGCCCTGATGTCAGCATTAACATGAAAATGGGTACTCTGGCTTTGGAGTTTGTTGGACTGAAAAGCAACTGACTTACTCGTGCAGGGCTTGTTAGCTGTGAGTTATTGATTACAGATATCATGTTTATTTCATCCCTTCCTTTAAGACTACAGGTATTTTGTGCTGCACACTGATGCTGTAGCTCCATGCATTTGCCTTACAGCTGAACCCCAGGAGATGCAGGAACTCTGTGATACCTAAATAACAGAAACGCAGCAACCCCAATCTCTGCTCAGCAGCCTTCAGTATCCAGTATGATGTCACAAGCCAACTCTTACTCCATCCTTGGCTGCTCATAAGTCAGTCTGGTACAGTGATGGAGTTTGGGGCACCATGGGCGTTAGACAGCAGTAACTGGATTGCTGCTGTGTGGGGCAGTGAACTGATGCCTTGTTGCAACTCCACAAATACAGTTTGCAGACAAAAAAGCCCTGCCTTCTGGCAGCTTGGCTACCACCTGCCACTGTCCTGCTTTAGGAGAAAGGAGATTTCCCACTGTGTGGCAGATCAGCTTCTCAACATGTCCTGGCTCTGAGATAGCTGCCCTGGCTCTAAGGTAGGTGTCCTGTCTTTGCAAGCTCGTCCAGGAGTCTGAATGGGGGAAAGATGCCTTGGGAGGAGAGAAGTGAGCCACGTGAGTTAATGGGAGGTGACAGGGATGCCTCCAAGAATACACCATTGCATATGACGGAACGCCAACTTGACCAATGGTTGCAGCTGCCCCACATTCATTGGTGAGCAAGATATTTGGGAACAGTGAGGGTGTTTGAAGCACTTAGTCCTTCCACTGTGCAGAATTCATATTAAATTTGCGGGAGTCTGCCTTGATTCGATGGTATTGTTCTTGCAAAAGGAAGGAGCAAATTGATTGCTTGCTACCAGACTGCTCTAAATTGACCTCAAATGTGGGCCTGGGCCTGCAAACCTTTGTATGCCTGTGACTATTATTTATGGTGTGTGATTGCATTGAATACCACTGACTTTCATATATTGGCCTAGCAGAGTTGGACGTAAATCTTAGTTGTGGCTTTCAGTCATTAGAAAGCAAATTTTGGAAGTTGTTTAGGTGTTTGGGTTTTGAACATCCCATTAAGCACTTATTTGACTATTTAAATGCCTAGATGTCTCCGTAAGTCTAGTATTGCCATAATGCAAAGAAAAAGGAAATTATATAGAGGGTTTGCTGAATCAGGCCTCCCATTTCATATCGTGGCAGCAATAACTAGGTGGGGTCTGTTGCTATATATACACCATAGTTCCAAGTGAACCTCTTTTGTGCTTGATGAGACTTGGTGGTGACTTTTACATAGTAAAGGTAAAAATACTGCAAACATACATCCTGCATTAGCCTTTATATATTTTATAGCTGTACTGTTCCAGTGTGGTAAACTGAGCTGAGCAATCACATTTTCTCAATTACCCTCAAGAACTGGATATCCTTATCACCTTTGTGTTTCTTTCTCCCACTGCTGCAGCACCGGTCTTGAAATTGTCACTACAGCTAAAAATCCTCGTTCTGTAAATTAAACTGTGATTTAAAAAAATTTTACAGTGCAGCCTCCTCATAAAACTCCACCAAGTCTTTTGCTGATGTGACTCACTCAATTACTCATGTGGGCAGACATTCAGATAATAAAAGTAGTTAATGGAAAGCTGTGAGAAATACTGCTGGTTCCTGAGGAGGCAGGGGAGGGGGAAGGCTACTGCGGGTATTTTATCCAAAGAGCTGCTGAATTCACTCAGTTCCCAGGCATTTTTTTAAGATAAGGATTTCTCCATTCTGCTTTTTCTTCTCGATAAAAACAGCTTGAAAAATCAGATTGGCAGTAGAGGAACAAAAGCACACCAGCTGTATTATGTTTGCTCCTCTGCTCCTCTTTCTTCATATTAGAGATGATAGCCAGTCTGTGCCCTGAAATAATCTCTTTATCCTAGTGATGTAAATACTTAAATAACACTCAATACTCTAATGAACTCTGGATTCCTGAATCAAGGATTACAGGTAGCAAGTGGCTAAACAAGCCCTTTGGTTGGAGGTGTCACATATACTGACAAGAACCAGATTTTTCTGGAATAATTAATAGGCCATTGAGATTTGGTGTGCAATAGGTCAGGTAATACAACTAGAAAACAGATTTCAATGATGTTTCAGTGAGTGTATGTTGGACAAATATGGCACCTTTTAAAGCTGGTGAGGCAGAAAGTTACTGAAGAATAGCAACTTGTAAGTGAAAACCCCCTTATGCAATTAAATTGTACATGTGTGATGGCTTCAAAGAGACTTAGAATTAAACCAAAACTGGACGTAGTGGAAGTGGACAAACTGATTAGAGCTGAGGGCTAACTGGCATTTGCAAAATAACCAGAACAGTTACCTCTTGGTTGCATGGCTCTGAGGCTGCTAGATTTTTGAGGGATTTGCTACCGCAAATGGCTGTGCAAACCCCTTCCAACAACAGCGATGGATGTGAAAAGGGAGAGGATACAAAGATGTGCTCATTCCTCATGCAAGATGAGCTGGGAGGGAGACTACGACTTGACTTGTAAAATAGAGTTTCTGGCACAGAGAAGCAACGCATGGGTGTTGCGGCCGTGGACCTGAGAAAGTAAGCTGTCAGATTATATTTAGCGAATACATGCTGCAGAGAAGTGCAGAGAGCGAAGGAGGGGAACTAATGCGTAGCTGGGCCCTGTGGGTAGTGAGCACACGGAACGGGGAATGAGGCTGTTTAGAGGATGAATTGCCTCGGTGTACCCGATTCAAATAAATCTCTGTGTGGGGCCAGGGATTTGCATGGACTTGTCTGATTCCTTTGAATAGCAGAGCTCAGCCTGATTTCTCCTTCAGTAATGGCTCAACCCCAGACTCTGTTAGGTGAAGGGTGACCAACCTGTGGCCTTCCAGCAATTCATCTCTGGCCCCATGCTAGGGATGTCTCCTGCAGCAGTCCCATTCCCTAGGGTTAGGGAATAGGGATACAGTATTTCCATAGGGGCTCTGGAAACCAATGTCACAAGCTGCTGTAAACTCCAGTTCCACACCCAGCTCAGCCCTAACCCACTAGAAGCTTGTTAGCTAAGGTTGGCATCTGCAAAATAGGTTAAGTAGGGGTGCAAACACCTTCCTACATTGTGTGTCCTGGAAAGCCCAGTCCTAAAGATACAGAGATGGGAAAAAAAATTTCCTTATGCCCGTATGAGACAGATTCATCCTTGTGTTCTGACACATTGTTGGTCATTTGGGTCCTATCTTATGTTCCAGGGTGCAGAGGTTGTGATTTTGAGTAGTTTGTAGCAGGATGGGTACAGCTTAAGCTCTAACTCTTTCCTGCTAAAAGCTCACTCATATAATTCAGAGATGTCTTTGCCTTTGAAATAAATGAGTCCTTTAAGCTCCCTCTCAGAGGAGACAGTGCAGGGAGGCCTGGCTGCCTTCTGCGCATAAATATTCTGTCAAACCAGATTCAGGCTGAGGTGGGTGAAGCTGCTGCGACTGATGGGGAGCCATCAGTCTCCATCTCCTGTTAGGCAGTACAGCATCATTGAGATTTGTGCTGTTACCATACTGTCAAAAATAGCTGTGGGTGAGAGAAAGGGCTGAAATTCTCCCTTGTGTTAGCCAAGCAGGAGGACAGAGCAGTTAGAAGGACAGAGGATGCACACTGTGATAGTGAACAAAAGCTCTGCAAAGAGGAGCAGCCTTCACAGCCTCATGAAAGGGGATTACTTACAGGTGCATGACAGAAGGAGGAAAGATGACTTCACAGATGTGATTTATTATCCTTCCCATGCAAGGGAGTTATGATAATTCCAGGAACAATGCACATTTGTTTGGTGGCTCCTAAGAATGTGCAAGGCCGTAAAAAGCTTTTTAAAGTGGTTGTATGTGGTAAAAGCGTGATTACAAACAGGACAGGCTTAAAAAAGCTCGGGGGGGGGGGGGGGGCAAGTTCCTGGAGTTATGTGAGTACCTAAAGATCTGAACTTTAATTACACCCAGGAAGAAACAAAGACCTCAGAGAACGGTTCTAACTGTTGTAGCTGCAAAGCAAACTTGAAAATGTGAAAAAAAGCGTAAATAGGCCAGTAGCATCTGCTCCAGTCTGTAGTGAACCGGAATCAATAAGCTGAGAGAGAATGAATTTTCCCATGTGCTGTAGTGGAGCATTAACTCTCCTATCTACCCTTCAGGGTCTATCTCCTCAGCAGCTGTATCACACCTTTCCTGGGGGGTTCCACATGAGTCAGAAAGGACTAGCAGTTGGTCTGGATTGGCATCTTTGAGAAGGAATCAAGGTTGGAAGGTTGGCAGGAAAGAAAAACAAATTAGAGGGGTTCTTTCCCCCCCCACCCTCCCCAAAAGCTTTGTCCTTTGAACTGTTGGAGGAAAACCGATGAGCAACTGTGCTTTGTGCTGGCTTCTCTTTGAGACCATTTGTTGCCTGTTTTCTTTTAAAGTCTGAAGTGTTAGAAAGAGATCATTATTTTTCCTATTTAGCTTGACCTCTTCCTCCTTCAGAGAGTTTCTCCCCCTATACTGACTGGCTCTGTCCTTCTCACACAGTGTGTGTTGAAATAAAGTTCAAGAGAAAACTTGTTTTCCTAGGAAAAAAACTTTGGTATTTGGAACGAGACATGTCCTAGAACAATCTGAATTTCTGCAACATGTCCTGTCCCTCTCTGGAGTTGCTGTGAGGTATCAGGTGTCAATCATTGCTGCCTCTGGCTGAGGTGGTTCTAAAATAGCAATGTTAGGGCCAGCGCTTCCATGAGATGTAAACTACCCTATGGGTCACTCCTCCTCCCCTTCCTGCAGCAAGTGCTTTACCCAGGGGCAGCGTCTCATAAGCGGAGAAGTTATCTGTGGTTACCATCTTGATTGCCCAGTGAATAGCTGAATGCCCAAGGAAGCAGGAGGAGAATGTGCAGCTGCGGGGTGTGTGGGTTTTTCATTCTATTTTACAGTGAGGACTGGAGCTTGAGTGTTTAAGACGCCTTGGGATCCTGATACCATTTGTTGCAGCACTGGCCGTGTATGAGCTGCATTCTGTGCCAGGAGGCCACCCCTGGCATTCTGGGATAGCGGTGGGAGTTAAATAAACTGCCCTTTGCTTCAGGTGCTTTGGATTATGAGACTGGCAAAGACCCACCAGTCAGCCAGAGGCGGATCCAGACGCTATGTGAAGCGAGCAGGATGGCATGACTTTGCCTTTATTGAAGGACTGAAGGTACATATTTCAGTTACACATTATTTTTTTCAGTCCTCCAGTTTTCCCTCACCCCTCCACTAAATGTTACCTGCTGGCTAAAAGGCATGGGTCTCTGTATATGGTCTGTGCACATGACCATATGTTTGCTGTCAGAGTCCTTTGTTGTTTATCCTTCTGCAAATCTGCTCGGCTCCATGTGATGCAGCCAGCACAGGGATTTTCGGCTTTTGTTTCTACCATTTACAAAATGTGGGGGAAAAAAAAAGGGAAAAATGCTCAGAAATGGGAAACCTCATAAAACTAGAGCAGAGTTATTTACAGAAGTGAACTGAAAACCTGTAGCAGGGTCTGTCAGAGATCTGACCTGGTCGTCTGTCTAAATGGGATGTTTACTGACATCCCTTGATGTGGTGATTGTGCTGTTCAGTTTTCCATATAGCAAAGAAAATGGAAGAGGTTTTTGACTGTGATTTCTTATTGTGTTGCAAAAAATACGTGGCCTTTGAGCTACCCCATTATTACTTTTCTCTAATTAAGAATTGATAATTCAGAGTGTGACATGTGGGACACACACGCCCGGCTGCAAGATTGCACATGACCAAGCACATGATCTGCTCGTCTGTGCAAGTTTTTGCGAGCAGGGGCCTCCCTTGGGTGACTGGCCAAAGAGGTAAAAACCTAACGCATGTGAGAGAACTTGGAGGAATAACGGTCTCTGTGCTTTTGGATCTCAATCTCCAATGTGGAGTCTCCAGCTAGATGCTTGCCTTTCTATTTTCTGGTCACTGTTTGAACAGCATGTTTAGGTGGAAAATACGTTTGCTTCCCAGTCTTGAAGATATTGATCTAAGGAAAAATCTTGCACAAAAGGATTAAAAAAAAGTTGGAAAAGTTAAAGTGTATAATGCTGTAATTAGTGCTGAGGGAGTATAAAAATTTAAAATTAGTTTAGCACATCACTTGACAGATGGGAAGTCATTTATGTAAATTTAGGGAAGTGGTAGTTGGATTCAGTTGGTCTAATTTAAACAATTTCTAATTATTTTTGGTATGTGTACAGAAGATTACAGGATGGCCATTATTCTGACAGGAGGGCTCTTCATATTTAAATTTAAATCCACAAAAGAGTACCCTATTAAAATGTAAACATGCTGTGATAACAAGCACCTAATTATGCAGGCAGGTTAGTCCAGCTACTCTGGTGAACAGCTGTGTGCACTTATTTCAGATAATGCTTTTTCTTACACCCTAAAAAACACCGGCAGGGCTACCAAGAGGTCAAGAGGTGCCTGATCTGCAGGGTGGGAGCTCCCTGTAAGAAGGCTGGTGATGCTGATTGCAGATCTGAGAGCAGATGAGCTCTCACAGGTTTCCAATGAAAGCAGACCCTGATGGCACCCAAAAGCACACAGAGAAGATGACACAATTAACAGTTTCCCCTCCCTACAGTCTGGTGCTGCTAATCCAAGTTAAAACTCCTATCAGCATCTTTGGAGAACCTTCCTCTTTATATCTTGACAGCTTTCTCCTTTTGCCAAGAGAAAGATCATGCAGGTTTACTGGGGAGCTGCCAAATGACAGCTTGACTTCACACCTGAGGAGCAAATGAATGAAGAGAGAAGGAAAGCTTCAGCCTGCCTCCAGCATGGTGCTGGGAAGAGTCCTGGGAGCGTGGGTGTGAACAACCCCTGGAGCTGCAGCAGCAGCAGATGCAATGTGAGCAAGAGTCCAAGCTGAAGCTACTGTGGAGGAGGGAGCGTGGGGCCCATTACCGAAGCGTGAAGGTGTTACTCATCAGCTTGTATGCCCTAGGGTGAGGTGGAGGCCTGGCCATGGCTGATTCTTGGCAGTGTGGGACAAGGCTTGGAGCTCCACGCTGTACGGCAGCCCTTTATGAGTTGATTTGGTTGGCTTTTCTTTGCTGCAAAGGCTCAGATCAGTTCTCTCAAAAGGTGCTTTAGCAATCAGCAGGGGGGCTGACAACCAGGATTTATTCTTTAACTGCAGCAAACCCAGTATTTTTTGGTGTATGATTCATGGTTTATAAACTTGGGGGCTGGAGGGCACCAAGAGCAAGGCTGCATGACACTTCTTCAGTCCTTGGTCGTTTTTGGGGCAGGGAGTGCCAGTGTCTGCTGTGGAGAGCTGCAGGCAGCCTGACACCACGCTAGCACAGCCCTGCGCTGGAGCGTGGCTGCTAGGTGACAGCAGTCACCCCTCTTCTGCCCACACACTGCCTGGGGGGGG
>JAHREE010000531.1:1542126-1620652 GCA_033628505.1 Tringa tobata | reverse complement strand
CCGAGTACTGCGAGACCAACTACATCCAGGTGCGGCGGGGGAGGGGGGCGGGGCGCGCGCAGCCTAACGGTCGCCGTCCTCGCCTAACGGTCGCCGTCCCCGCCTAACGGCCGGCGGCCCCGGCGCTGAGGCGGTGGGCATGGGGCAGCCCCGGCTGGGCAGGGTCGTGTGTGCCCTCCCCCACCGTTTGCTGCGGGGCTGCCTCGGCCGCCCGGTGGCGGGGTGGGCGGACGGGTGAGGGGAGCGGGGTCGCGCCACCCCCGTCCCCTTGGCGATGGGAGGGTGACAGGCGCGTGGCACCGGCTGCTGCAGCCCGGGGAGGAGGAAAGCTGGTTCACCTCCAGCGTGAACTACCCCGGCGTGACGAGGCGTTTAAATATTTAATTGATTTCTAAATTAAATTCCTTCCACTTTGTGAGCGTGTTGAATATTTATTTCGTATTATGTCTCTGTCGCTCCTTTTCGTTCCTTTCCTACCTTCCGCTCCCCTTTGCTGACAGCACTGACATGATGTGATAAACTGAGGAGATACCTGACTCCTGTAAATACAGTATTCGTGCTTGTTAATTTAGAGCACATGACATATGTTTCAATTGGGATATGCCTGTCGGTTTATATTTCCCTTCCCAAGTAGGGCTGCAGTATTCGATAGGATGGGCAGCTACCAAGTGGTAGGTGCAGGATGAAAGCGTGGTGTAGTGGAAGTGATACAGAATTAGGGAGAAAAATCAAACCCAAGTTGCTGCTGCAGCGTGTGATTTTTGTGGTGACCACTCTGAAGCCAGACTGATGTTAGGACATTGGATTTTTTCTCTCTTTTTACTGGGAAGAGAGGCAAAATGTAATCAGTTTACTTTGGTAGTGATTGTAGGGCTAAATGAAAGAGTTCCTCCCCAAACAAAAGAAACATTACTTGTAGGTCAGTCCTAAAAAGGGTCTGAGTGTGTAGGAATGAAAGGAGGGGGTCGTGGGCTTGTGCTGTCAGTGTTGAGAGAAGTACCAAGGGTCCCAGTTTTATTTTTGCTGTCAGTCGCTTAAGTGGAGAGTGTGTTTCCAGATGGCAAGTAGGGATGAGATCTGTAGTGAGATTATTCTATCAGTGAAAATGGGAGAAAATATTTAACTAGTGACAGAGAGTACTTAAAATGTCCCTGTAAAAATGCTCTGTTTCTTTTGTATTGTTGAATGACCAGCTGCCCTTCAGACAGAAGACTTGGCATATTTTGGGTCATTTCCAAAACATGTCAATTACAGCAAAATTATATAGATGGTTTTTATTATGTAATAACTTTTCCTATGTTGAATTAGTAGGACTTGTGTTCTTTAACAGAAATACATTGAAATATTTTCTTACAGTCATAACCTGATGTATGTATATTTAAATGTCTGCTTTTTTGGAAACTGAGAAACTGATTTTTCTGGAACAGGGGAGAGGAGTCTTGAAATGTAGAACTGGATAGGAAGAAGTGGATGTAGTTTGTTTTTTCTTTGTTCATTCTCTGACCTTTTTTTTGTTCTTCGTATAAACCAAAGTTTACAAAATCTATATTGAACAGCTCCACTTTTATTGTTTTAATAAAAACTATGGAGGAGAACTCTATGCTGTTTTGTACAGATAGAGAATGAGAAAAGTTGGTTATTGCCCCAGACAGCATACAGTCCGTAAGGACAGCCTAAGATAATAGGAGATGGATACAGACAGATGGTGAGTGAAGGAAAAGAATGAAGCACTCTCGGTCAGCCTGATGGATTCTGGCCACCACACAGCAATACCCTGACTGTTGGAAATTTATCCAAGCATCGTGACAACAGAGAGCTTTAAGGGGAAGGTGAGAATGAAAGAATGAAATTGTGTTGTGAGTGTTGACGGTCATGTGCAGTGTGGGTCACAGCATGAACATCTTTAAATTTTAAACAAGTCTATCAGCCAGGCGATAGACTCTGTCCTTTGGAATTGGCCGAGAGACCACAGAGTGGGATTATTGTAGAGAAGAGGTCCAGTGTGAGGGCATTCTGGATTTAGTGATGTGGGTGCCCTACTAACAAATCTGTCAGCGAACCCACCCCACCTTCATAGTACCAGAGCTACATAAACTCCTGCACAGGATCTGTATACAAAGCCAATTTTTTCTTCTCTGCAAGCGTGGGAATGGGTGAATGGATATAACTATTGGTTAGTTGGATATTGGTGATTTTTCTTCTAATAATAATTATTATTCCAAAGCTATTATGTGCAATTAAGTCCAAATTATATTCAAACCCAGTAACCTTGGATTTTGTGGTGAAGATGGGCTTGTGATAGCTCAGAAGTGTGCAGAAGAGCAATCATGCAGAAAGTCATGTAGTGAAGATGGACTAATTCTATTGTAATCCTCTAGTGTTTCATTGTTGACAGAAGGTTTTGTCATTGATATTCTTGAGACCTCCTACAGGAGGCTCAGAACGTGTCTGAGATCTAAACTTGATCTGCAGGATGATAGGCAGTGTGGTGATGGGGACGTTGAAGGCATTACATTGGCTTGTATTTGCCAGTAGACAAGTCACTCCCTCCTCTTTTTGTGCCAGTTGGTGCTTTGAGGTCTTATTGTCAAATAGAAAAATGCTGCAAAAGTTGGTGGAGGCGTAGCTCAGTTTAATGGAGAATTTGAAGTTCAGTGCTAAGGTGAATGAGTTTTTTCTGTCCTCCCATTAGCAACATCATAGCAGCTTCAAAATAATTGAACATGTAATCTCTTACATGTGGAAATTGCTAGTTCATAGTAGTAGAGTTGTGGCAATTGCAACTCAGTTGACTTATGCTTATGAAGTGAAAAATCCTTTTTTTTTTTTTTTTTTAATTTTTGGCAGTGTTTGTCCAAATTATGATTGATACTTGGTGAGCTCAATTACTTTAGCAGCAGGGAATGTTACATAAATTGTTACCTTGCCTTGAGTCTGTGATACAGTAGCATATCAGAGCAAATCAGCTTAAAATTTGTGGAAAATGATAGAAAATGCAGCAAATACTTAATAAATGCACCTGCAGCAATGAAAAATGAAAGGCTACTGTTTGGTCAAACATTTTTTTTTTGTTCATTGTTCTTCACTGGTCGTTGTTTTAAATTTTCCCTCTGGGTAAGCTGGTCTCCCAGCCTTCCAGCCAGTCAATTACCTAGTAAGATGATGTATTTTTCAAGAGACAATACTCTGTTAAATGGGAAAATAAATTGATAGAAGAAAAACTTAAAGTATAATTTCAACTTGCATACTACAGCAATTAGTTTAATAAATTTTCTGTGATTATGATTCTACTTTAATAATAATAATTCAGTTTTAAGCATAAATATATAAATTGCTCACTTTAATCTGCTTGTTGCTACATAAATCAAATAACTTTTCTTACTAAGAAGGTCTTATTCTAATAAATTGGAGAAATTATACATATTATTTCTACATCTTACTTCTTAAAGAGAAGGGGAAGATACACATATTTATTTTATTTTAGGAAAATGTTTTTGTGGTGTCTGACACAATGTCAATCACAGGTGAAATTTTTTACTGCCTGTTCAACTCCATGTACTCATGCTGTGTCCTCTGTTACCATGTTCAGCCTCAGTCTTAACTTTTCAACAGAGTAATTCTATAAAATTTTATTATCTGATGTACTTGATATTATAAAAAAGATATTTGCAGTCTGCATTGATTTATTTTGTAAAAAGCAGAGAATAGTTATACTGGACAGTGTGCCATGTTTACAAAACTTTCATAGTCCTGCATTATTTTTGTTCAAGAGTATTCTAAAGAAAAATTACAGTTATGATGGTTTAAGTAACAAGACCCAGAAATTATTCAATCTGCATATCGTGTTACTGGTATACTGACAGAAATTCCAGCACTATCTTTGCCTGTCCAGTTTCTTTGAGCTTGTCCAGTGTAAGTCTATTCTGGAATAATCTTTTGTTTGTTACTCGTGATCATTGCTCTTTTAAAAAATCAGCTTTTCATTTTGTGCAATGCATAGAGCTTTCTAGAGTAGCTGAATGCTTGTGTCTGTTAGCTCTTTGTTGAAAGAGTCAGAAAAAGTTACCAGATGGAGGCATTTCAGCGAGTAAGTATCTATCAGGAACAGATCTGGTGTGAGGGGAAGTCCCACCACCAAAGTTAGTATGCAGAATTTAGTGAAAAATCAAGCCTCTGTGTCCTGCTCAGTCTTCAGAAAGTGCGTAGGATTTCTGTGTGCTGTGTTGTCCAGATGCTTCTAAAAGGCTCTATATCTCTTAGCTTTCCAAGATTATTATCCTTTACTTGTCAGCTCTAGAGACTGCAAAGGAAGAGTGAGCTTCTAATTTTCCTCTCTTCACAGTCTTCAGGTTGCCATGACTGTGTTACATTTTATATACAGAAACAGCCTGCAGGGGATTTTTACTCCCATTCTTAATATTCCATCCTTCTGTTTATTAGAAGTACCTGCTTTCAGCTCCTGCAGATAGCTTTATTTATATAGACATAAAGGTGAAAACTACTTGTTTCATAGTAATTTTACTACAGTCCATAGATCCATGAGTTGCATAGTTGTTTTCCGCATATCTGTTAATTTTAATTAGACCTAAGCAAAACCAAGTAGCTGTAGACTTGGAAGCGTCTACCCAGTAGGTTGAACAAGAGAATAAGGTGTCTATTAGCATACTAGTTTTAAATTACAGAAATAGTGGTCCTTTACAAATAGTAACTTAGTGGTTACAGCGTCAGTAACGTAATGCAAAATTTCTGCTGAGTTGCTTGTATTGACTGGTACCAGTACATAACTTGTGTAAGTATATAGACAATTGCAGGTATTATGGTTTATGAACAAGTTCAAGGAAGATCTCAATTCTCTTCACTGAAGATAACGTGTATCACCTTTACAAGGGCAACTGAGTTAGATTTGTAAAATTTATTTAACTATCAGAAGATCAGAGTATCAGAGGAAAGCTGTTTTCAACCTTTCTGTTCCTTAAACTTGTTTCTTTTATAATCCAGCTTTGATGAAGAGGTGATAAAGCTTAGCATTGATGGAACACTTGTTCTGCAGGCATGAAAGTAGATATTGATTAGCTCCAGTGAACGTTAGTCCACAACTTCAGGAAGATGCTGACCAGTTGAAACTCTTTAAAAATACTAGGAAATTAGTGAAATAGCAATAATGGATATATGGACAATATGATACAGAGTCTTACTCCTAAGTATAATGAATGAATACCAGGCTATGGTAGGACTTCATAGAAACTATGATTTTAAAATTGAACTTGTATGCTGTGGTGGGTTAACCTTGACTGTGTGCCAGGTGCCCGCCAAGCAACTCTCTCACTCTCGGTCCTTGGCAGAACAGCAAGAGAAAGTAAGAAAAAAAAAAGCTCACGATGAGATAAGGACAGGGAGATCACTCACCAATTACTGTCATGGGGAAAACAGACTTGACTTGGGGAATATAAATTTATTGCCACTTAAAAATAGAGTAGGATAGTGAGAAACAAAACCCAAACTAAACCCACCTTCCCTTCACCCCTCCCTTCTTCCCAGGCTCAACTTCGCTCCTTCATTCCCAATTTTTTGGCTTCCTCCTCCAGAGTAGGGGACAGGGAATGGGGACTATGGTCGGTTCATAACACTGTCTCTGCTGCTCATTCCTCCTCATGCTCTTCCCCTGCTCCAGTGTGGGGTCCCTCCCATGGAATACAGTCCTTCACAAAGTGCTCCAACATGGGCCCTTCCTGTGGGCTGCAGTCCTGCAGGAACAAAGTGCTCCAGTGTGCATCTTCCGCAGGCTGTGTTACTGCTGGAAAACCAGCCCCTGCATGGACTACTCTCCATAGACCACATCTGCTATCAGGATCCTGCTCCACTGTTGGCACTCCACAGACTGCAGCATCTTTCAGAGCATATCCATCTGTTACGACATGAGATCCTCCATGGACTGCAGTGTTGATGTCTGCTCCACCATGGTCCTCTATCAGCTGCAGGGGGACAACCCGTGTCACCATAGTCTTCTCCATGGGCTGCAGGGGAATCTCTGCTCCAGTGCCTGGAAACACTTCCTCCCCATCCTCCTTCTCTGACCTCGGTGTCTGCAGGGTTGTTTTACTCCAAGTGTTCTCACTCTACTCTCTCACAGCTGCTTTGCAGTGGTGTTTACTCTTTCTGAAATATGTTATCACCGAGGCACCATAAGCATCGCTGACCGGCTTAGCTTTGGCCAGTGGTGGGTCTGTTTTGGAGCTGACTTACACTGGCTCTGTCTGACATGGGCACAGCTCCTGATCGCTTCTCACAGAGTACACCCCTGCGGCCACCTTGCTTCCAAAACCAATATAAACCAAATACATATGCCTGAGGGGATATTTCTTCAGTACACTCTGTGTTAACATTTACTTGCGTTTGTCCTCATCACTAAATCCCAACAATTAAGGGTAAACTAAGCTTGGTGATTACTAAGATAGTTGTCTTGATTTCAAGAAGTGATGCTTTCTGCAAATTTGAAGTAGCTCACTAAGTAAGTGAAAGTCTTACTACTTTCTTCTGTGTCATGTTCTCTCTCATGTTCAGCCTGCAGGTGTTTTCACAATCCTCTTTTCTCTATGCTCAGTTAAGGTGGAAGATGGAAGTAACTGGATGGTGGACTCTGGTGCTACTATAATGGAACCAGTAATAATACTAAGGATCTCTTTGGGTTTTTTACTTTTTCTTTTCCTTCTACCTTTTTACATATGGTATCTCCAAGCACCTAAGCTCTAAGGACCTGGTAATTCAAAAGAAGGTTAAAAGATACTGTTGCTTGAAGGAGATAGTTAGATAGCCTCCCTTGCATTATCAGGATATATAAAAAGAAAAATATTCTGAAGTGACACCAAATGTTTTCAATATTTATGACAAAATTAGAAAGCAGTACTTAAAACATGTTGTTTATGAGTCATTCATTCTAATTTTCTGAAATAAAATTCCATGGTAGTAGTTCAGTCACAATATATACCTGTTGGAGTTCTAACTATATTAAATGGTTGCACAAATTGTTATTGCAGGTCTCTCTATACCCAAGGTTTATAGTTAGCTTGTTGTTAGATTAGTAAGTTTAGTGAGGATAATCTAGGTATAGGACCATCTTGTCTGTTTCCTTTTAAGTGAGTCAGTGTAGCTAACAAAGTTGGTGAAGTATTTATCAGTTAACCAATCTACTTTTCCTTTGCATTAACTGTGCTGAGTTTTGCCAGGAAAGCAAATTTAATGCATTTAATAGTGTCCCAAGTTCAACCTGGAGTTCAGGGAGAGTAAGATTGATTCTCTATTGAGTGGATGTGGAAATAGCATAAGCCATTTTATTAGTGATAATGGAAGTTGCTGGTGGTAAAACTGTATGTATAGGTGGGAAAAGAAAATTTGTAAATACACAAGTTGCTAACACAAACTGACTGTGTAACCCTAAATGTTAGTTACAAGTGGCATTCTAGTTGTTCCCTTCTATAGTTTGTTTTCAGATTGTGGTTATTAAATAGTATCGATCAAGAATTGTAATTCAGAGTAGCAAGCTTCTGCATCCTACAGTTAATAAGCTCTCTAAAATTTATTGTCTGTTGCTCCTGTTTTACTTGTGTTTGCAGTCATTAATCTTTGTGGCTTAGTGCTGTAGGCTTTAAGGCAGGAAGTGGTGCACCACCGTGGTGCACCATGTAAGACAAGAGCTTCTCCAGTCACTTCTTTAAGTGAAATCTTGCTTTGTTATGTTCAGCAGAATATTTTATTGAAGAAAACATTGATTTAAGTACCAAGTTTTTACAGCAAATTTTCAGTAGACTCTGTGTCTAGATGGCCCATTTTTCTTGGGTTTTGTTTTCAAATACTCTATTTCCACACATAGTTGTGCACCTGAAATTAAACTCTTGGTTAGTAATCTAAGTTCTGTAAATTTTGTTGAATACGCACACCTGGAACTTTAGTCATTGGACTACTGGTGCTTTATGAAGCAAAACTACATGTCAGTAGATGAAGCATGTAATCACAGCACACTGATTTTAGGTGAATTTCCTCTTTTCTGGGTTCTCATAGGTTAGGTTGGCAATTTTTTCTTGAAGTGAATGAACTAATATGTTGTTGCAAATGAGTTGTGCCTACTTTAGTGACAAATCTTAATTTTCTGGTTCCCAGGTGCAACGAACAAGTTGCTCTGTCAAATTTATAGTGATACACTCTGAACTATGGACTCTATGTATGCTATTCACTTTTCCTGTAGCTTATTTCCCAGTAGATGTCATTGTAATATGTATTCTTAGTAGTCTTCCAGTTTGAAACATAAATGCTTGTTTTATTATTATTGGCTTAGTGTTACTGTAGCGAAGTTGATTTTATAATGCTCAGTGAATTGCAGGATGAGGAACAAAACTTGGTTTGAGGTTTTGGTAGCCTGTATGTGTTGGTTATACACATACCCAAAGGTAGTTTTGTGCTGAACTCATAAATCTAGGATTTTTTATTAAATTTAAAAGCTTTTCTAGGTAAGTCTCAATGTTTTTATTAGGGTATTTTGTAATTTTGTTGTGAATTTACTACTTCAATATATATGAACTCTGTCAAAATTCTTGGGAATAACTTTGGGTTCTTTTGTCTATTTTTGAGCTGGCTGCTGTTTTGTCAGTTGATTTATGCTACAGATCACATCAGGTGTTTTAAAACTGTGCTCTTAGAAGATCAGATCATGGCTATTAAATTGCTATTTCAGCTGATACTATAACAGATTTTAGGGAAGCCTGAATGCTTTTATTTGAAGGTGCTTATTTCAACCTGCATGCTGTCACTATCAAAATGATTTTAATTCTTTTCAGTTTTCAAACTGATATTTCATCGAACAAATAGATAAACTTCAGAACTGTTTCTTATATTGTGCATTACTGTTCTTTTATGTTGGTATAACTATCTGTCATATTATGAATTCCGTGGAAATAAATGGTAGAACAAGCTGATGACCCTGACATTTTGTGGGAAACATTTTATGGAAAAAATACTGGGTGGTTGATAAAACTCATTAGAAAGCAGATATTAATTTCTGTTATTCTTTTCTGTTAACCTTTTCGGTAAAGGATGAGGATAAACCTTGCAAGAATTTATGTGAGGTTTTGATTTTTAGTGTTAATATGAACAGGTTCACTGGGTTCCTGAATACCATATATCCTGTTTTCTTTGAAATGCTTACTGCACAAATTGGTGTTGGTTTGGCCTTCCAAGGGGAGGGAGTTAATTTGTCAAGTTGCTCATGTCAATTAAGTAAGAGCTAGATAAATTTCGTGTGTGGGAAAGAGACTAAAGATTTTTATGTGGTGGAGTATATATGTGAGTGCTGAAATGGTGCTATTGAAATTAATTGGGTTTTCCCACCATGGCTAATAACTAGAGAACTGGGAGTGAATGGAGTTGTAGAGAAGCATGAAACTGTGACATTACATTTATTTGCTAGTTATGATAAATCAGTGTGCAGGGTTTTCTGATATACTTCTCAGTTTTCTCACTTTATTCAGCTGATGATGATCTCAGAAATTATTTTGAGACATATAGGATTGTTTGCCTTCATGTCCTTTGGGAAATGATGCCCATAGAGTGACTCTCTTAGAAGGGGCAGATTGATTGAGCATGCAGAAGCTCAAAGGAGCAAACTCTGAATGAGGGAGTAGTGTGTAATCAGCCTAAACTAGTGAAGGTGTTGTTTTTGCAGACTTTTTTTGTCAAGTTCTCAGTGTTGATGGTGGGATCAAAGGAGAGGGATAAAAGTCTAATTTTTGTTTTTCTCATTTGTATACATAATATATTATATATATGTCTATAATAATATATACCAAATGCAGAGATCCTTGAAAACAGAAATTTTCACTATAGCGAGCCTGTTGTAAATATTTGTAGCATATTAAGACCCCTCATTTAAGTAAGGTTTATAGATTGTATGTATTATGCAAGATGGGCTCTTATTAATTGTCTCACTCGATCAACAGACAGATAATGCTGAGGTATAAACTATTTAACCATTTGTATATATATAAAAAAAGAAATTTTTCATGAACAAATAGGGAGTACAATGCCAGTAATCAACTTGTCTTCTGGAAAGGCTGTGCTTAAAAGTACTATAAAGATAAGGGGATTTTGCATTTGCTTATTTTCTTATGATGAACAAAGGTTAATGTTTTTCTTGTATTTCACCTTCCATGAAATTTTCTTACCTTTTTTAAAATTGTATCTCATGTTAAGGATCTAGAGAAGAATGAGAGATTTCTTTGCCCCTGCTAAGGTTCAAAGTACTGTATTTTACTAAATTTAGCTGCTTTTATAAGCAGCATGCTGAACTTTTTAATATTCAGTGTATAATCTCAATCAGATTTTCTGAGAGACATCTTAAAAACATACTTAAGGAAATTCTTTCTTCATAGTTTTAAATGAATTATACAAAAAACAGCTCCAAAACCGAACGCTAAAACCAAGCTGCATTTTCTTGTGTTTTCTGTGCCACCCTTGAGGCTGCATAATGCTACTGGCAGCAGTTTCTGTGGATCTGTCTTCTTTCATAAGCAGTGTGATGTGTTTTATCATTTGAGGAAGAAAGGTGTTCTGGGGATAAAGCACCAATTTTAGATTTGAAGTTTGGTTTGGGGGTCTACTGCAGAGTTACTATATGGGTATGCCTTCAATTCCCTTTCTGATAAAGGGGACCAAAAATGCACTTTTTTAAGGTAGAGAAATGAGTCTTCCTGTGGTATTTTTTGCACTGACTTGACCTTAGTTTTCAGGCCTCTTGGCATTACCCCATGGTAAATGTTATATTCAATGAAACTCTCAGGGCAGCTCTGAAAGGCCAAAATTCTGAAAATGATATTTGTTGTTTAGGTTCTGTTGGAGATGGAGTTGTTAAGCTGTGGAGATTGAAATGAGAGAATTTTTCAGGTTTTTTTTTTTTTTTTTGTTTTGTATGTATTGTGTTAGTTTGTCAAACTGTATTATTTTTCTTTCTTTTTTTTTTTTTCTTCCTAAATAGATGCCATTCTTTTCATTACATGCCTCTGCGCAAACCAAATCATGACTTGAACAGTCAGCTGCTTCTACCTATTTCTTTTGGTTTTAATTAAGGCAGCTCTTATGTCATGCTTGACATCTCTAGATCTCATACTCGACATCTCTAGATCTCATACTCTACAAATCAGGCTAAGTACTGCTTTTGTTTACAAACAGAGTGGAAGGAGTTTTTTTTTCGAGGACATTTTGGTCTGGATTTCATATACACTTATGACTGGGTTTGAACACAGTCCTTCCTTAATTGTTTGCGTATGTTTCCTCTGCTGAATGTAGGGGGGAAAGAGGATGGTATTTCCTGTGTTTTTAGGGACAAGCTGTTGAGTAAGATGACTGGAAGATGGTGAGTGTTACAAAAAAAGCCAATTGCCTCTGTCTAGGAAGGTGGAGGATTACAGGTTATGCAGTTGGCCAGGCATTCTGCAAAATGACAGAGAGAATTGCTTGTCTTAACAGCGGCTTCACAATTCCTGCATTCTCTGTGCCTCTCTGTCTTAAAGCCTCTTGTCATTCATACTGTGAAACTCTGTCTTGCCTTTCCAGGATAGTTGTATTTATTAACATAGCTAGATAGGTGGAGAGGTGATACTATTTAAACATGTTTTGTCAAATGAAAAGGTCATTTGCGCAGCAGTTTAATTTACTAAGGTATAGAGAAAAGCCCTTTTTTTCTGATGGTATTAGACTTGCTGAATGTATATTCAGCAAGTTGTAACAATCTATTAGGGCAACTTGAAAGCAAATGAATTTACATAAGAAAATGAAAGAATGCAAGGCAAGAGATCCTTTTGTGACATAGAAAAGGCATTCATCATTTGAAATGTTCTTATTTTGTTGTTACATCTCTCTAATGTTTCTATTCATGTGACAAAGAAGAGCTCAGAATTGTCAGAACAAGAGTGTTGTTGAAATTGGGTGAATAAGCTTGAGATGCATTCTGTGTCATAATTATGGTGAATGTAAACAGAAGGGTGGGGATTCTCCTTATCTCACTGCTGTGAGAGGAATCTTGTGTTCTCTCACAAATTTGCAGTGTCACTTTCTACTTTTATCCTGTATTTTTTCATGTCTGTAACTTCAGTATAGCACTGTTGTGCTCTCTAAGCATAGTGACGTGAGTAGTTGCTACATTACAGTATAGTGCTTATAGGTATGGTTGTAAGTTGCTGGCACGCTGTTGGTGGAGTTTGAGTAGGCTGGCTTCAAGACTATGTAATACTTGCATCCTTAGTCATGTATTTTATGGCTGAGAGCTCTTGATGTTGTGAGAGTTACCAGAATATAACTGTAGTTGGATAGTAACTACAGTACTATGTACTACTGTATTACTACCAGTAATGCCGCTATAGTTGGATATGATGAAATTTGGCCTATATGGGGATCAGCATAATAGTTCTTAACTGTGGGATTAAAGTTACTCTTTTAGCAAAATATTTGTGGCTCAATTTAGATTGTATAGCAGGAAGGAATTGTTTTCCCTATTTGAGACAACTGTAGTCTGTATATGACTTTTCTTTGAAAATTGTGTGTAAAAATTGACTTTTAAGAATATTGCATCTGAAAGAGCTCATTAGCAGGAATTTTGTTATGTGAGGACAGTAATGGATTGATTTACTTCATGAAAGTTTTGAGTTTAAGTTTTGTTGGGCTACTCTGGATGTGGCTGTTGTTGGGGAAAAATAGCAGTACATTTTTAGCTTCTGCCAAGATGTCTGTGACAGATGGTGTCCTGTCTGTCCAATATGAATTCTTCCCGCTCTATAAATATTGATTGGAGTAAAAAATTGGTGTTCCACAGCTTTTGAAAAAATGTATCCTGTTTGATATAGGATTGACTAAGGGATGTTTATACAGAACTTGGGCAGAACAGAACCAGTATGTGCAGAAATCAGTATCTGAACAAATCTAAAAGGGCCTGGTGGAAATCTGGCTCACATTAGACAAACAGAGAAAAGAAAAAATGTGTGCATGTTTTGGGGAAATAATCTTAAAAGTCCCTGCAAGTGCTTCTGTGGTAAAAAATGTTCTTTAGTGGAAGCTTTGGTCTGGAACATGTTTAATACACTTGCAAAGATGGACAGCTGCTAATTTTTGGGCATTGCAGATGATCTACGCTTTCAGAGGCCTTGTCTGATTCATTCATCTGTCCTTTCCTGAAGCATCCTTTCAGCTTTTGTGATAACCAACTTTTTTAGGACTTGGTAGAATTTCTTGTTCTGTTATATGTGCTGCTTATCTTTCATTTTATAGTTGCTGTCAATTTTAGAGAGCTCTACCTTGTGTTGGATCCCAAATAACTTGATTGTGTGATTCTTTGCAAGCTATGCTGATAGAACTACGTCCTTGGCTGCTGCCTCTACAAGGTTCTGAACAGAGATTTGCTTCTGGATGTTGACTGAGATTGCTGAAGTCATATTTTTCAAAGTGTCTCAGCATGTAATTTTGTGTGTTGTTCATACAACTTATAGTTAAGTTCTATCTTCAACTGACGTTTAAATGTTAGAACAAAGGAACTTAAACTTTTTAGAAATAGAAACTCTTTGTTTGGTATTGCTGTCATTCTCATGGGGTCAGTCATGGTCATTTAAATTTATTAACCTCCTATCCTCTTCATTCAAAGAAGGTATTTAGTACATAATCTACTTTCTTTGGGTGAATGAGTAAAAACAACCATGTAGAATTCGTAGAACTTCGGTTGAGGTGTCCAGTTCCATTATTTTGGCTATTAGGTACTGCCAATACTTACTGCTTTAAGACAGCAGTCTTAAACATTCATTGTATGAAATCCTTGATACTGTTATGAAGGAGTTTTCAGAAAAATATAATCTCTTCAGGCTCATCCTGACTTGATGTTCTGAACCATCATCCTTTGTAGCTAAGCAAGAAGACCCTTACCAGTGGAAGATTATGTGTTTCAAGTTCTGGCTTTTCTTTAGCAGATGGAAAACTCTCCATATTGCTGGAGAGAAGTTCTGAAATGGCTTTGTGACCCGCAATACAATCACAGTGTTTTCCAGTCTGAGCAATGTAAGAATTATTGTATGTGGAGAAAAACTTTGCCCAAGTTTTGTTTATCAAGCATGTTGGTTTTTATACCTCAGTGTGATACTTTTTAATTCTTAAAATAAGTAATTAGCTAATTTGCAGAAAGAACTAATATTTAAATTGTGTGGAGATGACTGCATTACAGTTGCAGTGTAGTTAATGTGGGAGATTAAATGTATGTCCTTTTATGCATGTAAAATGTCCTTATATTGCTTTAAAAAATCGAGTTACTGTTGGCATAGAACAATCTCTTTCTGGGCAAGAAGCACTGTAATTAGTGTGAAAATAGGTCATGCTTAGGCAAATGTGTGTGTAAAATACAGATCTTGCTGGAAATAATTACAGAAAACTTGATGCTGTGGTGTTAAGTTATATGCTGCAGGTTGAATATAGCGACTTTGCTTGCTGTTCTTGGGCTACATAGCAATTGACAGAAGATTTACTTCTAATTTTAAAGTAAATGGACCAAAACTGCTGGTTAAACTTGGGAAAAGAGGGTAACTACTAATTAGGGAGCTTGCAGAAACGGTTTTTTCTGCTTATTTTCTGAGATTCTTAAATTGTAGCAGCAAGCAGCACAGCAAAGTTTGAGTCTAGTTAAAATGAAAAGCGTCCTGCAACCTTCTGTTTTTTTACGTGTTGACAACTCTGTTACAAACATGAACAAAATTGATAAGCTTTTGAAAAGCTCTTGTTTCTAGCAGTCTACCCTTGGGAATTAGTTTGGGACTCCTCTCTTGAGGTCATGACTTTTATATTTATAAAATGTTCACTAGTTACTCAAGGAGTGCAGAACAGAGATCTAGAGTTTTGCTAACAGTCTCAACATAGGAGGCTAGAATCCCTTTTCTGCCAATATTTTGTTTTGTCCAGCACCATGGTAATGGGAGCAGAAGGTTGTAAAGACATTCTTTGCCAGCAAAGTGAATAAGATTATTGAATAAGATTAGGTGCTGATTTTGCTTAGCAGTTTTCAGAGTGAACTTTTACTAACTTTATTTCACTTGTTTTTGTTAATCGTGATAGTTTGTTTAGTTAGACTTCATTCTTGGTTCAGTTATGGTTGGGTATCATTGAGTGTTACCACCACCTCCAGCAGATGGGCAGTACAACAGAGGTCAGCTTTCAGCAGGCTGAACATGGGTATCAAGAACAAGTTGATCTGTTTGCTTGCTTCTGCTCTCTTTCTGGCAAGCTCTTGCAATGAGGCCAAGGCAAGAGGCCTGTGAGTTGTGTGGGCTGTTGTGATTTTTCAGTCAGACAAGAGTATATTTGTGTCTTGTAGTGTAATTGGGTGCAAATGTGCATTTTGGGGGATAGTACTGGCATGCATGATGATGTAGCATTGGAGGAGCTGGAGATTTTGGCGTTTAGATGGTTCTACAATAGGCAAGGAAGGCTGTCCTATTTGTGTTTTTGTTTAAAAGCAAAAAAAAAAAGAAAGTGGGAAAGACTGGGGAACCTTTCATGGAGAAATACAGGGAAACCTCTTGTGATTTTTTTAGTTCTCTGTTTTAGAGCTGATCAACTGCTACTGGAGCTCTCCCAGGCTTTGTTAATTTGAGCATAAATTCCTAGGTTTTTGAGTTCTCGTATGCTGCCAATGGTTCTGTCGCCCCCTAGAGGAGTATTGTATGTTGCAATTGTTGTGTTAAGGTTTCTTATTTTGATCTCTATTTTTTTTATATGAAATAAAAGATATTTTTCTTTGTTCTATCAGATTGTGAGCATGTATCTGAAGACAGTTTGTTCCTTTCAGTATGTCCAAATTGGCAGCAGCTTTAAAAAGTGCCAAGTAAGAATAATTTCAAATTTGGAGTTAATTGATTGCTGTGAAAGGATTTGTGTAATCCAAGTATTTCCTATATTGGAAATAACCTATATAGGTTATTTCCTATAAATGGAAGAATGATTACGTGAATTCCTGCCTCCAGTTAGTTTAAGCCCTCTCCTCTATCTATTATCTTTGAATTGGCATACTCCTGTTACCTGGTAGCTACGCCACTTTACTTCTTTTAAAGCTTTTTTTTTTAGCCATAGTTATCAAAGGTAGGTAATTTAAAATATAATAACTTCTAGAATGATAAAATTTTGGAGCGTGCTTATGTGAGGAAGTAGGGACAGTGAATGGCAATTGAAAGACTTGTGTTAGTTGGCTTGACAATGTGGGAAGAGTTCTGAAGATAACAAGATTGTATTTCTTGTGGACAGACAGCAAAGGCTTTCCCAGCAGCTTGTGTTCCTTGGGTATATTCCTTTTCACAGTGCCTGGTGGTAACTGATGCGGATGTCATCTCTATGTTTGCCTGCCTCTCTTTTGGGATCTATTGACTGAATAGGGTGTATATCTTCCCCTTATAAGCTGCAGTTACACTCTGGGAATTACAAGCTGTCCTGCCATCTGACTAATTACATTAGTACATTAGGCTATAAACTATGACAGTGGATGTCATGGCTGCGTGTCCTACTTAGCTTTTTTTCCTATGAGATTGTGATGTCTGGCAGTGGAATGTCTTGGAAGCAAAACCTGCTTCTACTGCCACAGATAAGTCCGCCTGTGATTCTAAATTAAAGCTATTAGTTGGCCTTAGTCATTGGTGTGTAATGAATTGAACTGAGATTTATAGTGGATGGAGAAACTGGCAAACTTGGTAAATAACTGGGAGGTTATGTAAACCCCTGTGACAGAATAACGCTTTGGGAAGCTGAAATAGATATCCTTTCTTAGAAATGGTAGATTTTGTCAGATTTCTTGAGAGATAGAGATAAAAAGCTGTTCATCTGATATTACTAAGGGGAAAACAATTGGTGCAAATAACATTTTTTGTACACCAGAATGTAATTATATGATTGTAGTTTGTTCTAACTTCTGAAGACCACTTTGCATCTGAGAAGTAACTATTGCAAATGTTATAATGACTGGTTTTATCAAGTAGCTGTAAAATCAAATTTGACTTGAATTGAATTAATCAGGGATTTTTACTTGTACTCAGTGAAAACTCTGCACTAAAGTGTTCTTAGTGAAGGAAGAATTGTAGAACAATAGTTAGATGAGATAGTAGAGTAAATCTGCAATCTTTGCTGTTTCTGAGGTTCTTCGTTCAGCACATTTGTATTGGTGTAGGTTCTTGTGACCACAAATATGTTGATTTTATACTGATATTAAAGCCAAAATTTGCCTTCTTTTTGTAGCTCTAATCGTAATTATGTTGTATGAACTATAGAGTGATCCACTTCTGTCAGCTGTGTTATTGCTCTGCTAACAGAGTAAGGTAAAGCCTGCATTGATTAACAGGATGAGCAGTGAGTCTTGAATGCGCATTGGGAATAGGTTTCTCTCACTGCTGCTTGCCTCTCAAGCAAGAGCTATATCTGCTGCTGTAAATCAGTTAGTCATCAAAATGAATAACTATAAATATAGATACATGTTAACTAAATTTCAGATGCAAATACATTTGGATGCTATCATGCTACTCAGTTTCTTGTGATCTGTCATTTTAAACTATATTATTTCTGTGTTGAACAAACTTTATTATAACCTTGTCTAGTTGGTTTCTATGAATGCAGTATGCTCTGACTTTTTTTTTTTTTTTTTTCATAAACAGGGCTTTTGCTCTACTTTCAAAGAATCAGAACTTGCCAGTTTGGGAGAACAGGATATTTGCATGTGAAAACTGGTCTTCTGCTCTTGTGAATGCATGGAGATAAATACTAAGTTTGATCCCGGTGAGGGTTAAGTGAAACAGAAGACAGAATTGTTGCAGTGATGCTAGCAGCAGGAAAACAGTGGTGCAAGTGATTAAATGTCAGGGAAGCTGTGCTTGTCCACAGCTATCATTTGTTATCTTTTTCTTTTGGGTGCAGTCGACTGATATTCTTGTCATAGTTTCAAATCAGTGAGTTAGTTTTGCCCTCAGTGGCAGCCTTGGAAGCTGTATGTATTTTAAAAAGTTGCTTTTCCATTTAGGAGATTAGGCTTCATATATATTTCTTTGAAAGGTAGCTTGCCTAGCTGTTAATCAAACCTTCATTTTGAGGCTCAGCACAGAAATGAAAATACGAAATGAATCAACTGCAGTGCAAACAAAAGGCTTCAATTTAATGTGAATGACCCAATATTGACTGCAGCAAATTATTGATACTGATTTTCAACTGGCTTAAAAATTAGGCAGTCACACTTATGATCAGGAAATTCTAGTGACATTTAGTGCATCATTACAGTTTGTTAGTAATACAAAAACCGGAATTAGCTAATGTGAAATACTTTACAAAAGCATGAATACTAAGAGTATATTCCTCAGCTAGCATGCTTTTTATTAGTAGGCAGATAAATTAAGCTCAGTTATCATCATAATTTAATTATAAAAATGGAAATAACCTTATTTATATTTGTATTCATATCAGTGGAATATGGTAAAAGCAATTAACCTTGCATTTGGGAATGGCTTTTCTTTTTTAAATATTGCTTTAATTCCTTGCTCTTTCAATGTTCTTTGAATTATAAAATCTTATGATAGATTAATGCATTTTTAATTCTGAAACTGGTATCTTCTGTAATGATTACGTTTGGCCTAAATGCCAAAGTTTCCTATTGTAATGGTTTAACGCCTGCTAGCAACTAGTACCACGCAGCCACTCACTCACTTTCCCAGTTGGGATGGGGAAGGGAATCAGAAAAGTGAGAAAAAACTTGTGTGTTGAGATAAAGACAGTTTAATAGGTAGAGCAAAAGCCATGCAGGCAAGCAAAGCAAAACAAGAAATTCATTCACTGCTTCTGGTTGGCAGGCAGGTGTTCAGCCAGGAAAGCAGGGCTCCATCACACATTATGTTACTTGGGAAGACAGATGCCATCACTCTGAATGTGTCCGGTTCCCCTTTTTCCTTCTTCTCCCCCAGCTTTATGTACTGAACATGACATCATATGGCATGGAATATTTCTTCGATCAGTTGGGGTCAACTGTCCCAGCTGCATTCCCTCCCAACTTCTTGTGCCACCCCAGCCTGCTTGCTGGCAGGCCAGTGTGAGGAGCAGAAAAGGCCTTAGCAACAGTCAGAACCACCAGTGCACTGTCACACTTTTCCAGTCCCAAATCCAAAACAGCACTACACCAGCTGCTAGTGAAAAAGTTAACTCCATCCTAGCTGAAACCACAACACCTATATGGCTTTGTTGATTGCTGTGTGTAGGTTACTGTGTGATCTTAGCTCAAAAGGTGATGTTTGATTAGATTTAGAATATATAAAATTCACAGCACTATGAGAGTAGTCCGAGTCTAATTTCTTTTGAGTTGTATTCAAAAGAGTTTAATTCAGTAACTTCACATTTAAGGGTGTTTAAATTTTAAAAGCACGGTTTGTGAACGAGTTAAATGCTTTCATTTAGCTACTGAGTAGAGACTTTGGATGCAATTGTGAAGAAATGTACTTTTCTGTTTGACAGATGTTTATAAGGTGGGATGGTTTAGGTGCCTGACCGTAACCTCTGTCTGTGCCAGGATGGTCCACTCAAAACTTAAGTTTCATTGTTGTGCTGATTTTTGCATTGTGTATTGTCACTTCTGAGAGTAGTTCACTAATACAAAAGGAGTCATATTACTAGGAGACTAACACGGTCCATTCTTCACAGGTGGGACAAAGAGTTGTGAAGCAGGTTACTTTAATTATAGCTAGCTGTCCAGATAAGGTCATGTTAAAGTTATTGTGAAGTAAAAATATTCTATCTCCAAAATCTAAAGCTACCATTTCTATTAAGTTGTATGCTGCCAAATTACCAGTCCCATAAATCTTGTTGCTTCCGCTGTTACATGGTCTCAGTATATCTTGCTGCTTGTGTATTCTTTTGAATACAGAATAATAGGAAGTTGTTAGAGAAGTTAGCAGTGGGTTTGTGGAAGGGTATGCATGCAGAAGTGTTTCCTATTCATATCCAAAATGTTTGCTTATGTTTCTTAACATTTGATTAATTCATAATGTTTAGCTGTAGAGTACATGTAAATTGAGAAGATGACTAGCAACTCTCCTTCATTTTTAAAATAAACATGTATACATTTGAGTAGGGTCACAAAGAGTCACAGTAAAGAATTTCTTCCTAATATCTAATCTAAACCTTCCTCTTTGAGTTTAAAACCCTTACCCCTCGTCCTATTGCTACACTCCCTGATAAAGAGTCCCTCCCCATTGCTCCTGTAAGCCCCCTTCAGGTACTGGAAGGCTGCTATAACACAGAGCCTTCTCTTCTCAAGGCTGAAAAATCCCAACTCTCTCAGCCTGTCCTCATAGGAGAGATGCTGCAGCCCTCTGATCATCTTCGTGGCCCTCCACTGGACCTGCTCCAACAGGTCCATGTCCTTCCTGTGCTGACGACTCCAGAGCTGGATGCAGTGCTCCAGGTGAGGTCTCACGAGAGTGGGTAGAATCACCTCCCTGGACCTGCTGGCGATGCTTCTTTTGATGAAGCCCAGGATGCGGTTGGCTTTCTGGGCTGCCAGTACATGTTGCTGGCTCATGTTGAGCTTCTCATCCACGAGCACTCCCGAGTTCTTCTCCCCAGGGCTGCTCTCCAGCCGTCCTCTGCCCAACCTGTATTTGTGCCTCGATTGCCATGACCCAGGTGCAAGACCTTCCACTTGGCCTGGTTGAACTTCATGAGGTTGGCATGGGCCCACCTGTCAAGCCTGTCCAGGTCCCTCTGGATGGCATCCCTTCCCTCCATCCAGCATGTTGACCGCGCCACACAGCTTGATGTCATCGTCAAACTTGCTGAGGGTGTGCGGCAACAAAGGGCACGGACTCCGCCAAGTGGTGAAGCGAAGACCTTTGTTGTTTCACTTTTTCAGCATATATAGTTTCTGTCCTTTGATCAGGGGCGTAGGCCAACCAATTACTATCTACCTTGCTACATTGTTATTTGTTTGCTACATTGTTATTTCCTTGCTACATTTCACACCCCACACACATTACCATATAAGGACATTGTTTTACTTTTCCCAAGGCCTCCTTCTCACCAACGCAAGAACACCTGCCAAACTCTAACTCTGCAGCACGTCTCTACCTTCCTCATTCCCCACAAGGGTGGACTCAATCCCACTGTCCATGTCACCAACAAAGATGTTAAACAGCACTGGTCCCAGTACTGACGCCTGAGGAATGGCACTTGTCACTGGTTTTCACTTGGACATTGAGCCATTGACCACAACCCTTTGAGTGTGGCCATCTAGTCAGTTCCTCATCCACCGAGTGTTCCATCCATCAAATCCATGCCTTTTCAATTTAGAGACCAGGATGTTATGCAGGACAGTGGCAACACTTTGCATAAGTCAAGGTAATGTTTTCATTTAAAGATAAATAGTTTTACAATTTACAGAGAACAA
The DNA here is from genome assembly GCA_033628505.1 of Tringa tobata. Classification (NCBI taxonomy): domain Eukaryota; kingdom Metazoa; phylum Chordata; class Aves; order Charadriiformes; family Scolopacidae; genus Tringa; species Tringa tobata. The sequence goes on along the minus strand of JAHREE010000531.1, from coordinate 1,599,180 downwards.
AAAAATCTACTGCCAACTCCAGGTAGTTGGTGCTGTGGTTATAGTAAAGAACAGGTAGACTGGATTTTCCTCTGTGTTCAGTGTCCTCCTGCACATCCAAAAGGGAATTTCTGAGGCTTTCTAATAGTTCTATGGCATTTCTTTTTTCAGGAGCTCTAGGAGATCTTATTTCCTTCTGTTCTAGCTTGTCAGTGATTGCTTCTGCTTTTTCATGCTTTTTTCACCTGCATTTTGTAGACCAGCTATAGACAAATTATATGGTACATGTTTTTCATGCTCGCAATGAGCGGTTCTGGCAGGGAAGACGGAGTAAGGGATACTCTTTAGCAAGTAAGTATTTAATGAGGTAGTCTTAAAACAGAAAGCTATTGTGTTTTTCACTGGCAGTTATGTAACGTTTTGGCATGATTTTGGCATAATTATTGCATTAATGATGCTCGGTTTTCTTCTCAATCATTTTTTCTAGTTTACGGAAGGACCTCAGAAAGCACTTGGATGAGCTAAGCAAATACCATCTGTGCAGTTGAATAAATGTGTGTAAAATACTTAATTATGCATGAGGCTTTCAGTAACTTCAAGGAATTCAGCAACAATTAAAATGGAAAGGATGATATAAGAGCTCAGTCTTCTGTTTTTCACAGGAAAACTGAAGTGTGCTTTGTCAGTATCACAGTTGGGCACATTTCGTACTGAATAACGCAAGCTTGTTGAACTTTGTGGCATGAAGCTTTTGTTCTTGTGTCTTCTTGAAGCTGATGCAACCTCAACAGAAACCTGAGACGTTTGGCTTGCTGGTCTTAGGACAAATGTCTGCTTGGATTTCTATTAACAGAAATCAAAAGGAACAACTGCTATATTGATTAAATGAAACTAATCTTCTGTCTCATTCTTAAAATTTCACTGTTATTTTTTTGCCACATTTATTAAATATCTTGGTTTTTTTTTCACTAAACAGTATTGTTTTGAACAACATCTAGAGAATCTGTATATGTTGGGGATTCTGGACACCCCTTTCAGTGTTGTTAGTCCCATGTCGAACTGTTTAGCCTCATCTTCCACTTTGACACCTAAATATTACTGCATAAATACATTATACGCTGTAGAGTTGTTTTGAGTATATGAGTATGAATTGAGATTTTTCCATTTAGAAAACTTTTTTCTAAGAATTTTTTATGGTTAGGCTAGTTGTGAGTGATAGTAGGCTTAGGAATGAAAAGTGTTTTTTTTTTTTCCCCCCTCTCAATTCAACACTAAGTGTTAATCTTGGAAGACTTTTTTTTTTTTGTCATATTGATACTAAAGTCAACAATTTGTGTTAATCTTCTGTAATAAGAAACATAATTTATTTATCAGCTCATAGATCCAGACTTTTTGGCTCATGTAATAGAATTTGTTGTTTAAGTTTTGTTAGCCCAACTGAAAACTTTGAACTTCCAAGTTGATGATGACTAGTGGTTAAATCATATGTTTATGGTTTTTTTAGAACCTAGCTACAATAACCAACTAAACTTCCAGCAGCTTTTAGTGCTTCCTCTCATGCACCACTTTCAGACCTCTTTTAATTAGCTCTTTCCAATCCATAAAAGCTGTATTTTTCTTTTTTAATGTGTTGCTGTCTTTGAAGTCTTTCCTTTTCTTCTAATTTGGTAGCATTGGTAACATTTGCAGCATTTGGTAGTGTTTTTTTTCTCATCTAGTTGGGTTGATATTCTATAAATCTTAGTATAGTGCTCATGTTGCCTCTATCATTTGTTTCCTTGTAGAATTTCTTTCTGCATTAGTAGCTGTCTTTTTGTACTAAATTGTTCAAATTCTTAACAGTGGCATAACAGACTTTATTACTATGTTCTGGCTGATCTCACTTTGGGGTGGGAGAATGCATTAAATTCTTGATTCCTTTCTATCCCTGCTTTTTGTGTTCTATGTGCATGTGAGATTCCCTTTTAGCACTCATATATCCAAATTATTTTGTGTACCTTACTGCATGTTTTATTTTCTCATTGCCCCACACTATCCATATAATTTTTTCTTCTTTGTGGTTTGTTTTTGTATTGCTTGTATAAGTTTGTATTGCCATAGGTAAGAGAAAAAACATTGAAAGGTTTAATTCCTGAAGTAAAAGGTTATCTTATATAGCCAGCAGTACAGGCCATTTCGTATTCAAATCTAAAAATGTAATTATGCTATGTAAATGGAACTTTCAGAGTGGCTAGAAAAAGTGATGTCCAGGCTCTGCATCCTGACATGAAAAGTAGTCCGCTTTGCACTTAGTGCAGCTTGAATTCTACATTCTTTCTAATATTAGCAATTTGGGTTGTACAATCTGATGCAAAAAGGAGAAATATTTTCCGGTGAACATTTGTATCATCATTTCTGAGTTGTGTTGGACTTAGTGTCCATCTTTGTTTGGACTGGCATTTGGAAGTGGAAAGTGTTAATAATTCTCCAGTGTCTGAAAGCAAACACATGCTATTGCCCTGTGTCTATAACATATACCTTTTCTGACTGAATTTGAAGTCCATGCATTCATAGCTGACTTGAATGACTTCAATCTTCTGTTATCTAAAAACAACAGCTTTGTATGGAGTAGTTGCTGTAGTCTTGTGTTGTAACTCTCAAGACTGGATCCATCCTGTGAAATATTTCCATGTAGTCTATAGTTTTGTTTTGTTTTCTGGAGGAGGCAAAACAACTGTTTTAGTAGGGGATGCTTCCTACAAATGGAAAACATTCTCCAGTGGAGAGCTGGGCAGAGCAATGATTGCTGTTGCATCTAGGTGCGTGGTGTACCGCTTCCAGCTGCAGCAGAAGTAGCCTTTCCCGGTAGTATCTGACACTATCCTCACCCCATATGTGGCTGGCAGGAGCATCAGATGAGCTCTCTGTGTGAGTTAAAGTGGAGCTCTCACTGCTGAGAGCAGGAGAAAAGGATGCTGCTTTGTGACTCAGCGTGGACCACCTGATGTGTGCATTGTGTGGAGAAAAATGACAAACAGAATAGATGCTAAGCTGCTGCATGTAAATTGGATAACGCAGGCACAGAAGACTTCAATGATCCAAACATTTTATCTTTTTAAGGCTTTGAAGATGATCCAGTTGTTATGCTCAAGTATCTTCTTAACATTGTTTGAAAAGTTGAAGCTGGAGGTTTAAGAGATGGAGACGCAGCAGCATTCTTAACACAGTTAATGGAAAAATATTAAAGGAAACAAATGAGGCACTGTGCAAATGAGGTCTTGTGAAAAAAAAATAAAATATAGGCAGCAGAGGGCTCACAAAACTGCAGTGATGTCTACTTTCCAGCACTTACTCCTTTTCTCTAGCAAGCAGAGCAACTCTGGATAGTTCTTCCCTCTTTATTCTTGATTATGTGCTTCTGTGTGTTCTGTGGCGATGCAGTGGTTTGGATTAGGGAAAACTCGTAATTTGGTTTACTGATAAGATAATTTTCATTTGGGACTCGCCTCCTGGTGTATTTCACTACAATGAAGGGAGGGTGCAATTTGGGTTGGGGACCTCTACTTCCACAGGTACTGCTGATGAAACAAGAGCCTGAGTCTCCACAATATCATGATCAGTTGCTCAAACCATAATTCAGCAAACATAATTTGCTCTTTCTTTGTGGCATCTATTTAGTTTTTTTAGGGCAAGTGTTCGCAAGTTGGCATGGCGGGGAAGATAATAGAATTGATTGGAGTTTAAAATAACCATTTGTTTCTTAGGTTATTTGTAAACTAGATTAGGAACTCAACCTACCATGTGGCCCTACAAATACAGTACTGTCACAACTAAATGGATGTGTTAGGGCTAGAAACGAGAGGCTGCCTGTGGTGGCAGTGTTGTAGAAGACTTATTTGTCAAACAATGGCTTTGATTTCTTAAATCTAATATTCATTAAAAACAAGTACAGATCAAGCTGATCTAACAGTTGGAAGCATTGCTTCCCTAAGTGTTGTGTGTATAGAGGTTATGATGTCTGTTTTTTTCACAGGCATGCAGAATTTTATGTGTGTGAATGCTAGATTAAAGATATTTAAAAACTTTAAAACAGAGAGGTATTAAATGGTCTATTTCATGGCATTTAATTTAGATCAGCTGAAACATTCAAGCCGAAAACATACTTGCTATCAGGTCTTACGCAACGTTTCTGAGAACTGAAGGACTTCAAAGACTCTAGTTAATATCCTTAAGTATTCACAGTAACAAGTCTTCATTTTGTTATAGTGAACATAGCAGAATATATTTCTCTTGTTTTCAATATTTTATGTAACAATGGTATAACATAGGTCACTGAAACTACTCTAGAGAGGCCATCAATTTGATTTGGACCAAATTAGTATTTTTAACTTTCACTAGAGAATTTTGGTGGGTTTGGATATTGAAATAACTTTTTGTCTGCCTTCCAGTCAGGTATGAAGCATATTGGCTGGTGTTCTGAAGATCAGAGTATTGGATCTTAATCTGATGAGGGTTGTGTTTGAATTTGGTTTACTGGTAACTTGAAATCATTATTTTATTGCAGAAATCCTTTAGTTACATAGTTGCATACTCAGTAATCAGCATATCATTTAGTTGTCTAAATCAATTGCTAAGTTTGAGCATGGCAGCAGTTGTAAGCAATAGAATATGATGTCCATTGGAAGTATACATGAGGAGCTTGCTATATAGGAGCATATGATAAGAGCATATGATAAGATACCATCTCTGGAAATCTTCTTTCCAAATTAAAAGTTAGATTTTGTGCTAAACACAACCTACCATTTCAAATTAAATTTAACATTTATTATTAAATCTCCATACAGGAACTTTAGGTTTGCTACAAGTATTCCAGCCTGTTTTTCGTAGTCATTTTGTGAGACCCAAGTTTTCATCTCTTTAAAGTTTTTAGGGTTGAATATTTTAAAATGCTGACATTGATTAATTTTGTTGTTGTTGTTGTTGTTGTTGTGAAATGGCTTGACAATGGTAGGTTCAAGTAGTCATTTTAATTTGAAAATTCAACACATTCTGCATCTTTCAGTATCCAGGAAGCAAGTTCAAACTTTCATTTTGCTGTGCCAAGCATGAGCGGAGTTTGCTTCAGACAATTTTGGGCTCTGTATAAAGGCATGCAGAGCAAATAATAGTTGTTCAGGTTATCAGCCAAACAAATAAACTAGACCTCTCAATCAAAAGGGGTTTTGTGCTAATAACAGTTACAAATGTGTTTATAGGATTGTTCTTTTATGAAATTTGTAATGTGCTTGAACATTGAGAAGCCTGTTCAGTGTTGATTTGAACTTGTGTGAATGGAGGTGACTTGAATTTATTTAGCTGTGAGGTTACATCATTGGAAGGACTAACTCTGAACATGTATCTGTATTTGTGCTTCTTTAAACAGTAAAACCATAGCAGAGGGTCATAATTTCTAAAATGATAGATTGTTTTCCTTTTCTTCTCAAACACTTTGGCTATTAATATAAAAATGTTGTGTTTGCTGGCTTCTACTCAGCTATTCTGGATGTACAGTGTGCTAATGTAAATCAGCAGTTTCTGATTCCTCAGCAGCTGCAGAACAAAACTGACAAGCTTCTGGTCATTTTTATTATTGCCATTCAGAAATTGTTTGAATAGCTGTGAAAGTGTCCAGTAGCATGTATGTCTGCTGTAGTTATATTTGCAGACTGAGCTGAGCTTATAAGTCGGGAGATAGAAAGAAAGAGTGCATTTATAAGCCAACAGTGTGAGAAAAGAGGCAAAGAGCTCTGTATTCCTTCGCTTGGGAGTCCTTAAGATGAATTTGGAGCTCTGTTATATAAAAGACATGCTATCCAGCTGGCTAAAAGTCATGAGTTCTTAAATGGACTCTGGGGAAAGCAGTTACCTAACTTTATAGCTGGATATAAGGCAGCCTTTACAAGTGTGCTCTGTCGGGGAACATCATCATATTTTGCCCTGAGAAGCTGTCTCCTAAAATTTTCAGTTCCTTCTGCTGCTGAGTCTGGTTTTGTCTGCTGCATGGGAAAGAAACAGCCAGGCAAGAATGCTTAACTTCTACAGCATTCCTCCCCTCCTGCACCATTGTGGGAGCTCTTGTATGGCTGAACAGCAGCTACTGCTCCTTTCCAGAAGCAGACTAGGAGGGGGTACCAGTGTGGCCTGCAAGAAGAAGGAATGCTAACAGGTCACACAAGTTACTATTGTTGTTTGTGGACACAGGAGAAGTATTGAGTATCTTTCATGTGAGTGCTTAATTGAAGTCCTGTGCTTACATGCGTATTTTGATTATTATTTTTTTTTCTTGAAAGCTAGCACTCTTCTTTTAAGCATCTTACTGCAAGGTCTCAGGAATTATCTGGGGCTTTAAGAATTATTTTCCTGAAACAGAGATATGCTTATTTTCAGTGTTTCCCAAAGTACATATCATAAACCGGATGGTAGATTCAGCATACGCTGAAAGTTATGGCATCGACTTTATATTCACCTTCTAATAAAAGCACATTTCTTGAATCTTGATACCCAACCACTGTGAATAACATATAAAGGAAGGAAAATTATGAAATATAGTGTTATAATGGCAGGTGGGAATAGAGAACATTTGTCAACTGTTGCTTTAGAAACAGCAGCATCAGCCTGTGAGGTGGCTAAAGATCACCTGACAGTGAAATTCAGTGCATTCCAAAGCCTTGGAAACTGGAAGTTTTCTTCGCATCTTAATTGTATGTTTTATCAGTGCTTTAATCTGTATTCTTTGCGCTGAATTAGATCTTCGTGATGTTAACTATTATTCAAGGAGAAACACAAAACCTTGACAACTAGACATCTTATTATTTTTAATGTTTGAAAGGTGTGTATGTTTTTAGACTTCTAATGGATATCTTCTGAATTGATAGCCTAAATACTTCTAGGTGGTCTACTACTAGAAAAATGGATTGTACTAATTCTTCATAGAAGAAAATACTGATAATGGGAAAAGCACAAAACATGTTTAAAAAGAAAATGTTGACTTGTTCTTTTTAAAAATGATTCCTCTCACATTTTATTCAGCTACTATTTTTTAAGGGGTAATTATAGTTCATTCATTGTGAACGACCATTTGTGGCATTAATGAAGTCTAAATAATTGGGAGAGATGAGGAATATGGTATTTGGCAGATCCTTGCAGGCTGTTATGAGATCTAATTCAAGTGCAAAGTTTAGAAGAACTAAATAATTCTAAATAGTACAAAGTTTAGAAGAACTAAAGAATAAGTAACTCAGAGTACTTTTAAAGGTTATTGCCAAAATACAGTATAAAAAGTTTCACTTTAAGTATTTCAAGAAAAGATGTGCATATTGTATACTAGCTTAATTCCTTTTATAAAGAACAGAAACTCTTAAAATACAAAGTTTGTGCCTGTTGTGGAATGAATGGAAAAGAGGAAAAATGGTAATTTTGATGTAGAATTAGTTTGACTTATATTATTCTTTGTCCTTTTATGACAGTCAAAAAGAGTTAATTCTGAGAACCTTTATGTGAGAGACTTTACTAAATAAATCTTTTATTTCTGCTTTTAGTCAGCAGATAAGCAGCGAGCCCTGGAAGAAACCAAAGCCTACACAACCCAGTCGTTAGCAAGCGTAGCCTATCTGATCAACACTTTGGCCAACAATGTTCTGCAAATGCTGGATATCCAAGCATCCCAGCTTCGGCGCATGGAATCTTCAATCAACCATATTTCACAAGTGAGACTTTTTTCCTGATTTTTTTCTTGTCTCTTTGTTCTTGAGATTACGCAGCAAGTAAAACTCTCAACTGACATTTTGTGAATGACAAAAATAGTCATATTTAAAACAGAAGGGTGCATTTTTTCTAATATTAATTCTGAGAATGGGTCTTCTTATGCAATTGTCTATCTGTGTTAGTGTGAGCATTTTACATAGGATAAGAAAGTAAATGTATTCATGATCAGTTTATTGGTTGGAGAGGCGTCCATTCTGCATAAGTGACAAGGACAGGAAAATAGCTAATGGAAAAGTCAGAACGTTATGTTAAGGGATAGATTAAGCTTCTCGACTCCTATTCGCTTACTTACTGTACTTGGTATTTATTGGCTACAGGCACTTAAAGAAATGTGAAATGGGTGGTGGAAATCAATACTTGTCATCTTTTTACTTTTCCTGTAATACTGGCATCTAATGAGAGAAGCATAGATGACAAAAGTAGTTTGCTTCTGGCTTTTTTTAATAAAACATACTTTGCAATGAACTGAAGGCAAAATTAATGTGTCACGTTTGTGCATGGCTGCAGAACTCCTGCCATTTTTTGCAGTTTTTTTGAGCAGCAATAAATTATTTTAGGAACCCGTGTCCCATCACCATACCAATGAGAGAATTTTGACTGCCAGAATGGGCTGAGGATGGATGACAGATTTATTGGAGGGCTTACATGCCAATGGTGGATTACAAGAGAAATTATAAGTAATGATACAGCACTTCCTGTTTTTCTGTTACTGAAGAGCTGGTTTGCATCCTTACTGAATATTTTGTGTCTTATTTGATCAATAAATTTTGGCTGCTAATGTTTCTTGATCTCCCTGTAATGATGTCATAAATTAGAATCAAGAATATGGTGGTATTTAGAAAGACATTTGAAAGTAGGAGCTGTCTGAGGTAGGAAATAAGCAGATTGGGTTGATCTGTTAATTTACTGGTGCTGAAAGTGTTGTTAAGCTAGTGGAGGTTTGAACCAGCAAAAGAAGTGAGTAATTTTATGCCGGCTTAATGGGCTGAATTGGCTCATTGAGAGGTCAGGTGAATTCAAGAGCAGGTGCAAAGGAAGGGGTTGGGGGGGATTTTCCCTTCTGCTAGTATACTGTACACTATTAGATTGCCTCAGTTATCTCATCTAACTGCATCCTCAAAAATAAGCTGAGAAGTTTGATTTCTTCTGCTAGTCCATGGATGCGTTAATTCATTTTTTTTCCCCAGAAAATGTCACAAATTACTCTCTGTGTGTATGTGTGTATATGCCTCTGTGTGTATATGCATATGTGCTTCTTGACAGGCTAGTGCCAGCTGTTCGATTACTTGAGTGCCCGATACAAAAGACAGTATATGAATAAAAATATTCAGAGTTCACTGGATTTTGAATTTTATACATGTGGAAAGTTCATTTTGTCACACAGTTTCTGTAAAGTAGCTTTTGGAGAAATGGTCATGGGATTTTAAATGTTTTCCTTCTGAGAAGCTGGGATATATGCAGGTTGAGATGCTAAGTTAGATTGGTTTTGGCGCTTATTACAAATGGCTAGTTATTTAAAATGGAGCACTAAATGAAGCCTAATGAAGATGTATCTGCCAAAAGTCATGGGCTCCACCCGAAAAAAACAATAAAAAGTTGTGTAGTTTATTTTTTTAGAGATCGCTGTAAATTTGAAAACTGAGTTTTGCTTTGTTTTTTCTTTTTTTTGAGTCTGCATCATACATACATAGGATGCTTCTCAAATCTTTGTGGAAGAAATGGTATAAGAGGAGCAGACAGTATTTGAATTTTGGATATTATACACATGAAGTCTGTTGATCCAAGGAACTTAAGTTGAATTCAGTATGTTCAGAAACAGCTTCATCCCATGATACCAGTGCTGTAGATGATTGTATTATCTGTCTTAATTTTTGTGTTGTTTTTTTTTTTAAGTGAATTTATTTTGTCACAGTTTCTGTGTAATTAACTTCATTTCAGGAAATTTGATTATACTTCCCATGGAACAAGCAGAAGACTGTTTTATTTTGGGTGTAAAGTTTAGTGGGCTGTTTCTAGTACCATTTAAAATACCTCATTGCCAAATTATGATGTCAGTCAGTCTGACTTGAAATATGTGTCAATAACATAGAACAGAAAACAGGTTGGTAATTACCATCTGCTTGCAGTGCTTTATTGGATTAATGCTTTGGACAGTAGGTATTGATATTTAAGTTTAAAAATCTAATGCAAATTATGATATCTGGATGTGTAATCCTGCTTTTACTTCTGATTTGGAATTCTACATATTCTTCAAAGAAGGGAGCAAAATTGTTTGGCTTTTTGAAAAAGTAAGAAAACTTTTTCAAAAGTGCTTGTTTTGTTCGAGTGTGGCTCAAACTGGAAAAGATGTGATTAACTTTAGAAAATAAAATATTTTAGTTCTCTGTTCATTGATAAAAGCCAATTTGTATCAATTTCACTTAATCAAAGAGCTGAAAAGGAAACTGATAATCATTTGTGGGTTTTCAGATTATGTATATGTCCTGAATAAGGAAATTGCTAATATTGAAACTATTTTTATGCCAGTGATTAAATCCTATTGATTTAAAATTTAGCATTACTTTGGTTTAGTCTGGAAGCTGATGAATCTATTCTTATTTGCCTTCTGGAACTTTATCCAGAACTAGATGATATGCAGTGTTTCATATTTGGCTGAAAATTTAAATCCTAAATACAGATCATCTGTATAAATTTTTATACTTCTTCAAAAAAATGTGTTAAAGTTTTCTAAGTTAGCAGATACTGTGAAGTGTTGTCAACATCCAAATTATTTAACTTAATCTGGCAGACTTTCAGGTTTTAATATTTTATGATGAGAAAACTTTTTTTCAGATTTGGTTATAAAATGCTCCTTAGTTAGCTAGGTCATCTTTAAAACACTTCTTTGCTGCTGTTTATATAAACAAGGATGTTATCACAAAGATCAGTGATAGTGATGAGTTATCTCCAATGGCACTGCATGCTGGACAAATCTGCTTCATGCTTTTCGTACGGAATCTGAGGCCCATGATATTGGCTGTGAGAATAGTTGTTGGATAGACTATAGGCTTGAACTTCTCTGTAGTCAGCATGTGTTGCTTAGCTGAACCGTGGGGATATGTGTGAGCTGGTTGGTCTCTGCATGGAAGTTCACTTGGACCTTCCACTGATAAGTCTGTAAAGGCTTGTAATCATTTTCAGTTGTCTTATTTTTGCAAGTTACAAGAATAGCCAAACTCTTTCAAAAATGTTAAAGCAAGCCTAATTTTTCACAGTATATGTTGCTTGTTTATGGGGCAACTAGCTTTACAGCATTTTTTTGTATCATTATGGCCTCTCTCTTTGTGTATAAATTACATACAACTTGAGTTGAGGCAATTAATGTCACATTTCTAACATGTCAAAATTAGGCAGTTACTCATTTTAAAGTAATAATCCAGTTTTCAAGGTAATTTGCAATTAGTTTGTTTAAATTCTATTAAATTCAATTTTTTTTTTAAAAAAAGCCAGCAACACTGTATGTAAGCAATGTTTTCTTCTAATATTTTGTTAACTGAATTTTAAAAGCCCAGACTTTAAAGGCTGACGATACATTGATAAATTTAAATTTGAATGTTTTGAGAAGAGGAAGAAATAAAGGCTTCTTGAGACTTTTATTTCTGAAATTTTGCTACAGTTAAGACTTTCAAAGTGCTGTTGTGGTTTAACCCCTGCTGGCTGCTAAGCACCACACAGCCACTCACTTCCTCCCAACCCAGCAGGCGGTTGTGGGGAGAGAATCAGAAGGGTAAAAGTGAGAAAACTTGTGGGTTAAGATAAAAACAGTTTAAGAACTGAAATGTAATAATAATCATGATTATGATAAAAATAATAAATAGTAATGAAAAGGAAAATAGCAGAGAGAAATAAAACACTAGAAAGTGTAGAAAGTGAGGTGATGCAAATGAAAACAATTACTCACCGCCAACCAACTGATGCCCAGCCAGTCCCCAAGCAGTAGCCCTCTCGCCAGCCTCCACCAAGCTTTATATTGCTGCCCATGATGTTGTATGGTGTAGAATATCCTTTTGGTCAGTTGAGGTCAGCTGTCCTGGCTGTGTCCCCTCGCAACTTCTTGTGCAGCCCCAGCCTGCTTTTTGGTGGGGTGGTGGGAGAAACAGAAAAGGCCTTGACTGTGTGTAAGCACTGCTCAGCAATAACATCCCTGTATTATCAATGCTCTTTTCAGCCTAAATCCAAAGCTCATACTAGCTAATGGGAAAAAAATTAACTCTATCCCAGCCAAAACCAGCACAAATGCTTACTTAATACTTTGAGTAATTTCACTCACAAGTGGAAGAGAATTTTTTCTCAAAACTCTGAGTTCAGTGACTTTTAAGTGACGTGGTAAAAAATGTTAAGTTTGAAATCCTAGAAATGATTTAATGTTTTTTCTATTTTAATTTGTATAGATCTTGAGGCTGTTTTTACAGAATTCAGTATATAAACTTGATGTTTCAAAATAGCCAGAAAATTCCTAATAGAAAAAAATAGAGTGGTTGCCTTATTACAGGCATCTTGGAAGGCATCTGAAGAGATGACAGTAATGAGCTTTTGCCAAAGATAATGGAGCTATGGGGGAAAAAAAATGTTTAATAATGCTGTCAGGAGACTGAAATTTCTTGTTAGAAAACAGTGTTTTTAAGTTATAGAAGGGCACAGTGTACCCCATCTGCTTTTCCTGACAGACTTTCCAAGTCAGATGTTTTGTTATTCCAGCTCTAACCCCAAATACTTCTTAGTAGAAGTTTCTAAACTGCTGAATAAACATTCTGCTATCATTCTCCTGTCTCACTTAAGGGATTTATGCTGGTACTGGAGGCAATAATTACCTACATGTTGAGGATAAATGTCTTCATTTTATTTAGTAGCAGGTTAATCTTTGTTCCTTCTCTACTAATCAAATACCTCAATGTTCCTTTCTGCTGTTTTATACGTGTCTTAAGATCTTACAACTCCAGTAGCCTACTAAGTAAGAAAATGAAATTTTTGAAAAACCTGCCTGCCAGCAAAATGGCTTTCAATACAAATTTAGGAATCTGTACCAGAATTAGGTGCAGTTTTTATAGTCTTAGGCATTGCATAGCTATTCCAGATAAAAGAGATGTTCTGAATCATCATACGAGAGAATTCCCTTTAGATGAGCTAGAGGTTTTAATCAGTTTTTATGCATTTCATTGTTTGTTACTGTAGTCATGCTTCACTGATCTCCATAGTCCTTAAGGAAACTGATTGTACTCACAACTCATATGAATAATTAAAAAAACATGTTTTTCATTCATGGAAACAAGTTTCCACAGTGCCAAGGTACCATTGCTCCAGTAACATGTACATTAAATATTTGTACTCGCATTGCATTTATAGATAAATGCATACGAAAATACTAAAAGAACATCTTCAAAGTTGCGGAGGTTGAGCACTTGAAGAGAAAGGAAGAAATCGTCTTGCCAACACTGCACTAATTACTTTCTTTCTGATTTGTAGATCGAAATTAAGGCTCCAAGAGTGTAGTGTTCAAGGCATAAACTAGTTTTGCATGACCAGATTCAGACCCATAAGATTTCAATGTTTCAGTACATTTGAAACATCGTATAGTGTTTGAGGTGCAGCTGCTGTTGTTGTTTAACATTCTAGCAAATGATACCAGAGGCCTGTGAGACAAAGAACATGCAGTTCTCTAGTGACATGTCCGGATCACAGATGAAGTCTGAGGTAATTGTAGAGATTGAATTCTTCAGTGATATTAAACATGAGACTGACCTCCAAGTTGTTCCTATCACATACCATTAGCTTATCAAGAAAGTATGTGCTTTCTAACTCTTCAGTAGATGAGATGATGATTCTGTATACAATCTCTTTGGTACGACTCCTACTTTTTCCAGAACTTCTCCTTCCACTATGCTGCAGAAGCAAGGGTCTGACACAGAGATGGGCTGTGATGGGAAAGGAAAAACCTGTGATGGAAGATTAAATGTTGAATCTTACCGTGATGCAGAACAGAACACTTTTGATACTCTGGCCTGGAACATGTTTATGTGCTCTGTTTGCACTGGTGCTTGTACAGTCAATAATATCTTAAGAGCTGTGAAGATCTGATCTGTGCTATTGTACCGGGGGATGATATATAGACCTGCCCATCACAGGGAGCTTCAGGAAGGACTTTGGCAAAATTGTTTGTGGAGTGATTTAGTTGTTAAGTAGTCGTAGAAATATATGTGTTTCCGTTAAGCTTGTGTGAACTGTGAATTTCTACCAAGTTTATATATTGGCCAAATCTGGGTGGGTTTGTGTGAGTGATGGAGGATGTGTCCCAGATAGTTTAACTACCTATATTAAATTTCCAGTCATTGCTCAATGAACTCAAGCTTTCCAAAGAGAGGGTCGCCAACGTATTTTGACCTTGAATGATCTATTTTTCTGTAGATCTGTTTTAAGAAATAGCTGTACAGCTTTAGTAGAACCCTTACAGTTCTAGAGGTGGCAGAAGTGTACGTGAAAAAGCTGTATTTGGTGCTTAATTTTAGAAAAGTTGCAGGATCTTGAAAATACGTTGCTGGGTAATAAAAGATAATTTTTATAGATAGTAATTTAAACTTCTGTATAATGCCCTTGGTATTTGTGGAAATTCTTCTCTGGAAAGAATGTGAAGAAACAACTTCTTGGAAGTCGTGTTTCTTTAAAAATTTTTGTAGCTTTTAAGGTTGTGATGATTGCACATGGTAATACAGGGTCCATTTTGCTTGTTTTGCTATCAGTAGCACAAACAAAATGGTAAAACAGTGTAACCAACCCCCCTGTCCCAATCCCTGTCCACAGAAAAATAAAATTTAAAAATGCCTGTTATAAAAATGAGTTCTCATTTGTACCTATTCCTAAGTTACTACAGTGCCTGTCTCCTAACTGTGAAAAGGCTTTCTGGTACCATTCATAATCACTAAAGTGGTAGCAAGAAATCCTCTGAATATTTAGAAATCCTAAGGTGATGTGACTCTGCTTGTTTTCTTACTTTTTTTTTTTAACCCTATAGCTAAAACACTTGTTCACAACTCTGGCAATTTTCCTATAAGGAAAGCTGTTTTGTGAAGAAGGAATTCTTTTTGTTTTAAGTAATGCAAGCAACTCTGTGCACCATGATTTAAGAGATTTTATTTTCCTGGAAGGGATAGATAGACTTTTTGGTAACTTTTCCATAGTCTTGTTACCAAACAAGATTCAAGTACATGTTTGTAGGCAATAAATTTTCAGCAGGGCTTTGTCTTACCCTGGAGATTCTCTTGTGGTACTTGTAATAGATGGAGGCAGGGATTTTCAGTGTTGGCTTTAGACATTCCAAGTGAAGGCACTGGGCTTAGCCACTGGCTTCATTGTGGGTAAATTAGTACTGAGCACCTTCTAAAATCCAATCATGATTTTGTCATAAGCAATTTGTAATGACCTTGTTGATTTGTCTGAGTGAAATTTTATTCTATCATATAACTACCAGTCCTGGTTTAGCAAACTGTTTTACAGTGTGAGAAAACCTGCTTATGGTTTGTTTTTCAGGTCATAAAAGTTAAGGTTTGTGAAGGTATCCTTACACTTCATCTAGTTGGAGACTATTTCAAAGACAAGCTTAGAGAGGAAAAATTAAAAAGTGTAATTGAAAGAATCCTGTAAAGCTGTGTCAGTAAATTAATGGGAACTACTATGAATGGAAAGGAGACGGAATTTTGCTTAACTGTAAAGAGAGTAACAGTAAACCCAAAGAACCCATGGCTATTAGTGAAGGGTTAGAGGTGGCAAGTTCAACAGTAAATTGAACAAAGATGATGTAATCAAGTATATGTAGTGATATGTTTAGCACAGTATACAGAGATCTTAGAAACGTTGGAACTGATTCAATTTTTTTTTATACTGACTCTGTATTCAAATGCATACCACTGTTAGTAAATACACTGCGTCTTTTGTAGACGGTGGACATTCACAAAGAGAAAGTTGCTAGAAGAGAAATTGGTATCTTGACTACAAACAAAAACACCTCAAGAACTCACAAAATCATTGCACCAGCTAACTTGGAGCGACCAGTTCGCTACATCAGGAAACCTATTGATTATACAATTCTAGATGATATTGGACATGGAGTGAAGGTAGGTGATATTGTTAAAACAGCCAAACTGCAAATACATTGTCTTTGTATATTTTCAAAATGACCTGATGCTTTTCATGGTAATATACCAGTTTCTCCTTGCCTGGCCAGTGTGTCTATAAACATAAGAGGAGTCGTGTCCAATTGGCAGTTGCCCCTTTCTGTCCCCTTGTCCAGTGTGTCTAAACCTTGCAACCCCACTAAATCTTATTTCTGAGCATATTCAGGACTATGAGTCACCTTTTAAAGTGCTTCTGAATACCTACTTGTGTGATGCTGCTGTTACTGTTTGAATCAGTTGCCAGGGACATACCTGGGGACTGAAAGGCTAATGACTGTCACTTTTCTGCCTGAATTAGCACCACAAAGTATGATCCAGCTGTAGTTGCCACTGGTTTACTTTGAAGCTCACCCGAGAAAGGGTTTGCATAAGAAGTATTATGTGCTTCCTTTTCTTCTTTCTGTCTGAGTCAGTTATACCCATATTCTGTGATGTGCTTTGTTAAAGTGAGCTCTCTACAACTTTTTGTGGGGTTTCAGAATGGGAATATTGCTGCCAAGTTTGAAGCCAGATGGTTCTCCCTTTTAAGACTAGGAAAAAAGGAGGAATTTCAGGGCAAAGATCAGGCTGAGACACAACTGGTGTCTGTTGTATGCAAGTGTTAGTGTACACAACAGCAGTAATATCATGTGTGAGATTAGGTATGTGTTTTTAAAGGCACAACCTAAATGTAAACACAGTCTTAGCAGGTGTGAGCTCATTGTTAACTTGTACTGCCAGGAAAACAAATACGGAAATGAGAACACTGACAGTGTTAAAGTTCCAGGAGAAAAAAGGTAAATAACACAACGCAGTGTCAATTTTACGTGACAAACTAACAAATCTGTAAACTTGCTAAGTAGCAGTAAGGTGAGATGCTTCTTCCAGTCAAAGTACACCAGAGTTTCTTTTGCTTGACACCAAACTGGATTAGATTATCTATGTTGTTCAATTTGAACTGTCTTTTTGGATAGTCATTTAAGTGGCAATAGGTTGTTTAAACAACCTCTTAAAATTTGAAATCTGAACAGTGCTATTTAAACATCTTTCCCAAGCAATTTTACTCAAGGTCTTCTCAACATCCTTTGTTAACAGAAAATCTTTTTTCCCCATTTCTTACCAAAAGAGTCAACCTCAGTTTGTAACCCTAAACAGATTTTACAAAGACAAGTGACTCTTTAAGTTTCATGTGGAAAACCAAACCAAACAAAAAAATCCCCAGCATTAGTAGCTACAGTTTTGACCAGGAAATTATTATCAGTCTTGTGTTAAAATCTACTGCCAGTTCTTACAAATTTTGAATTTATGCAGGTCAGCAGAACTCCTTCTGGATATGGATGGAGCATATTAACCTGTAGGATTAGTTGCTAATATTTTAATGATCAGCTTTGTTTTAATGAGATTATTTTAGAACTCATTAAAGAATAGTTTTTAATTGCTCTGCAGCACAATCATATTTAGCACTGGCTCTAAACCATTATAATTGGTGTCCCACTTACCTCAATGTAGCAGAATCATACTCACTGCGATGCAATGAATTACGTTCTTCTGAAAGAACATAGTTCATCAAATGGATGACGACTCAAATGCATATTTGCATCCATTTGTTACGCTTGTGATATGCGTGAAACATCTTACAAATGTTATTTACAATGTCCTATATTTATCTAGAAAATGAAAAAGTATTGTGTACTTGTGAAACAATAAGCAGAGAACTTGACATCACACAGATTAGTTGACTAGATCTCTGGCTGGAGAACAAAGAACAAAAAAAAGAAAAAGGGTAGGAGCTTTAAATTTGCCTGTTCATAGTTCTTTATTGCTTGAGCTGTGGTGTTTTCCCCTTCCAATGAGTTCAGGAGTTATTGGATCAATAGCATTAAAGTTCCAGTTAGCATCAGGGTGCCTCAGTCTGCATTCTTTGTCCTCTTTCTGCTTTTTCTGCTATAGGGCTTCCCCTCTAGTACTTGGACCAGAATTATGCATTGTCAGGGTAATCAAAGAGCTAATGCAGCAAGCATTCATTGCAGCCGGTGAGAGAGATGGCAGACTGGACAGAGAATAATACAGGAGAAAAATGGAGCATCCTTGGCCAAGAAATCCAGTACACCATGTTGAAGGAAGTAGTATAGGCACTTGAGCACGTATTCCTTCCATTCAAAATTTCAAAGTATCAGTGGATACCATCTTCAGGAAAAGGTGCTCTACAATTTGGTTTCTTAGTAGATGAGAGAGAACTTAAGTGCTGCTATATCATTCCAGCAGTCCCTCCTCATCTTCCCTCACTGAAGCTACAATGCTCCAAAAATCTAAGGAAGCTTTTGTTTGGAAGAGATTTACTTTCAATTTTTTCAAATGTTTCCTGAGTTACAAAGTCTTCCAATCTGTTCTGCCCTTTGATCCATTCAAAGTGGTGTGTTTTAAGGCACTATCATTGTGCCTTAAAGGCAATGCTGCTGAGGAAATGGGCTCAGCTCATGGGCCCGCTAATGTAACTGGCCACTCTGTTTGGCCAGTACAGGGGGATTTGGTTTTCTAGTGTAGCTGTGTGAAGCAGAGACCGTTTTGGTAGAACTTTAAACTCAAAGACAGGAGGTTTTCTAGTAAGTCAGATCATTTTTCTTTTTTAATACATTAGGGTCTATTTATGATCTAAATGGATGAAAGGGAGTAGTTACTCTGGATGCTCCATTGTTGAGATTCTGCATATTTAATGTTTGGTGTTACAAAATGTGTAAAAAATGCAATGATAGGTTTAGATTAGCTGAACTGAAAACAGATCAAATGATATTGAAATGGAAGGACTAGCATTTTTGAAAAAAATGTCAATGGCAAAGAAGATACGGGGAAAGATCTTGGACTTAATGTCAAAAAGCTAGCACTTAGGCTGTATAATAAGATTTCACTGTTGGTTAATGTCTACAAAATACTGGTATGTGGTGCAGTATCTATATAGAGTGCTGTACTTCTTACAAGGTGTAATGATTTGCTCTTGATCTTTATTCAAGAGGTACCTCATGGCGTCAGTTTAAGAGTTAACTAACAGCATTGTCTAGGAAAGAAAATTTATTAGTTTAATATTCTAGAGGCTTCTGTTTCAGCTAGTTGTAAATATGCTAATGCATGTAACAATTTAAATGAGCTCAGGGTTTTGATAAGGCTATTCTTTGACAGCTCAAATAAATTAATCTCTGAAGTTAATCCATCTAGATCTCATGATCCATTCTGAAAGCAGCTCACTTTTTGTTAGCACTGTAAGAACTTGAGTAAACAGTGTACAGGCATGTGAGCATTAATTTTAAGTTGTTAATATAAAGGCTTTGTGGTCAATGTATATTAAAATTTTCAGCTTGAAAATCTTTTGTTCATGACACATTCTGCTTTAACCACTCTTTCTATGATCTACTGATACATTATTTCGTTAATGCTGAATGCTTAACTTTTTTCTTTCTTTTTCCTTTCTCTTCATATCCTGAAGTTCCAACTAACCTCTCAATGCTTTTTTTCCTTACCTCTTTTATTTGCTCCATTTATGCATTAAGTGGTTGCTTAGATTTAAGGTAAGAAACCCCAGGGCTGGATATCCATTCTTATTCTTCTGAGACTATTACACATGGGGAGATGATTAACATGAATAATACTGATTGTTTAAAACAACACCCGCTCTTCTCCTTGTGTATCCACCCTTCTGTTGAATGATTTCATTGCAGATAAACATTTTGTGATATAAATTGATGTATTTATGTAAGGAAGCCAACACAGTTAATTTTAAAAGCTTTGTGGCAAAGTATTGGCTGCCTTCAGCATATCTACCAGATCGTTTTCAAGGGAGGAATGTTGGGCTAACCTTGTGTAGACAAAAAGATACAGGGAATAGGTAGCAGCTGAATATGAGCCTCCCCCTGTGTAATATTCTTTTATCCTATATACGGTTTAAGTTATAACTTGATTTGGATTAATGTTTCAATGTGAGATCGCTCAGATAATGAGCTCCAAAAGTGTGTAACTAATTCAAATCTGTGTATTATTTTTTAAAGTTGCAGTATCCTTAATTTTTTCAGAAACTGCTTGTACTATTTACATACCGAGGCACTCATATAAAAATTTTCACAAGTTTGATGGTTTTGTAAAATATTTAATAACCCTTTAATAAAAAGTGATTTATTTAGTTGAATATTAAATGAATAGTGCATCAAAGAGCTCAGACTGAAGTAGGTCAAATTCTCAAGGCTCTTGAAGTTTAAATGTTAGTAGCCTTAGTGGCTACAGAAGTAGCAATAAAAAGCATCAAATCAATTATAGAAGCAGTTAAATTAGACAAGAAGTTACATGTTGCTATGCCGGCGTTCATAGCACATTACTAATATGTAGGTTATGGCCTTTATTGAGTATTGTGTCATCATCATTCACCTGAAGTGCTACTGGTTTAGGGAAAGAGGGAATGAATGTTTTTTAGTAGCAGCAGCCACAGTTGTAAAGAGGAAACTGTATTTTAGGACATAGAATACCAATATATAGTGTGTGTACATTAATTAATGAAGTTCCAAGTTGATCTGAAATGTTTTTCATGACTAAGTATTTTCCATGACTGGAAAAAGCTAACAGAAAATTCTGCACATTCCTGAAGAGATCGCTTGTAAAACCAGGTATTACTGTAAATATCCCAGTGATGTCCCTATGGAGTTGGCCAGATGGTACTTTCAGTACGGTATTTAAGTGTACGTAGCTCATCTGTTCACAATGGAAAATCCACACAAAATGGATACTTATGCTGAATATGCCTTATTCCTGGCTCAGTTCATATTGGCCGATGGTTTTCTCAGTGATTTAAAAAAATATAATTTGGAAACTCATTTTTCTTTGTTGCTCTCTGCAGTTGCAGTTATAAACAACGACCATCCTAAAAAAACCAATTAAATTCTATAATTATAGGTTATGTGTGAACTGTCATATCTGTGCATGATAAGAGTCTTTTCAGCTTTTCAGAGAATTTTTTTTTGTATTTATAGCTTTGGAATGAAAATAACATTTTTTTGTTATAACGCCAGTTAAAATATTTATTTTTACCTGGTCAGAAGTTAGATTTCAGAAATCACAGTATGTCAATCAGTTTCTCATTGCACAAACGTGAGGGTTTAAAAAAAAAAAAAAAAAAAAGAAAAAAGGAAAACTGTGCAGCACATCTCAGTGGACATAAGTTATTCTTTAAGTCTCACTGTAGTCACCGTACATCAGCCAGAAAGAAGAAAACTGCTGTACATCAGCCTGAAAGAAGCAGCATCTAATAACCCTACTTCCATGTGAATAATAATTTTTGTTCACTTACGGGAGACTGGATATGAAGTGATTAGCTTGCATTTATCTTTCATGGCTGCAAAGAAACCTTAGTCTTAGCTAACAGTCACAATACTAAACTGAGTGACTGAAGGAGGGTAAATGTGCTTGTGTCTGGGTAACTTAATTTAAATTTTAAACAGATTTTGAAGAAAATTCCAGTTACAAGTCAGGAGTATCTGTAGCATCGTCTGTCAGCAAATCAATTGAAAATGGGATTGTTTAAGCCTTTCTGTATTTACCAGACTTGGCTTTTCAATTACTTTACATAGGTGGATGTGGTAAAAATAAGCTTCAACAAGTGAATTTACTTCTACTTGTGGTCATTTGCCAAGACAGAGTTGAAATTTAGACATTTCACTTCCATATCAACTGGTTAAGCAACTTACATACGGTTTAATTAGAGTAAGTATTTGAGTGGCTGACTGCAGCCTGAAAAAGAATTTACTTTTAGGTAGATGATGGGCCAAAAATCTCTTCATCCTCTCTGTAGCGTTAAGAAGATGAAGCAAAGCATGGGAAGGTAGTTTGTATTCAGCCTTTGGCTGGTTATGCAGGAGTTGGGTATAAAATTGCTTGAGAATGTTGGGTAGCTGCTTAAAGTTTCTGAATGTAATCAATGGAACATCACTGATAGGACGCTTTTTCTTAGTAGATTCTTAGTTGATTCTTTTGACATTCTGAAAGTTCTAGAAAATACGATATGACTATAAAGCACCACTTAAAAAATTCTGAGCTGAGACCAACTTTGGCTTTAGAAAGTAGTCTTCTGAGGTTTGATTGTGTGGAATATCTGGTATTCTGGATTTTTGAAAAAAAACCACCCCACTTTTTTGGAGATGTTCTTCAGAAGAGTAAAAATGTGGATTAAAACCTTTGTTGAGGGTAAGTGCCTTACAGTCACCTAGATGCACAGTGCATTGGTGCAAATAGATTTTGCATGTCTGATGACCAGCTTTTATATCTGACCAACTCTGTATTGCTGCACTTCTTGTTCAGTGAATTTTTTTTCTCGTGAAGACACTCCCAGGAATTGTGTTGAATGAACTGCAGGATTTCTCAGTTTTAACCAGTTTATTTCATTACAAATTTCTTATATGGTGGATTGCTAAAGAAGCTCAGTCTGTTAAATGATTATAAAAATGTAACTGTGAAGGAAACTCAGTTGTATGTAGGACCATAAGAAGGTGATTTAATCACTGGGATCTATGAAAAACTAGTTGCCAAAATCAGAAATTGGACAAATAAGTCTTAATTATTAAAAAAAATTAAAACGGTCATTTCTAAGGGTTGTACTCAGTCCAATATCGTGTCTTGAAGTCATCAGATGTTACCTTTCTAAAACTGATACTGTAGCTCAATATAGGAAATATTGGATGAAATACTGTTGTACCCTTTTTAAATGGAATGGTCCATAGTGGTCCATTTACTTTACAGTTCATTTTATGGCTGTCACCGTGGAGCTGGATCTCAGGGCATCCTCCAGGATGTGTTCCTTACCAAAGATCTGCTTATTTTAAGTTGTTTATGCAGTTTCTTCCTCAGCAAAACGTCAAATCTGAGCTACAGCGCTGACAGAGTTACCGCTTTGGTTGAAAACATTTTATTCTATAGTGCGGTTGCTTGCTAATTCACATATACTAAAAACTTCCTCAAGGTAAACAATGTAGGAAAAAAAAAAAAAAGCTTATCCAAGATCTCCCTAGAATTATTTGGTATTCCTCCATGTAATTTCAGCTAGAAATATTTTCTACTTTTTTTGCTTCCGTGGGAAGAGGCAAAAAAAAAAAAAATTGGAAAAATCCTTGCATGCATTCTGTGTAGACCCTGCACACTACTCGTCTGTACACAGGCTTGTCTTCCTGCTTTTAGAAGAGTCATCTGGGGCTTTTTCTGAGCTTTGTGCCCACATCATTACTGCCTCTCTTAATTTATTTTAAGCACAGTGGTTAACTGTTTTGGCAGTTGTGAGCAAAGGCAGAGATACTCCTTTGTGTTTCTGGTTGCAGGCTCTGCTTTGCCACACAGTTTCCTAAAAGAATTTGCAAACTCTTAACTACAAACCAACCACAGATCTGTGGGGTCCTGCAGTTGAACAAACCATCAACAGACAGATGCATTCCTCTGCTTTCACCCTCTCATTAAACCAGTTGCATCTGGATAGTTGCAGCTGTCTGGAGCTAGGGGAAGTGTTGTCAGACAAACAGTGCAACTTCTGTAGAATTCCTACTCCAGAAAATGGATTTTTGAAACTTTATAGCAAAAGTTAATAAGACCTTGAGTTCTAGTGGCTGCTTTGGATTTTAGAAGTTTGTAAGAGAGATGCATATGGATGAGGATTTGAATATGGAAACTGTCTTTGTAACTGGATGTGCAAAATGGAAAAGGCAATAGAGTAAAGTTTTGCAGGGGAGGGGGGCATTAATAACTTTTTTTTTCTTTTTTTTTTTTTCTCCTACTAGACGTTGTCTTAGAAAGGGGCAGTTGGAAATGCTACAATGTTTGTAGGTCAACTGAAGTTGCAACTTGTATAGTTTTAAATTTTCTTTTTTTTTTTTTTAATTTTTTTATTTTCCTGAAGGCAGTTTGTAACCTTTTTTAGTGTCTTGCATGATATTATTTCCACAGATCTGTCCATTTTGATCAGAACTGTGAATCCTCTGTGATTATTTGGCCATAAGTCAAAGAGGAAGTTACTCAGATAGAGTTGTTTAACTTACAGTAGCTGGTCTTAAAGCCATCGAGCCGGTCAGATTTGAAGACAGCCCTGTAAATTTAATTACTTGCTCTTTCAGCATTTCAATTTCAATGTTGAAAAGTCATTCAAAGAGCCTGAAACTAAACTTGCTGTCAGTGCATTTCCCCATCTTTCTGTTTAGTCTTTCTTAAGGACAGTTTGTTTGTGACTAAA
Organism: Tringa tobata; assembly: GCA_033628505.1. Lineage (NCBI taxonomy): Eukaryota > Metazoa > Chordata > Aves > Charadriiformes > Scolopacidae > Tringa > Tringa tobata. Next base: position 1,574,991 of record JAHREE010000531.1, on the reverse strand, counting down.
GTTTCTTGGTTAAAAAAGCATCACTTTTTCCTTGGCCACGTTTTCTAAAGCTTTCTTCCCATCCTGTGTTAAGGATATGTTTGTTCATGGGGTTAATGAAAGTAACTAGCAGTCACTGGAGTTCTGCATTAGTCAGGCAAGTATTACTTCCACTTCTTACTGTATCCTGTGTGATGTCACTGCATCCTTCACCTCTACTGTCCTTTCTGTTCTTGTAGCTCTAGCCCAGTGGAAGCCTAAAATGCCATTTTTGTTCCTGCAATGATTGTACGCAAATAATAAGATTCTTTATCATTAAATATACAACATTTTATATTAACTGTAAAGTGATAGCTAGTGGTTACATCATCTAGTCAGAAACAATAGTGTAGCCAGTTAAAACACCTAAATTTACTATTCAGGGGTACGCAGATTGGTCTAAGTTTGCTGTCATCTAAAGACATCAAAACCCCCTGCCCCACTAGGCTTAACGGGCTGTTTGAAAAATAGCAAGTGACAATGCAGCTAGTAGTTAATTAAGGTGGGGGTGTTTTGTTTGGTTTTGGGTTTTTTGGACAACTCAAGGTGGGTGAAACAGGCATCTTTAATGAAAGAGGAAATACAGGAGGTGCTGCAACTTTAAAAAAAAATTCAGATGTTGTGCTATTTCTTAATGTTCCGTGTATAGAATAAAATATGCTTCATTTTACACTTTCCCTCTTCCCTTCAAGTAGTTGTAGTTCAGTGCTTACCTCATCCCTCACTTGAATTAACTTTAGGTTTCTTGTTGCTTAGAGTTGGCTTAAAGGACTTTATAATGCTGTGCAAAAGAATTTTGTCTTAAATTGACATTAGAAAGTACTCTTGCACAAGTAAATCCAAACATCTCTTTTTGAATCTGACAAAAACCCCTTCCAACGCTTGGTTTTCTTTTTCTCCCAGCAGATTGAAAATGTGTTAGCACTAGGATTATTTAGAGCCAGGGAATTGAGTTTCAGTGGATTAGAATACTGAATATATGACTCTTTACACTGTTGTCAATATTTATCAATTCACAAATCTAAACATTGCCAGAGTTGTACATGAGTTGTTATAGTCGAAATTTAAAGGAGTAATTTGCCTTTAATGATGTATGCAAATACTCTTAGTGTCTTGATCACTGTGCCTTTTTGATATGGGAAACAGGGGCAGTAGGCAAGATTTATGTGTTGGAAATAAGAAACACTCTGAAATAGACCATGACAGGAACAGTAGCAGAGGGACCTAAGCGTACTTACTTAGGTTTGTTGAATATATCTGTGTCTAAGCAATAGTTTGACCATTCATAAATCAAAGCTGTTTAACAGAGACTTGTAAGAAGATGGTGTACTGATTCCTGTAAGGGTGCACACATTGAGACAATTATCTGTGGCTGGCAGTATACAAATAAGCAAAATGCCTACATTGGTAACAATTGCTTATGATTCCTAGATTGATACATCACTCAGGAATGCAGATGAGTATTTTAAAGAAGTTAGAGTAAATTCTTTTATATAAAGGTTACTTTATTTGTATTTTAACCTGAAAGAGGGAGAGGGGACAACTACAGTTACAGCATCACATCACTGCTAAATATTTTTCTCCCTGCCCATTTATTTATAAATTCTTAAAAGATTAAATTGCTACAAATTTGGTGGGGAGAAAAAGTACATCTTTGTATTTTTCTCCATATAGCTTTCTCTCTATGTTTACTTGTACATAAATAATATTTACAGTACATATTATCTTAAAAAATGTTGATGTCGTACTGTGAAAACATTAAAACATTAATGGATCATATTTGGAGATTACTTTGGCTTCTCCATATTTGTATGAATTACACTAAATTGTGGCCTATTAGGTAAACCTTAGTATTTTTAAAGAGTATTCAAAAATATTTTTGCAAATTTACTATTCAGTAGTGCAACCTGAAGTAACTGCCTTTATCTCAAAAGATGACTGGGAGGTTTAACCAAGTGAGCTACAGTATCTGTATTGTGTGTGATTTAATGTTTATGTGATACCCTAAAGGCAAATTCACTTTTTGTATATACAATTTTTTAAAACCCTATGTAATAAAGAGTCCTTTGAGCACAACTCTTGAATTGTAGCAGAGTGGAAATTGCAAATAAAATGCATGGCCTCTCAATTTTTTGGTTTGTTTAAACCTTTCCCCGTTTAGACTTAATTGCTAAAGGCATCTTGGTATCTCTACTCCTAGAAGCTGAGCTTAGTGAAGGCTGTTTTTCTCCCCGTTCTTTCATGCAGGTCAGCACACAGAATATGAAGATGGGTGGGCTGCCTCGTACAACACCACCCACCCAGAAGCCACCAAGTCCACCAATGTCCGGAAAAGGAACTATTGGGTAAGTGCAGTTACCTAATGTTTAGATGGCTTTGGTGAACAGAAGGGTTAAAAAGGGAAGATTCTTTCTTTTTCTGTGGTGTGGGGTTTTTTTTTGTTTGTTTGTTTTTGGGTTGTTTTTTTTTTTTAACCATTCACAAAGGTCAAGAGGTGCTATATCTGCATCGTCTTATAGTAATCAAGTCCTATAAATCAGTTAGCACATTTCTGCTGAAAGAAAGTGAGCATCATCAGCCTTTCCCAACAGGAACCTTTTTGTCATTGCAGAACACTTAAAACTACAAGCTTTAGAGTAAAAAGTCATTAACTGTGTGGCTTTGACAGGTGGTGCTAATCAACAGGAAAATTACTCTGTGGCACTGTTCATTAATTATTTGTGCTGTGTGTGATAGAAGTACTTTCCTGTTAAGTCTATGAACTTGACTTTGACTGTAGGGAAATGTGTTTTAACTGGGATGAATGCTGTTTGTTGGTATGTGATTATGTGTATACATACACACTGTGGTGCTTTATTTTAAAACAAGATATGGATTATTTTTAAAACGAGTGGGATGTGCCACACAGAGTTTATTAACAGGAAGATTGAAGCACATGAAGAACATCCTCAATTGTTTTTTCTCATTCTACGAAGTAGATACTGCAAACTTACAGAAAATAATTTATTTTTAGCTCCCATTACTGGTTAATATGTATCTATCTTTTAAAGAATGAAAAATCTGGTTCTGTCTGTATTATCTTAATTTGCTTCTGAAATATGCTTGTCCTTCTGTAGGCGTCACTCTCCCTACCGTACATTGGAGCCAGTACGTCCTCCGGTGGTACCGAATGACTACGTGCCTAGCCCAACACGCAATATGGCTCCCTCACAACAGAGCCCCGTTAGAACAGCTTCTGTCAATCAGAGGAATCGCACATACAGGTATTCAGCCTAGTCCTGTACAAAGTGTGGTTAGTATTGCTTAAGCATAGGGACAAAAAATATGATAATTATCAAATCCACTGCACCTCTACAGTGAAGCTTGCAAATTCATTATATGGACTGGGAATGTCATTTGGCATGATGAAAATGCACTTTAATAAAACCAGAATAGTGAATCACATTAAGATTATTCACTTAATCCTCTAGTCACTTTTATTGCTATGACTTAGTTACAGTACTTAATGAATTACTAAAATTGTGAAGTCTTTCACATAGGTAGATCATGACAGTATTTTACGAAATGCTTACAAAACTGGGAATTACACAACTTGATGCCTACATGTTGAAGGACTGCATAATATGCTTATAGTTCACATTTTTGTTTGAACAGTCTCCGATGTTTATAGATTGGATAGCTGAAAAAGAGCATTGTATTTTGAAGATACTGATAACTTCAAACACAGAATAAAGCTGAACTGTATTATCAAATGTTCTGCAAAAGGCTAGCCTTTCCTCTAGGATAATAAAAGTTTCATGATGTAACAGTTCTAAATAGTTCCCTTAAAATCCTTAGGTTTTAAACATCATAAGTACTTGAGGATAGCTAAACCGATGGACATAAAATGTAAGAAAAACTAACTTCTACTTTACTATCTTACAATTTCAGTAGTCTCATATGAAAGCATATGAATCAGAATCTAAAAAGTCTACGTCTTTTTTAAGTGATAGGAAAAAGATCTATATTTGCTCAGTAGGCATTTAACAATATTGGAATTACATGCTTTGGAACAAGATTCCAGAAGTGTTTCATTTTTGGGCAAGTTCACTAACTGAAAAACCTGTTGTGTTGTAGTCAAAGTGAGGAGTTTTAGGAAAACTAAACTTTATATAGATTTCTATTATCCTTGTTTCTTTTCTCTTGTTCCCTGTTACCTCTCTGAATTAGAAAGGTGCTATATGAGGGGTCTTATGTTTCAGCATGCACAGCAGCATATTCATACACTGGGTTATTTTGGTTTCTTACAGCAGCAGTGGGAGTAGTGGAGGAAGCCACCCAAGCAGTCGGAGCAGCAGTCGAGAGAACAGTGGAAGTGGCAGTGTGGGTGTTCCTATTGCTGTTCCCACACCATCTCCTCCCAGTGTCTATCCAGGTAAATAGAAACTTGCTGTTACTCTTTCTCACTCAGTATTAACCTTTAGCATTTGCAAGTCTCCTAAACACAGCACTGAGTAAACCCCAACAGAAGTCTCAAAGCTCATTATCCAAAAACGTGTGTGCCTTGAAAATGGCTTGCTATTGATAGTATGAGTTTGAATCAAGTAATGTCTTTTCTGGGAGCACTTGATGTGCTCTAATGCTTCTTTTATATATTAATTTGTTTACCAGAATTTTTTTTGTGGCTTCCTGCAGGTGACTAGGTAGGACAAACCACCTTTGTCAGTGGGCTGGGGCCTTGTCCTTTTAAGCAAATAAGAGACATTTTTTCATTGGCTGTTCATGCAGTTGTATAGAAGTGTGCTTTTAGAAAACTAGGTGAAATGAGAGGCAGGCACAGAATAAATCTTTAGTACATTAGTGCAAACCTGAGTTGTCACAAAAAGACACTTCTTCAATGTAATCACCCCAGTCTATCCAGAAATAGGAAGTGATATTGGTACTCCTTTTTCCTTTGCACAACCCTTTCAGTGAAGAAGAGTGTGTAGTTAGCTTGCAGTGTGATCTGACATACGTGACGTTTCTGAACCAAAGAATGGAAATTTTTGGCTTTCCTCTTCTGTATATTTTCAAATTCATACAAAAGCTAAAGGCAGTTGTGGTCTAGATGAAAGCATAAATAATGAAGTGTAAAGACATCTTTCAGAAGTAATGGCTTTCAGTGAAAAGTTCTGGGTTGCTCGCTTCAGACCTGGAAAGAAGTGGATTCGCTTGACCCTCATTTACCATCTACATAGGAATGAGCCTTTCTTTAACAGCTCCATTTTTCTCTCATCTCCTTATGCATTCTAAAATACTATGCGTCTAATAAATAGCTAACACTGAATAGTCAAAGGCTTTCTCTAATCCTTGCTAACATATCTCCTTATTAACGCCACCTCTTCCTCCTCTCTTCACTTAGCCCCTGCTGGCTCGGCTGGCACTTCTCCCCTTCCTGCTACCTCTGCTCCTGCCCCCACTCCTCCTGCTCCTGCCCCTTCCTCTGCTGCCCCAGATGCTGCTGCTGCTGCTGCAGGAGCTCAGCCCCTTGCTGATGGCTTCACCTCTCCAACTCCCCCTGCTGTTTCTTCCACACCCTCTACAGGTGAGTGTCTGCTCCAGCTGGTGGGCAGATGAACCCAGATGTGATCACGATCCAAGGCTTTTCAAAGTTACTTCAGAAGCACTGATTTTGAAATTTTTTTATTTTTTAAAATGTCACTAGAGAATGCCTGCTAATACCCAATTATAAGGGAATGTTGATAGTAGACAATTCAAGGCATGCTAGTTTTATAAACAGCAATTATTTAATTTTATACTTTTGTTATTTTTACATTTATATAATTATTTATTACATTATCATTTTATTGTGGTTTGGATACACATACTACACTACTACTACACATACTTACATACTACTCTGGTCTAGTAGACCAGAACTACTGATAGTTCTGGGTCTGATTTTTCTCTTTCAGTAATGGAATAAAAAAAAGTGCATCTAGCAAAGTATAGTTTATATGACTTGTCTCTTCAGTGCTTTCAAAAGACAAGTCTCCTTTCAATGAACTGATAAAAAGGGCAAATTTTGTGTTCAATGTCAGGTAAAATAGAAGTTCTTATTATGCAGAACAGTACTAAAGCATTTTGTTTTAATAGGTGTAACTTATGGTATATATTGCAACTTGCTTTTTTAATGCTTATTCAATCACCCTACATTTTCTGTTTTCTCATATGCTGAAGTTGCAGCATATAGTACTTACTACTCATACCACTGTTCTTTATCAGCTTTTGATGACGTGCATCAATGCAAGCACGTGCATTGTAAAAATCTCCTTTAGACAGCCAAATTCATATATAGCTACCTACATGTTTTGTTTTATAGTGGAGGCTGGTCACAATAGCGTGAATTGGTTTGTGTATTTCTTAGTGTCAGCCTCTCTTAGTAAGAATTTCACCAAGTGCCAGAAGCATTTATTTTAAGGTGCTGTGATTCATATAAAATTGGAAAATACATGCACTAGAATTCATGACTACAACTAGAAACTTCCAAACTGTGATGAATTTTGGTATCAGAAGATGGTCCTGATGTCTAAAGTCTGTTCATGTTTAGAAGATGAGCTGTGTCATATGGGGTCTCAATCGGTTTTCCATTTTTGGTGCACTGTCAGGATCCCAGTTCTTAAGCCATATTGTTTCTGTATTTTTGACAAGTTAAAATCAAGCAGAGATTAGTATTTTAATGGCTATAAATTCACTTTCATAATTCCCTAAGGAAATTTCAGGTTACTTAGTATTTTTAAGATCTCTTGTTTCCCTGTGCTATTAGTGATGTTGCTTGCATGGCTTCTCTGAAATAAAGTATTTGAAGAGACTGGATAGTTTACTGTTTATGAGGTTGTACTTTTTGGTCCTTAAGGATCCCTTATCCCTTTTTCTTCTCTGCTCCCTTCTATCCAATCACCACCAATTTCTACCAGTACATTAAGTAACAGTGAGACAGACACATTGGAAAGATGCATTAGCAATAATGTGAAAAACCCTATGTGCTAGGTGGATTGCTTCTTAACTGTGGTTCTTCCTCATCTGTAAAAAGTGCATTTTTTGAGATGTACATAGCTATACAAATCAGGAGGAATGTGAATCTCTAGTTTATGCACTTGCTTTAAGAAGCAAGTAACACAGCAAGCAACTAGCATTTTATTTACTGACCTAGTGTGAAGTTTTGCACAGCAATCAAAACAAAGTGGAGAACAATACAGGTTTTAAAAAATTTGCACATTCATTTGTTCTGTTTCTCTGTTTACTTCCCTGCATGGGTGTTTCCTCAACCACAGTGACCATCCTTTCTCTTGTTTTCTTGCAAGCTCTGAAATTTACCTCTAGCACAAAAGGCGGAGGCAGAATAGTTAGGGAGCGTAATAACCCATATGGGTATAACAAATCCAGTTTACCGTTATATACAGTGTATAAGCCAGAGAACTTTATGTGAGCATAGAAGATAGCTTGATGGTCTTGCTTCATTTCTTGCTTGCTTAGATTCAGGATCAATTACTCTGATAGAGGAAGTGATTAAAATGGAGAGCAAGTTTTTAAGAAGTTGATTCCATTGACAGCTCCCTAAAAGACTGTCTTTGAGTATGATTTCATTAAGTCTATCCTTCAAGCAGTTTCTAACATTCTCTTCTCTCCATATGATTCTCTGCATATTTCCTGAACAGCACAGAGATAGTATAGCGTTTTTTCAGTTGTAGGTCATAGCTGGCACACAGTTAATTTGTACATGTATGTTGCTTAATTGCTGGACTGTGAAGTACTATATTTTTGCGGTTTTATAAATAACTAAATTTACGAGAAGTTATTACAATACATTATATAAAATGGATAACTGGGAATTATTTTCTTTCATTTTGAAACTTTGTAGCTTAGACAGCTTTGTATTTTCATGCTGGCTTTTGTGAGCAGTGCTGAGTACAGGCTGTTGGGAGAGTGGTTTTTTGTGTTGCTGTTGAGACATCCAGTGTCCTGCCAGTCTGGCAGCTGAACCGGCTGACGGCTCCTAGGACGCAGACTGTCTTAAAAATACCAAAAACCTTTCCAAACCTCTGATTCTTGAAGGCAGATATAAAAAAGGCAGGCATCATTCCTCTCTTTGCTAATACGTTTCTCCTTCTAACCTAGGTCACCCAGTGCAGTTCTACAGCATGAACAGGCCTGCATCTCGACACACACCCCCAACAATAGGGGGATCTTTGCCATATCGGCGTCCTCCTTCGATCACATCACAGACAAGCCTTCAGAACCAGATGAACGGGGGACCGTTTTATAACCAGAACCCAGGTGAGAAAGTTTTTCTGCTCTGTTGAATTCAATACATAGGTGAATGGAGTGGCCTTCAGATCTCTGAAATCTAACGTCTATCTCCATTGCAGATCTTGCAGTTAGTCTCAGGTAACTTCCAGTATGTTGCTGGTAGCCGTGCCAAGCTGCAGTCCCAGTACAGAGTTCAGCTTCTATTATGACAAGCAGCTTAACACAGTACTGGCTTTGTTGCCAAATAAATTACTTTTGATTTCACGGTTCCTGTTAGGCAAGCTTTAGTCCTTTACTACACCATGTGTTATGTATCTGCTTTGATGTGGGGTGGGTATTTGATTTTGCACCAGAACACTAATTCTTCATTAATCAGTCTTTATGTTGTATGCTTTTTCCTGAATGGACAGTTCACGAAATTGCACTTGTTGTACAAGGGTAAGTGTTAGACACCTTAGAGACATCAGTGGTGTTTGGTGTAGCATGCAATGGAGCTGAGTCATCTGCTAAGTCCAGAGGTGATGTTATTTTAATAGGTAACCTGTCTTAAAAAGTGGGATGAGATATTACAAGGAGTGGTGTGTCCTGTGTGTTAGGCAAAACACAGTAGCTTTTCATCTGAGGAGTCCTTTTCCCTGGGCTTCTGATGCGATGTTAAGGTTTTAATACCAGAGCAGGGGAGACTTTCATTTTTGGCAAAGCTACAGAAAGATGTAGGAGACATGCTGAGGGTTCCTCATTAGGAAATGTTCTATTACCAGCAAGACTGAATGTTGATTTCCAAGCACTACAGTGCGTTTGTGTTTTGTTGTTGTTGTGGTGGTAATTTTTGGTGATGGTGGTTTTTTTTTCAACTGAGCACTGAACTTGGAATTAGGTCAAATGCCGCAATCTGCATTTAAGGGATTTGATCAGGTTCAAATATGACTGCTGGTGAGCTACCCTGCAGAGAGATGTGTGTGCTTAACTTGAGAAGGAAATGGATGGTCCTGCTGGGGACAGGGGAGTGGCAGAGGATGTATGTCTAAATTGCAGCCCAGTTGCCTGAAATATGTGGTACTTGTTAAGCATGTTATGTGCATATTGCAGGCTGAAGGGGAATAGGCACGAAGGAAAGGGTAATAGCAGTAAAAAAAACCTTTCAGGATTACCTTTGGAGTAAAGAAGATTTTCAGTATATCCTGAGAGTTTCTGACAACTGCTGTGCATTTCTGCTTTAGCAAAGGGATAATTCTCTGCAAGCTACAATTGCATTGTTAATAGTTAATCACAGAGAATGCCAAATAGACTTCAAATAAGTTACATAACCACAATTCAGTCTGTGTGCCCAAAAGGAAGATAATGACTGTGGTGATTAGTCACTTGAGCTGCAAATCACAAACAAAATATCTCAATTATGATAGCATACTTAATACAACATAAATGAGCAGTTGTAGTAAGATACTTTTTTTTTTTAATAGACCTAGCAGAATATAGAATTTATTAACTTTGCAGTTATACTAAACCAAACTTTTTTGGCCTGTACCTTCAAAAAAGAGAACGCTCAAGCATGTTGATGAAGCATTGATGAAGACTGTAAGAACAGAGGGTCTGTTGTGTCTGTAAGGAGTGGGGTTAGTAGTGATAGGACAGGGGCCACGATTGCTTCTCAGCATTCCTGAAGAGAGGGAGAAAACACAAACTTGAGAGGTGCAAAAGAGACTTTACGACAGGCAGAGGAGTGTGCTAGCTATGGCTTGTTCTTCTTTGCAAGCTGTTTGGCAATAAAGCAGTACTGGTTTTTTCACTTCCGTTTTTAGTATGTTGGCATAGTCGTTATTGTTTATTCACTTCACTGTTCTTTTGAATGCCACTTCTAAGATAATATAACTTTTCCATTTCATGGTGAAACCTTTTTAACAACTGAAAAGAAAATATTAAAAAATGCAGACCCTAAACGATCTCACTATATCTCTGTCCCAAAGCCACTCTGGCCAGTCATGCTGCCTAACAAGTGTTTCAACTTTGCAGCCTTAGATACCAATATCTTAGCAGTCTAGAGCTCAGCACAGACTAAAAACTCTTTGGGAGAACTGGGCAAGTATTGAGATAGTGGTCTGCACTAGACACTATTTGTACAGGTGAATTCTTACCAGGCTGAAGGAATCTAGTGGAAGGTGCTCTTGAGCAATTCTGAATTAATTTACAGCAACTGTGTAGATACCAGTGGTCTGTATGGAAGGAAGCTGGGAGAGAACATTTAAGCTCGTGTTAGTCTCATCTTTTGAGACAGCAAGGGACAGTAAGGTTCTTCTGATGCACTTTATAAACAAAGTAATAATTAATACAATATTTATCGTTTTGGCTCCTAAAGGTCAAAACTAGCTGAGGGTCATTACATATCATATAGAGACAATATAATATGATAGTCCTTGCACCATGCATAGAGTGAGGCACGAACCAAATGATTAAGATAAGCAAGGAATGATGTCAGTAACTGTTAGCATCACCATTTTGATTAAACTACACAGACCGAACTAAACTAAGGGATTTTTTTTGTATTTGCTTGGAGTGCTTGTCTAGAGTGATTTATTTTTCTACTTTGAAAGCTTCATTATTTCTTTCAAAGAAACATATATATCACACAAACAAAGTACACCAAAGGGACCTAGGAAACTGAAGCTAGTCTCATATGATACATACAAATTGTAAGAATCCATATGACGTTGAATAGAAGAAACATTTTGAAACTGAACATTTTTATAGCATATATAATTAAAAAGGCAGGGACTTCATAATTGCACAAGAATGCTAAGTCCATGGATATTACTGCATTTCAGTAGGACTTAAAATTCAAGTTCCTTTTTCCTGCTTTGAAAAGATGCAACCCTAAATCGTTTTCCAGCTACTGTCGTTACACTTGAAGGAATAAATACCCTCAGAGGTCATGTCATTCAAATCAAAGAAGCTGTAATTAGAAATGCATTTCAGTTTTTCTCAAGAACTATCAATTAAATGGTGAGATAATGGAGCTTGCTTTATATGGAGGTACAAGGATATTTTTGCAACAAAAAGGATGGTGGCTCATGTGGTTTTTTGTTTGGGGTGTGTGGTTGTGAAGGGAATGGGAATGTGAGTGACAGAAGACGTTCAAAGCACTTCAGATAATAGTTGCTGAAATGAGCAAACAGAAGAAACTTTGAGACATGAATTTTAAATGTCCTGGAGTTTTTTTCATTTGCTATGGTGATGTGAATTAATTCTGAAAAATACTACATTATACCTTGCGATTTTCTTACTGGCTCTGGAATGAGTTTGAAATTTATTTAGTTCTGTTCTGCAAACTAAATAAATGTACTGGTTAGTACATGAAATGTAAACATTTTTCTCCTCATCCTTTTGGACATGACTAAATGTTTTTGTATGCCACTACTAACAAGAAAATTATTTAGTTGTGCTTTTCCTGAGGTGTGCTTTCTGAAAAATAATCTTGTAACTTGCTTAAAGGATATTACTGCATTACTCTTGCTAAGTGATACTAAAATTAGATAAAAAAAGCCAACTATTTGTTTAACTTAACTAGAGAATTTAAGCTTTCATTCCTGGCCTAAACCACAGATCAATGTTGTAACACTTGCAGCTGGCTGATAGCATATTCTTTAAATGTGAATTCACATGTATTGTAAAAAGACAGCTCTTCTGGTACCAGTAAAAGGGCTCTTCGGAGTTCAGCGAGTGGTGTGTGAAATCAGGTGGGAAGGAAATGAGGCAGCGCATCTGGAATAGGCCCTGTTGTTGGGCAGCAGCGCAGTACCCTTTGTTCTACCAGTAAGGTCAGAAGTCCCGTGTCTTCCAAGACCACTCAGTTCTCAAAGGTGTCTTTTTCTGTTTCGCCTAAAATAACTGCCTCACTTGATGGGGTTTTTTTGGCCTAGGTTTTGGAGAAAACTGGTTATATCCATTTTCATTACTAAGTATTCGTGGATGCTGTTACAGAAGTCACCTCTATATATAGCAATTTGATCTGAAAGGTGGAGGATTATAGGGAGAGAATCCTCTTGATAAATTTGTTAGGTCTGTTCATAAAGTGCTATATTGCTGTAGTAATAAACTTCGACTTATGGAAATCTCATTGTCAGATCAGGAAAATACTTAAGTATGGATTCTTAATCTTATGAAAAATAGCTGGGTTGGAAATTTTTAAAAATAGAGAAATCTCCTTGAAGTAAGGATTAGGAATATGCTTAGACTACCTGAGCCATTTTTCTTTGAATGTCAGCCTTTTTATCTCAGCTTCTTGGCACACTGCTACACTGTCTGAGTGGTGATGATGTCTACTTTCCTGTTTGCTGCTTTGTTGTGTTTCTAATTGAATGCCTCTCTCTTTTTAATTTCTGTGGCAGCATCCCTTGCTCCTCCTCCCCCCTCCATCCTACAGGTAACTCCACAGTTACCGCTAATGGGATTTGTGGCCAGAGTTCAAGAAAACAGTAAGTTTGCTGCTTCCTTATGCTATGGTTTATTACTAGATGTGGCTTTTGTTTTGAGCGGATGAAAGTTTTGTCTGTATGCAGCCAGAATTCTGCCTTCTCTACTGCCTCTGCAAGTCTGTCTGAAATTGTGAAGGGAGGGTAAAGGAAATAATTTTATTGCAGAAACCTGATTCTTCCTTCTCTGAATTTTATTATCTCTAGTATATTTCCACAAGTTCTAGCTGTTGGTCCCAGTGCAACTAATTGGGATAGGAAATATTACTTCATCCTGCTACCATGGTTCTAGAGACATTTTCATGGTTATACTACTGCTTATTTTCAGTTTCAGATACTCCTCCCCCACCACCGCCTGTGGATGAGACAGTGTTTGATGAATCTCCACCTCCACCCCCACCTCCAGAGGATTATGAGGAGGAGGAGGCAGCTGTAGTGGAGTACAGTGATCCATACGCTGAGGAGGACCCTCCTTGGGCACCAAGGACCTACTTAGAAAAGGGTAGGTTTAGAGCTAGTAGAGATGGTAGGGTTGTGCTTGCAACAACATTTTGTATAAGCTCCTGCCGTCCCACTTTGGACACGGAGTCTGCCTAGACTCTTTCATAGCCAGTACTTGGTATTGTGGTAGAGGTGCTCCTCCATATGGCAACTTAAAGAACGAAAGTTAAGCTACTCTTCTGAGTCTGACTCTTTCACCCCTTTCTCCGCAAAGAGAAGATAACGATTAGCTGGCTAATTATCTATTTTTTAAATCCTTTGTAATCTACTTAAGACTCACCTTTCAAGAGTCTGCTTAATCCTAATACTCAAACTCATATGAGGTAAAACATGGATGAATGAATTGGTGCTGCAATTGAACTTGAACTTTGAACATGTGTGTGCATCTGGAGAAGTGCTGCAATGTGTGTTTGGGCTCTGGAGGCTGCAATGCCGCATCAAGTGTGGGATGCGGTGTGGGTTTTAGTTGAGCTAAAAAGTGCTGGGTCTGTGTAGGACTGACTGAGGTGTTGCTGCATGGCTCCAACTAGATGTCTTCCAGGTGTGCGGAAACATGGTGGGGTAGAATAACAGGTAAAATAAACTGAGTGGATAAGTGGCCTAGGGGGACTTGAATGTGAAAAAATCTACTGCCTGTTCTGTGTGAAACAGGGTCATGTACCTCTTAAAGAAGGGTGATATAAAATCTAAAGTTGCAAAGCAACCAGGCATCTCAGCTGAGTGGCTGTTAGACACATTTGGTCTGCATCAGGGAAAAAAATTCAAGAACTCCACAAAGATAAACACGGTGCAGGACCTGAAGTGGGGGGAAAGATGGAAGAGGCACTTTCTGCCAACTCTAGCCCAAAGAAAATAACACTATTCCTGAGGGAGATGGAAGAATATGTCAGAGGTTTTTTGTTATTCTCCCATTCTTGGTCTAGTTGGTGTAAGTGCAAATACCCAGGCTTTACTGACAAGCTGAGACCATTTGTCAAAGTGGCTGACTTGCAGGGTGTTTACATCACTCTATCTATTGACCTCTCCACACCCCTGATTGACAGCAAGTGTCACTGTTACTCTGTTGGTGTACACAGGCTCTTTGATTAAAAAAGTTGCTCAGCTTATTCTTCTCAGGGAAGCTTATTTCCATGAGGGAGGACAGGGAGAAAAGGGATCTCATACAAAGTACTCTTGTTGTTGTGTAGCTTGGAGGGCATTCCTGATTATTGATGTGAGTTACCTAGCTTCACAAAATCAGGTTTTGGAGTGGGGTTCCTGATCCTGCATTTCTTTCTTTGGTGGAGGATGGCAAATTTTTTACGTTGGGACCAGTACAGGTCATTTCAGCAAATACTAGATGTGCTGTATTACTTAATGAACGCCTCCTTTTCAGGCAGTTCTAAGCATGCACAGTATCTGCTCAGTTTCACTGTGGTTGATGTATTTTGTATTGGATGAAGGTTTCAGGCATGTTACTTCTGATAGGAGAGTGAATCTCAAGCTTTTTCTCTGTATTTTTCTAGATATAAGACACTCTTTAGCCTAATTCTACATTTGTATCACTATGTATGTAGTGTTTCTGTTATTCCTGCCGCCTGGCCCTCAGCAAATCCTCAGTGGCATTTCAGCCAGGAGCAAAAGAGAAAAAGGACGGCCGTGGTGTGTGTGTATGTATGTATGTGTGTGTGTGTGTGTGTTTGTGGGGAAGAGAAGCTACGAAATCACGTTGCACATGGCCTGGGAAAACAACTTTCTATTTGAAGAAATAATTACATTTGAATTATAGCATATTGTTCTCATCTGCTTTTCTGTGCAACTTCTATGAGCTTATGAACTAAAATAATTTATATAGCTTCATATGTGCAGAGTTCTGTTACATCTGAGCAGGGAGTCCAGCCACTTGTAGTTTGGTATTTACAGGGAAAATCACGTGGGATACCAAACTGTAATGGGAGTCTTTAAAAATAAGCTGGAGAAAGTCAAGCTTTTAATCAGAATAATTTTCCTGCAGAAAAGTAAAAGTATAGGAAACAAAACATTCTCTCGTTGATGTAGGATCCCATGTAAAAGTATTATTTTGATCTGTATTTTGAAAACTAGAAGACTAAAACATCTCAAAGGTTGGTCTGTTCTTAGAAACACTCATAGAAGTAATAAAAAAAATAAAGTGCTTACAATGTATGAAGAACTGTCAAATAGTAGTTTTAGGATGACAGAAAAAATGAGATATTGACATAGGGGTGAATTCTGTTTTAGTTATATGAATACCTGTACTTATATTCAGCCCATGTCTTGAGATTTGACTGTTTTGCTGGAGTTGGGAGAAAAGTGCTTTTGTGATTTTTTTTTGGTGGCAAACAAGCTTTAAAGTTAATGAAAAGCCCCATGCTAAAAGAGGACTGTGATACACAAAGATCTGTATACTTATCCTGCTGTGAACTAATAATGCTTTATCTTCTGAAAAATAATTATTTCTATGGCAACTCCTTAAGTTTCTATAAATAGTGTTCTGCGCCACATGATTCAAAGCAGACAAAACTCATGGAAGGAAATGGCTGTTCAAACACAATTAGCTTCAATAAGCAGAGTAGCAATTCCTAGGATTTGTGCTTGTTCTTTTGGTATGACTGTTCACTTATTTAAGTTCCTATGAAAGCACTTCTGATAGAGATAGCTTAGATAACCTTTGCAAAAGTGAGAACGTAGAAGCTGGGGAGGTGTCAAATACAGAGGGTTGCTATGTATTGAGGTGGGATTCAGTATGATCCTGTTCTGTAAAGGGGTCGTGCAGTGTAGGAGGTATATTTAACATTAAGACATGCTTGAACCTACAGCTGAGGAAGGAAGTGAAAAGCAGATCCATTTTGAACAGAGGGAGAAACTCTTAGGTAGGGTACAGTTACTGAGGATGTTGAACTTGAGGACACTACTGCATGGCTGTAATAGCAACAGCCAACAAGCAATGTCCAGGAAAGCGCATTGCAATTTTCCACTGAGCTGTTTGGGTGTGTCGCATGGAAAGGTAAGAAAATGCCCCAACTTTGCAAATCAGGTGACCAGAAATGGGTATATCTAGAAGGAAAAATTGCCCTCATACCACATAGAGAAAGTATGTGGTCACAGCTATCAGATTTCAATTGTGTAACCAATCTGGCCTACATTTGTCGTCAGTTTGATCTAACACAGTTCAGCCAAACTCTGTGTAATTGTTGAAGAACCAAATATCACTGATTGGAAGAATATCAACCTAAATGACTAATTCTGTTTCTCATATCTGCACTGAAATGTGTTCAGATAGAAACTAAGAGGTCCTGGCTCCCTCTCACAGGGAAGAATGCCACATCCTGAGTCAGTATTGCTGCTTCCTGTCTCATCTGGAGCCTTATTTGCAATACTGGCCTGGGCTCCTGGTAACTCATGGTATGGTTCAAGCTCACAGCTTGAACTGGTGGGACTAGAGACAGAAGATTAAAAAAAGATTAAACAGTCTTTTAGTGAGAGGAACATTGCCAGTTAACATGCAGGAGGAAGCAATGGGGATATAAAAACAAAACTAGGTTTCAGGTAATTTTATAAGAGGCTTAACAAGAAGCAAATTTTCATCACAGACTTGGGGAAGAGTTTCCTACTTGGGATCATGAAATAACAAATCCATTCAGTATCAGAGGGAACTAGTGTACACTAAAAAATGAGAAAGAAAAGAGTTGGAAGTTACTGTGATCCTTGGATTATTATTATCAAGAGAACAAAGAACAACAGCACAGTGACTGTAGGAAGAAATGTTTTAAAATAAACAGGTCTAGAAGACAGTTAAAAAGGAATTCTGAAGGACTTTAATTGAATGTATCACATGTTCATATAGTGACTTCTGTTTTTCAAGATAAAAATTTACTCATTTCTCCATTTGTGTTTTGTTTCCTTAGAATGAGTTACGTAACAACTGTGCTGGCATAAGTATATAGAGCCAGCAACATCTGTTTTTTAAATATGCTCTGGTCAAATGTTTGGGAGATTTATTTAAAAACGTACGTACTCTGATTCTCCACCAGGATTGATTTGTATATTTTATTTTATAATCTCTTCAGGGTCCAGGCTTCTTTAGTAAATATTTGTATTATTCCTTTGCTCCCTCAAAAGCAAATGACCTCTTTTCTTTTGAAAAGAGTGATGAGTTTAATAGGGTTTTTGGACACTGTGCTCATGAACACATGCTGTTGTTTTTTTCTCCTTGCTTTGGTTTAATCTTCCCATGTATCCCTAGTACAAAATTTTAGGATCCCTGTCCAACATCCGTTTTGTTTCAATGGCAGCACTGCATGTTTCATTGCCAAGTGCTCAAAGCAGTGACTGATGCTATTTGTTAAAGTATTCACAGTCCAGTATACATAATTTTTTGTATGGAACACATAATGATAGGACTGATAATGGAAAAACATACCAAGTTGATGTCTATTTTCTGCCATTTCAGGACAGTGCTCTCTTTAATATTTCCCTGTGCTTTGTCCAATCTCTTTGACTTTCCTAACAGCTTTTGTGCATTCAGTAAAACATTCTGCAGTTGTAGGAAAATTTCCTGATGCAGACGGCATACATTTTGTTTCAGAGAACCATATTAACTTCTTCCTAGCTCCTAACTGGGATTTGTCTGCCTTGGCATTGTATACCTTGGGAGTGACTTCTAGCTACTGGGACTGCACATACATATTTTACAGATTTAAATGGGGAGATAGCCAAGGTAGATGGAAGTCTGGGATATTAGCCTTGGCTCATTCTTACTGTGATCTGAAGAGAGCTCTTACTACTTCTCCCTCTTCCGTGTTTTCCTGCTGACTGTTGTGCAGAGATCACAGATGAATCTTGGAGTAGATCCATCTCCTTGTATCATTCCAGACCAAAAGTTTATTATGTATTTGTAAGCTTTTCCTCTGGTGGGTCTGGAAACACTAAGAATGGAAGAGTTGAAGTAGTCCTGGCTCATGTGCTTCAAAGCATAAGCTCTTATAAAAAGGGTTGGAAGAAACTGCCCCTCTCAGCAGGTCATTCTGCACACATGGAGGTGAGGCAGTACAGTTCTCTGAGACTGCCTTGAATGTGGAGAACTTTGTACAAGGTAGGTTGATTTTCCTCCTCCTCCCTGTACCTATCTTAACAGCCATTCTGTTTTTTCCTAGTGGTGGCGATCTATGACTACACGAAGGACAAAGAAGATGAGCTCTCGTTTCAGGAAGGTGCCATCATTTATGTCATCAAGAAAAACGATGACGGCTGGTATGAGGGGGTCATGAATGGAGTGACGGGGCTCTTCCCAGGGAACTATGTGGAGTCGATCATGCATTACTCAGAGTGAAGACTAGAGGACAGAAAACTGCATCTCCTGCTGTAGGAGCTGTCAGGGCTTCCCAGATCTCCACCAGCCTCTGGGGCCCCATCCAGTATAACTGAATGAAGGATAATTGTAACAACCACTCTTTTTCTTTTTTTTTTCTTTTTTTTTCCTCCATTATAAAACAATAGTGATTTCAGTTGTTTGAACAAAAGGCTCTTCCGGCTGCCAGCAGAGGCTATTCTGAGCCACCAGACGTTGAATTAAGCTGACCCATTCAAATGTAACAAACTCATTGAGTAGCTGGTACTTCACTCCG
Source organism: Tringa tobata (assembly GCA_033628505.1). Classification (NCBI taxonomy): domain Eukaryota; kingdom Metazoa; phylum Chordata; class Aves; order Charadriiformes; family Scolopacidae; genus Tringa; species Tringa tobata. Next base: position 1,556,114 of record JAHREE010000531.1, on the reverse strand, counting down.
AATTCTGACTTTTGACAGGCTTTGGGATCTGTCTCAGGAATCCTGTGTGCCCTCGTGGTACTACCCTTGGCAGTGGTGCCTGGTGTTTGGGATGTCCTGGATGCTTGTGGTGAAGGGTTACTGGCCAGCGGACTTCCCTCCTGTTTCTACACTACGCTCCTGTGCAGCTGGAAGAACAGTCACGCGCTAGCAAACCCTGGGATTTCTGCACAGAGCAGTTCTGTAATTGACTTCTAGATAGTTGGATACGTCTTTAGCATAAACACTTCTGCAGCTGCTCTGCACATGTAGGCTGACACAGGGGCACACAGAGCTGGCTTTCATTCACTCACCTTTCAGTTTAGACAATTAAGATGGCTGCAGCCCAGAGGACCCCCACCCCCATTTCCTCATCTTTTGAATGCCACAGATTTGTTTTGTGTTCTGCACTGATGTAAATGTGCTCCTCTCCGCAGTGAGCTACTTGCCATGGGTGCTGCCGGTTTAAACAGAACTCACAGATGCCGTTGACAGTAAAGGCAAAACAAAGTTTACAGGTCCTCCTGGTGTCTGAGGATAAACTCTAGGGGCTGTGATTTATGGTTCAAATCTACTCATGCCTGCTTGCACTAGAGAAACTTACCCCCAACTTTAGTATTATGCACAATATAATCTTAAAAATCCAATCAGGTATTGTAAATTGGCTATTTTGTACTTGATGACTAGATTTGCATACGTACTGTGAGAGCCCTGTGCAGAGGCAGGACAAACGGCAATTGTCGTCTTCATGTCTGTTGCCAAAATCTCTTCAGTGGAAGTAAAAAGGGCTGTTGTGTGTACTGGTTTCCCATGGAAATCCAAGCAGTAACTAGTAGTAGTCCTAGCTCTTCCCTCAGCCCTCTCCATTGTTTATTATAAAGAAATAGATATTTTGAGCTGTACTGGTGGACCTGGGGTGGAGCAATACCAAGTTAAGGCTCTGTAGCCCCTAGTGTCAATAGCTTGCTTTTTAATTGAGTCTCAGTTAAAAACGCTGCTCAGTGGTTTTGCCTAGCAGGTCGGTGTGAAGAGAGGGCTTAACGGTCTGCCCTTAGGAAGGACTAAATGTTATCTTTGGATAGATGTCATGCATTAACAGAGTGAACTGATTAAACGTCCTGTCGCGGTCCTGTTACCCTGCAAAATGAGCTGACCCCTGTATTGTGAGAGCCTCCTGGGCCAGGGCATCTTCCCGGACAACTCGACTGTTGCCTGGCCAAGTACCTTGTCACAGGTGAGCCAATGCTGCAGATGTCTTCTGAGGCCTGTGTGTGAAACAGCAGTGTGCAAGACGGCGCTACTGGGACTGGGTTTGTGACGGTATTGGCAACAATACAGGTAATTGACCCAATCCCTTTGCTTGGTAATTAGTGCAATATCAGGACAGAGGTGCAGGTTTGGTGCAAACCTGGGCAGGGAGGAGCCATAGCTCTCAAGGGGGAAGAAAGAAGAAACAAAGAGGTGAGGTGTGTTTGTGGAATATGGATGAATGTCATCACCTGCTGTGAGCATGTGGAAGAGTGCATTTACTCCTGTGACAACACGTAGGGAACTAGCTTGGTTAAAGCCTACAGGAGGTACAACTCCAAAGAAACTGGTGCAAAGATAGAAGTTACTTTCTCCCCTGCTCAGTCCACAGTCGTATAGCCAAGACACTGTTGTCTTCTTTCTGGAAGTTGACAGCATTATTGTTTGGGATGCGTGTTAGCCAGAACAGACACCCTTCTACCTTCTGCTGTGAAATCCTTTGTCTTGCAGTAAGACTAACAGAAGCAGCCGTGTTCAGTTCCCTCAGCCCCTCGTTTATCTGGGAGCAAGCCTAGGAACAGTGGTTGTGCTGTCACTGGAAGTGTCGTAGGACAGGTCTATGCTTTCTGCACAGGGTGGTGGTGCTGGCAGCCCAGCTAGTGGCCCTGGTGATTGAACAGCAGTACTGCACAAGCCTGTGGCGCTCACAGGGTGGCTGTGTTTTCCAGGACTATTGGAGCTTTCTGGTTTCTCTTGCCACGGGTATGTTTGTGGTAAAGACTGAGCACACAGTGCTCAAATGCATCAAGTTAGGGCAGCTGAGCGAGTTACTAAATGAGAGCCTTGCCTCGCTCCCTGTGCACCCATGCTTCTGCTGGGAGGGCACACATTAGTGAAATCTGTCTTTAACTCTGTTTGTGTAAAAGCATGCGCTTGAATACTTCTGACAGGTGGGTGGGATAGTGCTTACTTCCACTGTGTGTGATGCACACCCATGTCCTTAAACTTCACATTCAGCTGGTTGTTCATGCAAGTTTTCTGGGTTGTGAGAGCAGAGCAGTGTGAACTCTGGAAAGTGCTGAACACTTGTCAGAGCTCAGCACAGAAGATAAGGCTGCAAAACCTTGAACACGGAATGTGTGGAGCTCCTTAAAGCACTGGCTTTGGGCTGGTGGGCCAGGGGTTAGTTTGGTCCCTGCTGATAGCACGTGGACTTGTTTATCCTGCAAGAACTGCTGTGGATGCAATTTTTGGGTCACCTCCTGCTGGTTTTATGCTTTATTATGCAGTACTAATGTAAAGAAATTTGTTGAGTTTTTTGCGTATTTTTTATTTTGTACAGATTTTAATTCTGTGGCTTGTTTGGGGATGATGTGATGTAATGGTCATAGACCAGGCCAAGGTAAACAGGCTTTGTATATTAATGTTACATGGATTGCATGCTAGTAAACTCAGTGAGGGTTGTGTTTCCAGTTTTGTCCCTTGTACTTCTCCTTCCCCAGAACCTTCCCTTCCCCTCTCCCTGCCCCTTTTTAATTTACATGTTTAAATGGGGGTGGAGAATGGGGGATGATGCCTCAGTATTTCAAATAGGTGCACAACATCATCTCTTCACTGAGTTCTGCTGCCACAGCTGAAGGTGTTCAGCATCACAGGCCGTTCAATCAGCAGTGTGTATCCATGAGAGAGAGGTCGGGGAAGGAGACACTCCAGAATAGCCCAAAGAGTGCTATACAGCCAAAATGAGTAAGTTTCTCCCTTTGTGAGAGCTGTCTTAGCCCAGGCAGCTGTTTTCATTGTGCACAGAAATCAGTCAGCATCCTCTAGTTATGTATTTTGCTTTGGTTTGCTGCATCAGAGATTCCTTCATACTCTTGGCCCCAGGGACAAAGCTATTAACTAGAGGAGGTCCAACGCGCTCTGTCCCCATCTAGTGCTGAAGCAGGTTATTTTGTTGCCTTCGTTCTAGCCTAAAAGAGATGGCTGAGGTTCTATGTGTCTCACCCCTTATTCCACCACCACCACCCCCTTCCCCCACCTGCCCCAGTGATGGATTCATGTTCTTTGTTTCTCTCACTGGCTGTTGCAGCAGAGAGCTGAGAGGAGCAGATGAAGGCAAGCAACAAATTTTGCACTTGAGCATCCTGCTGGTGTGCCCATGCCCACTGGCTGAAGCGGGTACCAGAGAGCTGAGGCAATGCCTGGCCGGTGAGACACAGGCAGATAACGATGCACTGAAGAGCAGTTAATCACACTAGAGGACAAGAGGTGCAGCACGGCCCCAGGATAGATGGCAGAGCTTGGTGTGTGTTACCAGGAGGCTGGCCATGTTCCTGAAACTCAGCTTGTTCTTGCGGTTAGTGATAAGAGGAACAAGTCACTTGGGTGTTCCTGAAAGTGGCTGGAGATTGCTGCTGGTTCAAACCATAGCTCCCCACAGTGATCTGTGGCTGGGTGGCTTACCAATGAGTGCCAGGAAGGCGTAGACCCAGCTAGTACATGCTAGAGCAGGTTTGTCTCCTTTCACAGCTCTCTTTCTTTGCTGCTGAGGGTTCTTGGTGACAGCCAAAGTTGATATTGCCAGTAATGTAGCTTCTGAAAAGTGGCAGTTTTATCTAGGGCGTTTCATTTAATCGTGAAAAGAAAGTGAGGCAGCAGTAGGACTGATGTGCCTTTTCGGGCAGAGGGTAGGCTGCCTGCCTGGTGTGTATGTGCACGTCACTGACTGGTGGTGGCAGAGGGTTGTGCACTGATGCAAACTGTTGTGATTCTGTGGTGTCTCCCACCTGTGCTTGATGACAACTTAACGCTGTGCTCTTCCCAGCAACTTCTGCCACTTCCTAGCAAGTGCTGCAGACGTGCCTCTCTGCTAGAAATGAGCTCTCTTTTTATTAGTTATGTCTCTGGTCTTCAGGCATAAATCAAAAGATAAACTTTCATGGTTTCCTTTCTGAAAAGGATGGGACTTTATGCAGGGTAAATTGGGAGCGTTTACAGGGCTTCTCCTCCCAGAGGTGGACTTAGGACATCTTGTGAAACAGGTGGCTCTGTGTTCTCTGTAGGGCAACTTCTTGTTGGACGCTGCTAGAGAATAATGTTGGAAAGACAATGGCCCTGTGGCTCCTACTGGGAGCATTGAGAGCGTAGTCACTGACTGAGCACGGCCCTATTTCTGGAAGCACTGCGTGCTCCATGCAGAGACTTCTGTTCCTCTGTTGACAGCAGTGGCAGTGAGAAACGTACAACGCTGTTACATTCACTAAGGCAAGTATCTACAATCCTATTCTCTAGAGAAGATGGTGGTGTAAACTGAGCACTAGCAGGTAGATAATGGGCTATAGCTTACGGGGCGCCCCGTCAAGCATTTACTGTGGTTACAGATCTAGTCACCTTCCCCACCTTTTGGCATTTCTCAGTATTAGGCACTGTCACATTTTGTGGATAAAATGGTATTACACAGAAGTCAGAATAGTGCAAGAAGGGAACAGTTTGTGGGGGTTTTTTTTTGGGGGGTGGTGGTTTGGTCCTGTGTCCCCTTTCCCCCCGAGTAGCTGAAGTCCATGTATAGTAACAGTCCTATTGATCTACTTTTGATTTTGGCATTGCAAGAATAGTAGGTCCCCCCCCACCTCATATGCCTGGGAAGGTTGCTGAAAGCTTGATGCAGCCAAGGTTTGCCGACTGCTGTTACAAAGAATACTTCACAGACTATTGTGTTCTGCTGCTTTCATTCAAAAAAAAACCCCACCCATGTGTTCTGTGCAATCTCCTGCCCATGCAGGAAGTGTTTTTTCTTTGGTACTCTAAACATATTAAGTTTATTAGCACCTTTGCTTATTACAAATTGTATTACAAAACCATGAAGTCAGCAGCAGCCTGTTGTCCAGAGGTAAGCCTACACTCAGCATCCTGCTGAACGCCAACGTGGTGACTCTACTAGAATGTGTGCAGTACCTTTGTTCCTGTTTCTCTTAAAACCTCAGAAGAATCCTACCACTATTGACTAATAAGGAAGAGCTGTGTACAAATTCATTTCCATTACAGCGCCTTGCTAAAGTGCTGACATGTCTGAGATTTTTTTGTAAAGAACAAGTGCTTCTTTTCACATTTGAAAAAGTGTCTTTTGCAACTTGCATGGACAAGTAGTTTCTATGAATTCTCTGGAAATGTCAGTGTCTAACATGGATTTTGTCCATGCACTTTTTTCTGAAAGCAGATACCCCCTCACCCCCCCACCTTTGGTTTGCAGTCAGAGGAGAAGCACGCTGTGCTTTTGCTTTTGGCACTGGTGAGGCAGTGCATGAGTGCAGAGCCCACTGTAAATGCCCAAGCCCGCAGGACTCCAGGGAGCTGTATGCCGCCAGTAACGTTTTATTGTGTGTGCCATTTGAACCACCTTCCAGTGAGTGCAAAACCCAATTTTTAAATTTTTTTAATTGTACTTGGAATTAACTGTTGCTGTGTACTAAACCCTCTTGTTACGAGCCCTAAATAAAAAGAACAAAGCACACACCATGTGTTCTGTGAGCGTGCCACTGCAGCGTCACGTTCCTCATCTTGTCACTTGTGTATGCAGGAGCCCTGTCCCAGAGGCGCTCCGAGCGCAGCGCTTCCCCCAGCAAAGGTATTTGATCATTGGCATCCAACCTGCTGCCTTCAGCAGCGCCTCTCTCCACTTCATGTGAGTACTCATTTCCTTGTAGTCACCACTAACGTAACGCCTCGAATCTCTGCTGTAAAAGCTGATGACTGATCTGGGCCAGCCTGTGAGCGTACCCCGGGAGGAGATAAACGGAGCTGAATTCCCTACAGCGGACCCCAGAGAGGGGCTGCAGGAACACTTACCAGCCATCAGCTGTTCTTGCGTGAGCAGAGCTGTACGGGACCCTGCACGCCTGAGGGAGGAGGCCGATGGAAAAGGTGAGCCTTCACACTGGGTCCTCTTTAGACCTGTAATAGGTGTGCACCATGTTACCGGTACAGCCTGACCCACTGGAAAGAACTGTGCAAAGGAACAATAAAAAGCAATTTTATTGAGAATGGTAATGTGTAGGCCATGAGATATCTGATCCCTACAGAGGGGAACCTCTAATGCCTGAGAACACAGGGTGGGTTCTGAATTCATGAAAAATGAAAATGCCAAGACAGAGGATTAAAACAGATTATTAAATTTAACTACATCTTTATTGAATTGTGCATATTCCATTGTATAATGATCTATATCGGGTACTCTATAATGTAGTATTTCTTTTGTCCTCTCCCATGCTTAAAAAAGTATATTTATACATATATTTATATATATTTATAATATGGCAAAGCTCCCCCCAACCTGAAGCTATCAGTCTAAAAGAGCTTTGATTTTTCTTTTTGGAAAGGGAAGAAGAGGGGAGGCAATCCCATTGAAGATAAAATGTGCAATTTTCGTTTTAAAGCAGTAAACATGAATGTATTTACAGCACTCAGCACAAGTTTGTTGCACAGACAAATCAGCATTGCAATGACACTTTCTTTTTCTTACATTTGCATCCCCAGTATTATACAGAATATCACCAGTGGCTGCAAACAATTAGTGTAAGCCATAAAACAAACTGCTGCTCCAGTTAATTTCTGGTCCACTGCAGCCCACTAGAAGGAGACCTAAGATTTGCAATTACAACTTCTGACACAGCATTTAATTTTCCTTTTAGAAGTACAAGCTTTATAGTGCTGCACCAAATCAGCAGCAGGGAGCCCTGGACACAGGTTTGTTTGCTAAACTGTCCTTTGCCCCTGTCCCTTGCAGGTGTGTACCCGGTTACCAGCGGTGGTTAAAGGCAAGAGATGCACATCTAATAGTGGCAGCCCTGGGCTCTTGCCAAGCAGCTGCACTTCAGCTCCTGGCAACAGCCTCAGGAGAGGCTGGTGCAAGCACATCCGCGTACCTGGAATTTAGCTCTGAATGCATCTTTGGCATCTTAGGAGAGGTGGGAGGAAACTGTTTTCCACTGTAGGGAACAGTTGGTTCAATTCCTAATTTTCCTAAAAGACAAGTTGCCTTTAAGCATTTAAATAAGGGGTGGGGTGGGATGGGAGTAGTGTCTAAAAAATCTGTTCCTCAAGTTCCTTCTCACTCATTTCCCATACTAAATGCCTGCCATGGGGGACTGTGCATATCACACTAGTTCCTGTTCCTCCTGTTCTTCTAACTTCTCTAGTTCTCCTCACCAACGATACATGCTTCTGATGAACAGAGAGCTCAGAGTCCTTCCTTGCCCTGTTGAGTGCCTCAGAGCACAAAATAGCCATCAACCCAAAGTACTATTTTTCCCATGTTAGTGGCAGTTAATTTACATTTACACCTCATTTGCAGTTTAGTGTCTTAAACTTTCCAAAATTAGACAAAGCCTGTGACTCATTGGATCAGAGTATTAGTGAGTGCTGACCCCTGCAACATAATGCTGGTTTTGTCAGTCTTCATGGGTGGTTTTTTAATTGAAGGAGAAAAAACCCAGAAAGGAAAATTACTCAACTTTAAACAAACTTACAATTTCAAAATAAGAACATAAAACCCACCAGCACATTACAAAAAACAAGTCTAAGAGAAACTGGCCCCTGTAGTGTTAAATCCTCTCTGTTTTGGAGTCTACCCTGATGATGTGAGGGAATACAAAGCTAAACACCAGGAACCACTCCCCCAAAGAAGTAAGATTCCCCTCACCTCCAACTGAGGATCACTGTTTGAACAAGTACATAATCTACACCCTAACAATGAAAAAAGGAAACAAAACCACCCCAAGCTCACATATTCTGGCTGCATTCCCCCACTGCCTTCTGTCAGGAATTTATATTGCTTTCCTGGAATGCAACTGATTTTAACGTGACTCCGTATCTGAAGTAATAATCATAGTAAGACCTACTTATAATCTTAGTTTGAATAAGAAACAAATTTACCTGCAACGGTACCACTGAAGTAAAACAACTTAGCTCTAGGCAGTTTTCTGTATGAAGCAGAAAATTCTTTTTTGCCCTTCTGCTGTTGAAATGGCACTTTTGGTTCCTTTAACTGTGGAAAAAATAATTTTAACTCAGAGGAAAACTGGCCACACTTTATCTCTGAGCTGATTTGAGTTACCTGGTTGCCTAAGGGCACAGAAAGAAGAAATTAGAAAACCTTTAAATGTGCAAGTCTATAACAGTAAATCTTAAAATGCACTTGTTGAAAAAACTGCTCCCTCCCCCATCAGCCCGGAAACCAGAGCGATGCAGGTACCTTCACTTAGTTTCCCTGACGTGTCAGTCAGTCACTGTCGCCCTGTAGGAAACTGCGGTGCAAGTTCCGGAGAGGAGCTCTTTGGCTTTGAGGTCATACACCAAGTGAGAGCACGCAGTGGTGGCTTGCTGCAGGAAGCAATCACTGCATGGGGGGAAGCAGGAGCTTTCCTCTTCCACGGAAAGTAACAGGACTATTTTATTGTGAGACTTGTGCCTAATCAAAGTCACAGGTTTTGAAAGACTAAAGAGAACCTCCAGCATATCCACCTCCAACACGTTACCTATGGTTTGTTTAGAACCTCTGTTTTTTAAAATATTTTTTCCTATAAGATTAGTGCTGATATAAAAGCCTAGTTTTCCCTTCCAAAGCAACTCCCAGGGAACTGAATTACAATGGAAGCATCTGAGAAGACTACCTCTCTGCTTTCTACACCAGTGCCGCAGGCACAGAGAAACCTGGTCAAATGGGAGGGACACTGCTGCTCTCGAGGTGGATGCTACTGCTGCACAGCAGACAGGAAATGAAGACCAAATCTGGAACAAATTAATGAACGCAGCTGTACGCTCTCAGCTGCCTCTGCAGCAGCAGGGTTTAACCCAACACCCACCTTAACAAGTGTCATACACAAGGCCATACGCTTCATCATGTAACACAACTACAGCTGTAGTATTTTGGGATCAAAGCATCTGCTAGCTTTGTGTCCAGAGTATGAAAGCTCAGCTCACGTGCTCATTTTAATAATGCCAAAAGGATTACAGCCCATGTTTGTAGCAGGAAGCTTCTTGCTGTGTGTCTGAGATCTGGCCCCTTTGTTTTCTGATTTAGATAAATACATGGTGCAATTATGAGACCAGTGCAGTCCGAGGAAAATAACTTACTTGCAAATAAGGCATAAATACTTACTGTCACAAAAACAGTAAATACACTGGGAAAGCAAGTTACAATGAGGGGTCTCATAAGCTGAAAAGGCAACCAGGTTGTCTGAACCACAGTGTAGCCAAATTTCAGTGCTCAGTTGAGAGAAAGCACGTTGCAGCCACTCACTGTATTTCTGTATCACTACTGGCTGAGGAAGTTAGCTGTAACAAGAAGGAATACAGGGTGCCACCTTTGCTGACACTCATTCTTTTTGCTGCAAACTTAAGAGTTAAACTTCTGTCTCCCAGCAAGCCTCGCAGCAGCTCGCAGTAGTAAGCATGGATTCCTTGTCTGAGGAGAGATGCTGGGTAAATGAGCTTGGGCACAGGAAAATGAGAACAAAGCTCAAACGCCTCTGAAGAGATTGCACTCAAAACATTGCTCTGCTGAGTCCAAACCCCAGAGGTACCCGCACTGAATGAACAAAAGAAAAAGAGCTGGACCTGACACACACCAGTGGAGTTGTCTTGAGGGGGAAAAGAAAAACAGATGGGGCAAACAGAATTCCCTGACTGCTCTCATCTGGGAGCACGCACTGCATCAGCCCAGATGCACCTTGCCAGGGAGTGGAAGGTGTCCCCTTACCTGCCTGTCATCAATAACAGCTGGGGAGTTACAACTGTGTCTGTGCACCTTTTGCCCCACTGGTGGGTATGAGCCCCAGGAGCTGCGCGCAGTAAAAAGCAGCAGGAGGACCAATGTTGAAAATTACAGCACCCATGAACTGCAGTATAGCTTAAACAGCTTCCCTGGGAAGTTATTCGCCAGCTACACTGAGCATGCTTAAAATCAACAATGCAAATGCTTTTAAGGACACTTTATAAGCACAAAAATAGTAGAAACAAAACTTTGTGAACAATTTGAAAGATACAAAAAAGTGCCTTTCCGTAGCAGTGCTTTAAAAATGCACACAATGGTATATACTCTTATTGCTCAAAAAAACTAGTCTGAAATATTAAAACAATTTCCAGAGGTGCTGAAACAGATTTTAAAAAAATCATAGGAAACAGGTCAGCAGAGACAGCACCATTAATTTTTCTCTTTTCGTGATGCACTTATTTAAAACTATATAGTTATAGATGTGTCATTTTTCCCCTCTAATTAGAAAGCTTTTTTCCTATTCATAAATTATTCACAAAGACTTTTATTTTATTATTTGGATTTTTTTAAAAACACTATAAAAAAAAAGGAATGGGGGACACTGTCACAATAGTTCTGAAATCTATCAGCCTGAATTACTCTAATGAGAGATTAATTTATATCTTTTTTACATGCTTGAGGATACTGTCAGGTCAAGCCGCTTCCTTTGTTTCATTCTTTGGGGGAAGGAAAGCATTTAAAATTTGCTTTCGGAGGACAGGTCAACAAACAGTAACACCATTTGCCATCTGAGCCATGACAGTATCCTCAGGGTGATGAGAGAAGTTGTAACAACCAAAGGTGGGGTAGGTAGAGTCCTAGTTGCTTTACAAAGGCTGTGTACCACTACCCTGTGATGAACATGCATGATACATAAGACCACTTACACTAACTACACTACCTTATCACAACACCCAAATATGTGGGTAAGACTGTACAATCGAGCTACTGACATACAAGAAAATGGACTCTAGTACTTAATTTGGTGATTGACAGTAAATTGGAGGCAAACAAAAAAACCAAAGCAAATGCAATAGGCCATTTCCTACTCACATGGGCCCTTAAATTAAATTACTAGAAATGTTACTGCCTCTCAAGTTTGGGGTTTTGTTCCAGTCTTCTCCCCTGACTGCTAGAAGTGCAACTTTGTAATTAACAGATTCATGCATTGGTCGCAGTCTCTGGTGGGTCAAAGAAAAGAGAGAGAATTCTCACTGTGCTTGGCCTGGAATTACAACTCCCTTCTCTCTTTCTAAAAGGGAAAATTTTCCTACAGTTTCTAATGAATTACAAAGAATACTTTCTTTAAATATTTCCACACACTTGTTTTTATAAAGATAATACACCTTGTCAGGCACAGACAAGGTGAGACTTTGTATGCTCTACAGAAACCTACCTGTTCATTGAGGGAAAGAATTACACGTACAGGTGATGGATCGGCATGGGTCAGCCTTGTAGGTCGGCATCGATTGCAGGAGTCCTGGCAGCTTTCAGAAGGGGTTAACACAAATATATTCATCTTGAGCCACAGAAACAAATGATCGAGCCTACTATAAAGTTAGAATGCATAATGGATTGGAATAATATATATTTATCCTATTACTGCATGGACAAATAACTTTGAAATAATTTGTAGCAGTGTATATTTTTAAACTATTTGGAAGGGAGGGGGAGGCTCTTTATAGTATAAATATATTTCACTCCAGCCCACTATATATAAAATCTATTTTCTTCCTCAGAACATACTCATTTTCAGTAGTATTAGGACCAGAATGTTTTGGTATGTTGCATCTGTACTTTTCAATCAATGGACAGTGTACAGTTACTAGCAGAACACCGCAGCTCTGCACCATTTACCCACCACAAACTGCCAAGAGGTTTGTGGGGTTTTGTAGTTTGTTTTTTTCCTTTCTTTAAAGTGCCCCCTATATCTTCAACTTTATGGTAAGATTTGACTAGTTACAGAGTCCGATTCCAGATAATATAGTGACTGAAACAATAAATACGGTTCTACAAAAACATTCTGGTTATCTTCTATAATTGCGACGAAATATATCACAATATATTATATACCTATACTTATAATACATGCACAAACATGTCTCACGTGGACAAACACTACAAAAATTATCTCCCCCCCTTCCCGTAAATGCAGAAAAAGTAAGAAAATGGGGGTTTGGTCCAATCCATACGAAGGGCAAAAGAAATTGAAAGGATAAGTCAATGCCTCTCTACCCACCTTTCTCAATAAAATATCAACACCCCAAACCCACAGCTTTTTTGGCCTAGCCATAAAAGGGGAATGTCTTTACATTTAGCCTTAGCTACAGTTTGAGATCACCTCTTTTGATAGGGCTATCATCTGCGTCCCCACATTCTCTCCAAGTGCACAAGATCACAGGTTGGCCAATCACGGAGCAGCCCACAAGCCATGGAGAGCACCGGCCCCTGGGGACCAACTACCAGTCCCGCGACAGCTTGGTGTTCTGATCCCTTTTGGGAGGTGCAGGGGGAGGCCCCCTCCGTAATGTTGCATAGCCAGATATATGAGTGCCCCCAAAGCTGCTCGTCTTCTGCTGGTCAGCCAGCAGCTCTGGTGGAGGCGGAGGCAGGGCCATGTCGTCCATGGTGGCCGTGGGCTCTGTTCTGGACATCCGTGCGGAGGACAGGGAGCCATGCCGGGTGATGGATTTGCGCTGTAGGGTCCGGTTGAGGTCTGCCAGGAATCCCGGCTGAACGCTAAGGCTGGACTTGGGTGAAGTGGGCACTTGAGGGCCAGCTGACCCTGGTGGCTCTGCGACCTCTGCCTGCGTCAGCCGAGTGCTGTCATTCCGCTTGGGACGTGTGGGTGGTGGGGCTTTTTTCACGGATGGTTTTGACCATGCCTGAGGCTGAGGATTGACAACAGCAACTTTTGGGGAAGTACTGCCTGAAAACACGGATGGGATCTCAACTGGTGGGAGAGGAAGATCTATTTCAGGTGGTGGTGGTGGAAAGTCTGAATCGGATGGTGGTGAAGGGAATTCGACCACAGGTTCCTTCCCAGACACACCTGGGGCAGGAGCTTTGGCCACAACCCCTCCTTGTGGAAGGACAATGGGCAGGTTCACCCCAGAAAGGTTGAGCTTTCCTGGCTTTGGAGGGGCTGCAGGAGGCGATGACTCCTTGGAAGGAGACCCTGACGGCTCTGGTGGGTGTGCAAATTTGCTGACAAGGCGGTCCACTGAAGGTCTCTTGGACTCATGGTACTCAGTGGAGCTGGTGGACTTGATGCTGGAGTTCCTCTGAGGTGTTGGAGGTGGTTTCTTCCCTCCAGGGCTTGATGTCTTGCTGGCCTTTTTGACTGGAGACCCTGATTTGTCAGGGGGGGGAGAACCTGCAGAGGAAGCTGGGGAAGGAGGTGGAGGAGGAAACACTAAGCTGCTCTCTGGTGGAGGAGGGGGGAAATCTGGTGAGGGAGCAGAAGCGGGCTGCCATTTGGGCTTTGCCTTCACTGCTGGAGGTGACTGTGGAGTCACACTCAGTGGAAGGGGTTTCAGAGGCTGGGGCTCAGTGGCAGGTGGGGTGGGAGGAGGTGGGAACTGGCTAACTATCTGTTTCACCACTGATGGCACTGGTGACTGAGGGGATGGAGGAGGCTTCACAGAGAAACTCTGCTGCTTTGGGAACGTTGGAGGGGGAGTGGGGCCAGGAGGGGCTGGGGGCAGTGGAGGCAATTGGGGAGAGGTGATACTTGGTTGTTTCTTTATTGCAAGGGGCAAGGGAGCTGGCACAGGGGGGGTGACATGTGTGACCCCTGGTGACGCTGCCTTCCCACTAGGCTGTGGGGGCAGAGCTGCCATGACTGGCTTTGGGGGTGCCTGGGGTGGCGGTGGGGCAGGCACAGGAGGAGGAGGTGGTGGCAATGAGGAGG
>JAHREE010000531.1:1446524-1537520 GCA_033628505.1 Tringa tobata | reverse complement strand
CGGGCCTATTGGGAAGGGATTTTTAGTGAAAGTGGAAAGGGAGAAAAAGAAAAAGATAGAGAGGGAGAGAGGGAGGGAGGGAGAGAGACAAAGAGATTATAAAGTCAAGGTCTAAATGTGCCTGTCATTAAAAATTAAGTGGCAGATTACAGCATGCAAGAAATATTAGCAAAAAATGCAGCAAGAGACAATTCCATACACTGACAAGCCTGGACCGTGCAGTCTGAGCGGGCAGGCAGGGAGGGGAGCTGGCAAGGCTCAGTGGAGCCAGGTCTAGTCCAAGCTAGGCTGAACGTCAACGAGAAAATACACCAGCCTTGTCAGTCCTGTGGGGCAGGCAGCTGTACCCAGTGAGAATCACTGGTCCTCCTCTGGGCAAGTACAATGACCCAAAGAGAGCGCTTCCCAGAACACCACAGGCCATGACAGAGGACATCAGGCAGAGCAAGAGATGCTGTGGACACCTCCTCAGCTCAGTAAGAGTAAACCACGCACAGCCTCCCAGAGCATCCCTCAAGCCTTTAGGTTGGTTAGCTCAGGCCTTACGCTGGTCAGTGTTACAAAATGCAGAAATCCTGAACTGCTCTAAAACATGTGAAGAAGAAGCTCTACGCTGGAATATTACTGAGATTCTTCCACTCCACGTGCTCTGATATTCAAGACTGGCAAGGAAAATAAAAATGAAGAAAAAAAGGGAGAACTTAGGTCTCCTAGGAAAATTTCCCCACAAAGAAATGTTTTGAGATTTGCAAAAGAAAGTTAGCTTGGGGAATAAAGCTATACATGCAACTATTACATTAAGCACAAAAGCAGAAAGGAAAAACAGGGAAAAGCCGACTAAGGGAAGGAGCAATGGGAAAGCAGCAGGCAACGTTTTAGTCTTCTTGGTGGGTTTTGCTCAAGTTAAATTGTTTCTCTAAAATTTTAAGTTTATATTCCTGTCAAAAATTAAAAAGATAATTGCATTACTCAAGTTTATAAACATCCTGCTAATAGAACATGGTTTGGCTACAACCCAAGTTGTAAATTTCAATGCACAGCACAGAAACATGCCTTAGAAATGCAATACCGACATGACAACCGACCACACTGGGTTTCTATACTTCATTAGTAGATACTTTGCCACAAGTTAGCCCAGTTATGCTCATTTGCACCATATGAGCAGTTTACATATTGCTTTAAATACAGATGCACAGAGTTTCTATATGCGCAGAAGAACACCAAAAGGATTAGAGTCAGAAACAACAAACCGTGATTTACAACACACAAGGAGTGTGACTCCACCTGTCACATCAGGTCTGAAAGGCAAGAGTGTAACAAAGTTCTGCAGCTAAATCAAAGTGTTCACATAACCAAACAGGAGAGAAATCTTGGTCTCTTGCAAGTGTTAGTCTGTAAATTACCATTCTCCCAATCACCCAGGTTAATGAATTTTCAAGTAGCAACACCTGACCTTAATTGTGCCCTGTATAAGGCACCATGGGTGTGCTGAGCTTCACTTTTGACACCTGAGACAGCAAAAGGCAACAGGAAAAATAAAAGCGGCATAAAACAGACAGAGAGGGAGACCCAGGAATAACAGAATAGCTATCTCTGAATGGCAAGGCCTTGGAGACTCTTGAATTTGCCACTAAAAGCACACACAGCGAGCACACATTTTGATGCCTGTTGTAGCATCCCATTTGAAATAATGAGTTCAAAATCTAACAAGCAAAGTGAGACATAATAAAATCTTCTCTGACAAACTGTGAAGAATGTGAACAGATGAATAAAGTATTCTTTAGGCAAACAGCAATCTTTCAAAATTTGAAGTGGACAAATTACCTGCACTTTGGGAAAGGTGGGGTTTTTAGTCTTAGATATATTTGAAACAGAGAGGAATTTTCCTCATAACCATTGAAGACAGCCATTTTCACAGTGTGCAAATCAAACGCTCAGGACAGGGAAAAGAGTATCAAGCATCTCAGGAGGGGGAGACCCTCCCATCTCCACAGCATCAAATTAAATTTCCACAACCAGAAAGATATTCAGTGATACTTTGTTTATAGAAGAAGTCTGAAACAGATCATTATCCTTGTTCGTCCTTATAACTATGTGATGTCCTTCTATTGTATACTATCAATTCATATTTGTAACGTGCATCTTAATGACTATCTGGAACTCTCAGACATGCTATTAAAAGAATAATATCTATTTTTTAAAACAGTAGCCATGCTAATTTTTTAGCTGTTTTTTCTAAGAAAACAAGCTTTTTCAATCGAACTGTTTGTTATCTCTTTTCCTATGCTGGTTGCTTTTGGGTTGGTTAGCAAATTTCAGTCAAATATGATGGCACTAGAAATCTCAATATATTTTCAGCTTCAAGAAATTGTTGTGAAGTGGCACCTGGTAGATGAGGGGAGCGCAGGCAGAACTCACCCATTTTTAATCTGTTGTGCAGTTAGCCACTGGCCAACCAGTGTAACATCCTGACTTTCTGGCCAGTCATCCTCAATGTCACCTCCCTGCTAAGCCAAAGCATCCTCTGTTCTGCCCTGCTTGCTGAAGGGGATGAGACAAGGGTGACAAGGGGGGAGAGAGAGCTGATGCAGAAGGGGAAGGGACATGCTGGATGAGTCTCCATTATTTCTGCCACTTGCAGCAACCTGCCTGTATGAATTTCTTATGCCAGCTTTGTCACCAAAGCACTGTGAAATAACCACCTCTGAAATAACTGTCTGGAGACAATCTTCCTAAACCAGCACATCTCAGCATCACTGCAACTGCAACTACCTTTTACATTACAATTTTTTCAACACTGTCGTTTCCTTTCTTGCCACACAGTTTAACATCTTCCATTGCTAGTCTGATTTATTAAAGTTCCTTAAGCCAGACCTATACAGGATAAAAAAGGATGTGCTGTAGTTTCACTGACAGTAAATTTGCCACCAATTTACTCAGAATTTTTTAACATGGCTTCGAATTATAATTTTACATGGTTCATTTCATTTGGATTCTTGCGAAGTTTTAGGGCAATCCATTCACCTGTGTTGTGCACGAGGAAGAGAAGTATACCTTTTCTTGGTTTTGTGCACAGAAAGGAATTCAAATTGATGAAATCTTGAAACATGGATGGCCCTCAACAGGGAGCAGTCTGAATATTTTATTTTTAACTGGCTTTAGTCAGATAACATCAAAATTCTTGGGGTTTATTTAAATGACCAATTAATTGTCAACAGCACTATAGTCTTGATAAGAAAATCAGTGACCTCACTGTAGTAAACTTCAAACTTTTCTCTAAAAGCTCACAGAAAGCGTAGCAGCAAGATTTTCATGTTAAAACCAAAACTTCAGGAAACAGTAACATTACAGTTCTTGTAGCAATACTCTCTCACCTCTGTCAGATACATGCCAGTCAGACTCAAGTGCCTTATCTTTTCAATCTACCCTGCTTCTGCAGGAATGATGCACCCTGTACACATACACAAGCCATCTGCTGATAAACATGCACCAGGTGTTGCACTCATGCAGTAAAAAAGTTTGGATCACAATTTAGCAAGCTACATTCCTGGGCTGAGTCCTACATTACTATTAGAATCAGACAATTTCGAAGCCAGCAGGCACTGCAAAAAAGTTACTAACCCAAAAGAATGCAGCCATGTCAGCTTTCACATTGTGCCACATGTGCTTTCTGATTTGAAAATGTGATGTTCTGTCTGATTTTTAGTTATTTATCTGATGCACCAACACCAGGTGTAGTGACCTATGGTTCTAGTTTTGAAAAGCTTGCTTCTCTAGCTTGAACCTGGGGTCTTGGAAAGACTCAAAATCAACAGGAGTGAAGATAGCTTCTCATAGCATTCTGCCAAAGTACTTCCACATGTAACTGCTGCAGTTAATACTGACATCATGGCTGTTCAGGAGCCTGTTAAGTTTCACAACAGAACTAGCTTAAGTGAGAATTCAGCTGTGTTTGGAAGTGCTCCTCAGGAATTACACCAGTCAACTACCACAGAAAGGACAGAAAACTAACCAAACCACACCAGGCTTCAATAAATTAAAATCTTTTGTAACTCTCAGTAAGAGATATCAAATCTGCCTCAATCCACAACTGCTGTCAATTTTAGTACTTTTTCTTTGACCATATCTATGGTTACCATTTCCATTTCCACCAAACATAATAGAAGACACCTGAGTAAAAACTACTGGATTACTTCTTAAATAGATATACTTGCCTTCGGGTCTCAGTTATTCACTAGTTAACTAGAGAAAGATCTTAGTGAAAGAATTTCATTCAACTTGTTAACAGCTGATCTTTTTATTTTGTCTTTATTCAACATTAGTTAATAGGATTCT
This sequence comes from Tringa tobata, assembly GCA_033628505.1. Classification (NCBI taxonomy): domain Eukaryota; kingdom Metazoa; phylum Chordata; class Aves; order Charadriiformes; family Scolopacidae; genus Tringa; species Tringa tobata. The sequence goes on along the minus strand of JAHREE010000531.1, from coordinate 1,533,185 downwards.
ATGGGAAGGGCTGTATCATGCCTTCAAAGAACAGAGGGCTTCTGTGCACACAAAAAACCGCAAGAACAGAAGGTAATCCCTGAAAAAGTGATTTCTGAAAAAACAATTACATGGCAGTGTATGTCAGTAACATAGAATGAGAAAAAATTATGAGAAGAAATCCCACTCGAGACAGAGGGGGAAGAGGTATCACACTGTCTCGTACATTTTGTTGGGCGTTGGTTTTCAAACTAAAGTCTTCTTGTTACCTTGCTGGATTCCTCCAGTTGAGTGCCTCGTTTCCAGGCCTCGGAGAACATGGAGCTGACAATACTTTGGGAACGGACATGTCCAGCTGGCTGGGTGTCAGAAACTCCACTGTCAGACTGATTAGAATGATTTGATTGAGATTCTGTTTAGAAGAAAGTTAAGAAACAGTTAGCGTATGTTTCTGAATGCAAAAGTAAAGCTGGTGTCCTCATAATGCAACTCTGCGTTACATATATTGGTCACGCTTGTTAAACATGTTGTCCCACCAAAGGACATCATTCCCACTAACTACTGCACAAGCTCTAGCTCACATCCAGGCCGTTGTTGTCTGGAAAACAAAACAGTGCAATGGATCCCTGGTATTAACCATATCTGAAGCTCCATGAAGATGACAGCATGTCAGATATGCTGCAGAGTAAAACCACACTGCAGTTATATCGGTTCTGAAACACGCAACAGCTCCTGCCCTTTGGGAAAAGCCCCATCTCATGCAGTGCACGCAGCCTGCTCTCTCCAGCACTCCAACCCAGCACAACCTTAGAAACAGGCACTGGACATAGGCTGAAGACAGGCAAACTTTGCGAGCAGAGGCTGCACTCTGCTTCTGACTACTCTGTTCCTCAAGGGAAGAGAAGGAATGATATGCATCATGCAACCAACAAATGCAGATGATGCTCTGGGTCAGTCCACAGGGTATCTTAAAAGCACAGCAGCAGCCACTGTCAGACTGATTTAGCCAGCCCGGCACCTGCCTTCTGTGTAGTCCCAAGCTGTCCTGGGGAAAAAGAGCATCTAGGCACAGGCTGGACTGTAGCTCTGGCAGAACATGAATGGCTGGTGGGCCGTGGGTCAGCCACCCACAAGACAAACTTTATCAGAAAAACACCCAAGCTTAGATGGAGAAACTGCCAGTAACCGAGAATGTACTGCTACACCTGGCAAGCTGTTCCACATAGTTTTAAAAACATGACGCCTTCCCAGTTAGGCTGAATTTACTTAGCTCATTCTCACAGGCTACTTCCTGAACCTTTCCAGTTCAGTATCATTACTTCCTGACCGGTATGTGATGGACAAAACATTTTCACACAATAACCTGTTTTCAATAATGAAACCTGCCCCTGAGGGTTCAAAATAACCTGGCAGAGTGTCAGTCAGCTCTGACCAGTGAAATGAGGCTATATAAACCGTTCATCAATTTTTAAAATGTTATGTGCTCCACAAGAACAGTCCTGGTCCTGCTGAGAGGTAAACAGGAGCATGTTACTGCAGGCACACACGTTTGACACAGGAACAGCAACAGTATTTTCAAAGTTTGTCTCTAAAGACATTGTTTGGATCTTTGCCTTTGGGCAGGGACCATTGCTTATTTTGCAATTTCAAATATTTCAATCAACACAAGCTACACACATGAGTCTCTATGTATCATTGAAATATAGATTTGCTTTGTCTTTTCAGATAGGTGAAGACATAGGCATCAGGAATTTGAAAGGAAGATCCGTCTTCTCAATATCGGAAAAACATTCTTTTTTGGAGGTGAACAAGAAAGCACTCTATGTTCCAAATACATACACCACTGCAAGTAATATAATAAAATAGGTTTTTATGTTTTTTTATATATATATATATTAAACATAAAGTCTATGTTTTAGACAAAACATAACATAAAAGACTTTGGAGAAACAGTACATTTTCTGCAATAGTCTCTCCTGAGGTGTCCAGATAGCAGATGAAAAAAAAGGTAATCAAATCTTTCTGTTAAAAGACAGATCACATTATTACCTGGCAAACTAGATGAGCTGGAGCCTGACTTGATACTGGAGCTAGACAAGGAAGTCCAGTCATACGCTGATTCTGTTCTCTTCAGTGCTTCCTGATAGTTCATGTACAGTTGCTTCCCATACTAAGCAAAATGACAGACAAATTTAACAACTGTATAGGGTGTGTACCCTTTTCATACCGCTGAGCTCCACCTCTGGCTTCTCTGTTCCGCCATTTTTCCCCACCCAGAGAGAAACAACAGGGTCTTTGTTAAAGAGCTTCAGCAACATTAATTCAGTGCAAATTTCATTCTGTTTTATTTAACAAGTGGCAGCTCCCTTACCCCAACCTTTTGCCTTTTTTATTAGTGAATTGCTGAAAGAAAGAAAAACAGTTTACTTATGCTAAAGACATTGTGTCAAGCAAGAAATGGGCCAATGAATAAACCAAGCCAACCTCGGGATCTTAGAAAACAATTCTGTTTTCTCAATTACCTTCTTTTCCCATAATCCTTCTTTTTAAAATCTTTAAGGAAGCTGCGTAAGTCTAGCCATGACATCAGTTAGAATTTCGTTGTGTGACAAAGAGGTGCAGCAGAAACAAGAAGAAAGGGCCCCATTACTGAACGATCAAAACAACAAAGCCTAACAATTTTGCTAGGGAATGAAATATGCAAGAAAATTGCACAGTTCACGTTCAGAATAGTTAAACAGAGGGAAGTTAGATTTAGCACGTATTTTGCTAAGTAACAGTAAATGGTTTCAAACAGATAATGACAGCAACTCATGACAACAGTGCAAGACCGCCTAGAGGAGGTTACCTTAGCAATGCGGATGCCGTTGATCCATTGGTGTAGAGTTCTTACATCATCACAGCAAAGATACTTGATATACTGGGATTTCTTCTGGATCTGAGGATGCTGCAGAAAAATTGTTAATCCTCATCAATATTTTAATAGCTAGGAATGCAAGGAAAGTCATTTATCTGTTGAGGTCTATACACACAAACTTAATGCTAGAAGCTCTTCAACAGTAATCTGTACTTTGAGCCCACTTTAAAATATTTGAGAGTATTTCAGAAGATGGCAGCGAGGATTGTTTCACAGACAGACTGGCACCGTGTCCAGTGTGCACTGATTTCAGGTTTAAACACTAAGAAAGGGTGAATCTTTCAGCATTTTAGTATTTAGTATTTCTACCTACTAACAGAGTCTTCTGTACCTGTAAAGCTCTTTAGAAATCTTTATACTCTCAAGCCAAGTGGTCAGAACAATCTCAGCTTGTAAAAACCTTTCCTAAACACAAGGAAGAGACTGCCAAAGCGTAAAGAGTTATCTCCTTTCACTGCTCTATGGATTAACTCACTGCCTGAGAGACGCAACTAGTATTTCATCTTCCTCTCACACCAAAACAAACTGGAGGAAAACACACACACCAGTCTTCTCTGGTTTTGTATAGCTTGAGTGAGACACTTCACAAATGACACGTTATGCACAATTCCATTTGCAGCTTGTAGAGCCTTCAAGGTCTCCACTCTACTGATACAGGGCTCTCATCTAAAATACTTGTTGCTCCCACACGCATGTATGCAAAAAAGAAAAGGCACTGTATTTATCAATTCAGCAGTCAGAAAAGAAATGTTTATTTTTCAAAAATCAGACGCTGGAAATCATTCTGGATGAATTACTCAATTCTTTCCTGTCCATGCTGTAGAAGTTATATGTCTCACAGCTGTTGGGGCAACTCTAAATACTCAAGTTCTTATAATTTCCTGTGTTAGCTTACAGTTCAGTGACACAGAGTTTTGCTAGATGATCATAGGTATTTAGGTTTCACTGAAGACTGTCTGAAACATATATCAAAGAATTTTTAATCTCTTTTCAGAATATTTTCTCCTGTTGTCTTCCAAACTATTTCAAAATTAACACAAAAATGTTTATCTCCATAAACAGAATATATATAACTAACTTTATTATGATGTTAGATAATTGTTTTTATTTTTCACTACGAGCCTCTTTCACATACATGTTGTATAACAAAGAAGAGTCTATAGGAACATAAAAAATTACTTCACTAACAAGCCATCTTTTTCCTCAACTTGTTAACAAATTTGGCTATATAGAAATAAAGGAATCTCTTAGAGATCTAACGCTTACAACCAAGGAGCTAATATTATATACTACAAATGTTATATTTAACAATAGCACATCACCTGTCTTGCACAGTAAGGATTCAAGATAAACAAAGGAAGCAAACGTAATGACAAATCCATTCTGGGCTTCAGTGAGAATTGGCCTTTCAGTTCATATTTGCCATTCACCTCTTCAAAAACATGTTCACGTTTTGGAGATATTTCCCAGCTTAGTGAATCTTTGTGGCACAAAACTTAGAAAATAATATTAACTGAAAAAATAATTCACTATTAACCTGTCAGAATGATGTGGATAGAAAATGACGTGTAAGCAGAAGAAATCAATTTTCTTCAAGGAATTTATAAATACCTACAAACACTGACATTTTTGCTTTTTATTGCATTCAGTTAACTGTGCCAATGACCTATAAGAACATGGAAAACATTTCCTGTTTCAGCTGCATGCTTTCTCCCTTAATATCGTGTCCCATATTTGATACTCAGTATCTACCTCTCAGTGATTCCAAATGCACATTGTCCTTTGTATTGGGAGATTAAGTCTTTTTTTTTTTTTTTTTTTTTTACACAGTGGACAAGCAGGCACATAACTCCAGACACATAAAACATTCTAATGTACTGATATATCCAACATCACATGAACTACAAATCAGGGGTGGTAAGAGGTCAAAGGAAACCTGTAAGTTCAACTATAACCATTTCTTGTTACTTGCACCATTTTCAAATCCACGAAGTCACTTTACTTGCTGTGAACATACTGTGAAACCCTGTTTTAAAACAGCTTTGTAGCTAGCTACGCTGCAGGAACTGACATAATTTTGAACACTGTGTGGGAGTCAAGAGAGACTGGGAGAAGAGTTGATGCAATTTAAAATAACTTGAAGTACTTAAGTTATTAATCTCACAGTTTAAGATCAGGTCACTGCTGTCACAACATTTTTTTCTACTTGTTCTTCCTACCCATCCTCTATACTCACAAGTTTCTCCCCGTTTCCCTCAGCACCCTGTTTCCCTCAGGTTGGGCAATATGGGTAGACTTGACTTTAATACCAATTTCTGAACAACTCTGGACCTACGCTGTGAAAAATGGCAACTCCCTGAAGTTAGCCTGTCAAGGGGTGTTATCACAATGAGCCTGAATTGTTGTAAGGTATAGAGTTGCCAAAGGGTCAAAAGGAGTTTAGTGTTATGTTTTAGAGTATGATGAACAATTAAATAGACTGGGACACATCAGTCTGGAAGCAAGACAATTCAGGGCAATATGAAAACATTTACAAATTCATGAGGAGCAGGGAGAACAGGCAGCAATTGTTCACGCTGTTCACTTCCTATACAAGAACGAGGGGAAAATGAAATGGAAAGCAACTGAAGGCTCAGAACAAGCACAAGAGCGTACAAGTACCCACCTGCTGCAGCATTCTAAAAGTTTCTTGGAATCCCAAAAGAGACAGGACATACACCTTTGGCTATTAAACAGCCAAGATTCCTGGTTTTCTAAATTTCTAAAGGTTGAAAAAGTATTCCGTGAAAGTATTGCTGCAAGACTGTCCTGTACTTCTAATTTTTCCCTAAGCGAATTATGAAGAAAGGCCACTGTCAGAGAAACCTAGAGTGCTAGATGAATCCAGTAAAGCCATTCTTCTGCTGCTTCTGTGATATTTTTTCCTCTCCCACCACTTAATCCACATGGATCTTCTGGCAGGAGGAAAAAATCTGTCAGCCTGAGGGGGAAGAAAGTGATTCGTAGCCTTTTCTTTGCTCTGCACTAGTCCCTGCACGGCATTTTCTCATTTGTTTACTATATTTCCGTCAAGGAGGGTCATTACAACAACTCAACAGAAAATATAGTTAAACATAGCTTTCTCATTGTCATTGTAACTTATAGCAATTTAGATTTCTTATGTGCAGAATGAAAACAAATTAGAGACTCACTGGGAAAACTGACAGGCATTACTATTAGTTATATTACTATAGGAAGCATATTCTAAAATATAATCTCTCCCAAGATTGTTAATCAGCTCTTGTTCACCATTAGAAAGTGTAGTTATTATAAGGGAATAAGATTAGTGTGGAAATTTTTCAAGCTCTTTAATTGCTCTTTCCAGTATAAGAATTAAAAAAAAATAATTAACAAGTTACCTTTAGCACTAAACAATAGTCCGTGGGTGCTTTGTATTTGTTCCGATAATCCTGTCCGTAGTAAACATTGACATGATCTAGCTGTAGAAAGCACACAAGATCTCGCGAGACCTATTAAATACAAAAATAGTAATTTACAAAACATCTTTATAAGAAAACCACACACACTGACAAAATCAGTCTAGTGTTAAGATCCAATATTAATAGAAGGTCTAGTTAAGGCCTAATATTAGTTACAACCTGATTCGAAAACTACCAATACCAGAAGGAGATACAGCCATGCGTAAAGCCTTCCATCAGACGTTAATTTTTAAGCAGGATGTCCTTTTCCAAAATTCAGTCTGGCTTTTTGTGTTTTTTCTGCATTTTGCCTTTTGACAACATTTTACACTGGTTTATTCAGAGTTGGTAATCAGTAGAAAGTAAATAGGATCAGTTGATCAGGAACTTTTTAACAGCTGCTGGTTACATTTCATCTTGGTAACAATCAAGGTATCCGAATTCCCATGTGACTGCGAGTATAATTCTAATGATGTTTAGCAGTGATTGTAGGGCACAGAATTCCGACAGGCTATCTTGCATACAGACTATTTTAATGAAGCAAAAGGCTGCGAAAAGAACATCAGAGATGTATTCAGCTCTCAAGGGAGACTTCCTCTTCATCGCCAGCTGTGTGGGAAGTAGACTTCCTGCACTGGGGATCAGTTGATGCTGTCAAGACTCACAGACACCTTGAACTCAGAGTAGTTCAGCCTTGAAGCTATAGTGCATTTGTGTCAACTTTTTATTTACTTTTCATTATTGATTAACACACAGAACAGCAGTAAGTGACATTGAAGAAATGGTGTTATATTTACCAGTTTCAAAAAACATAGCACAAATTAGTCCAAAAAGAATCCCATTTATATGAACTAACTATATGAAACCAATAAAATTATGCAAACTGATGGTGGAGCTGGTCTGATATAGGAGCTTCATTTGGTCCTTCATCTGAATTCTGCTTGAGGAAAGACAGCCTCTTAACTTCACCAATCACTTTTCCTCAAGTGCTTCTGAACACCTAACCCCAAGCTCACTCAAAAAGCAGACCCTTGTCTTCTTGTATTTTTAAATTTGGCGTTCCACGCTTCACATCAAGTGCTACCACAGAAATCTACACAATATTTCCATGATAAAGCTGCACTTTTAATTAAGGGATGTGGCACTAGGCAAGGCACAGCTAAGCCAAAATTTAAGGCTGACTCTTGCATGCATGATTTCCCAGCAATAAACAATTCAGGGAAATTGCTTTAAAACAGCATACCTTTGCCTTCCCTTTAGGGACGTAGTAGATTCCAGATGCTCGAAGAAGAAAGTAACGTTTCTTCCAAGACTTCTTACCATCCTCTTTCAGCCACAAAACTCCCTCAATCTCTGGCACAGTTACAGAACTTCCACAGAAACATTCCTGCCAATAAACACAGTGGTTTGGGAAGAGCGATAGAGACAGAAAATCCAGCATGCAGTGGTTTGTTCTTAATGACTGAAATTCTCAAATTCTTTATCTAAGGAATGCACACATAACAGGAACAGCTCTTTTTTCATGCAGTAATATGAATTAAAGATTAATTCTAGAAGCTGTAAGGTAATTAAAACACAATAGGGGATTTTAGCATTTTCTTGGTGCAAGGATCGCAACAAAAATATTAGCAGCTACTGTAAAGATTTTCTAACCACTGATTATCAGTAATAGATCCCCCAATGGCTTTACAGTCACACGCTCACCTTATAGATATAGCCTCATAAATCTATTTCATAAATATACACAAAACCTCATTACATATCCACCAGATACATCTATAATTCATTCCATGAGTACTTTGTTGCTACTAACTGCCAACACTAAAGCTTCTGTTAAGGTTCTATTTATAAAGAGCTAACAGAGGAAAGCAAATGCTTCAAATACAGTCCAGATTAATATGTAACAGAGAGATTTATGAGTAATCCTAGAAGACAGAGAGAATTAGATAGAATTACAACCCTCTGCATGTCATGGCTTCAAGCATCTTTTTGATCAGAAGTATTTACATGACCACTTACTAAAACCAATATTAATAACATACTAAGAACTATATGCTACTTATAAGTTAAATTGTATTAAGTGTAATCCAAAATTAAATACCCAAAATATTTACTTTTGTGTAACTATTGAAATCATAGTCGTTATTCTGGAAATCAAGTGAAAGCTAAGACACTTCTGCATTGTTATGTCTCTACAAAAATGTCACAAAACCATTCAGCTTTCAGCTTATGGAGGCTATGTTTACTGTTTGCTTTATATGCTCCACACGTTTCGTTGTCCTTACTTCTGTAAACTATATAATGAGTTCGATACTAATTAACTTCCTTTTTTGTCCGTCAGTTTTTAAATTTAATATTTGATTGCTTATTTTGAAGTGTAATTGAAACAATGTTTAACTACTTTGCTTACTAACAAAATTTAAAATATTAACATAGACCATTCACTGAACGAATGCTATAGGATTTTGTAGAGAATAACCATTTGGAGAGTACTATTAAAAAAAATCTCTACCACCACAGGTGAAAAAAGCAGGTGACAGTTCTGCAAATTTCGACTGGTTTTAGCCACAGTTACATGTAACTTCATTTTGATTATCACTGTGTACGGCATTTTAGTTATTAAAGAAAATAAAGACAAATTTTTATTAACTGACAGTATCTCAAAACAGTGTTACATCAAAATAGCCATTTATCTCAAATGCAACACGTTCCATTCACAGTTTTTCCAGAATTACATTCAGCTCCATACATCAATTCCAACCATCACACTCTTTTAGAGTTTAGCTTCCAACTCTGCAACGACCACTATGACCTTTTTGTTTTGGCAGTCTTACCTCTAGCAGCACCTCTTTATTTCTGTCCGCCATCTCAGAGGTTTCTTTCTTCCCCAGAAGATAGTTCTGTAACAAGAGAAAGCTTAATATTTCTATAGGCATTCTGAAATCAAGCCAAATCATAGAATGGTTTGGGTCGGAAGGGACCTTAAAGATCACCTTTTTCCAACAACCCTGCCATGGGCAGGGATACCTCCCACTAGACCAGGTTGCACAAAGACCCATCCGGCCTGGTCTTGAAAATTTCCAGGGATGGAGCATCCACAACTTCTCTGGGCAACCTGTTCCAGTGTCTCACCACCTTCATGATAAAGAATTTCTTCCTAATATCTAACCTAAATCTCCGCTCTTTTAGTTTAAAAACATTACCCCTCATCCTATCACTATACTCCCTGATGAAGAGTCCCCCTCTATCCCTCCTGTAGGCCCCCCTTTATTTTTCATGAAGAGATGAAGAGTTACTAAATACTCCTTGTCTTCTTAAAAGGAACGTAATTATGCATAGGTACTGTATAGTAAGAAGTTTTGTACTCTTCTTCAGCTTGCAAGGGACTGAGACAATGACAATCTTCTGCTTCCTAAACCCTAGCTCTTATACTGGAAAAAACCAACCAATATTCACAAACTTTAGACAGTTCAATATTTTAAACCAAGAAGAAATATTGGGTTTATGCTGCTACCTCATTCTGTTGACAGTGCCTACCATAAGTACTGACAGTAAAGCTATCAACTACATGCTTTTTAAAAAGAATTTAGAGTTTTTCTGCTTTGTCATAAAGCACTTGAATAGGAGCAGTTTTTCAATTCTTGCTTAAAAAAAAATGTAAAAATCAAGTACACTGATGATGTCCCAAAGGATGTGTGTGCAAAACTGACAGTTTAAATCCAAGACATTACCACACAAATGCCATGCAGACATAAAAACAATCTATGACCCCAAAAAACAATACATTAGGTAAGAGTCAAAAGAGAGATCAAGTGATAGACTTTCCACGTCTTTTCAATTCAAATTCTTCAAAGAGCCACCTTCTGCTTCTGCGTTTCTTTTCCTCCACTCCCCTCCATTACTGAACTGCTGCCAGATATCCAATCTGCAGCTATCATTTGAGAGAAGGGAGGCTTTTGAGAGAGAAGAGGGGCCTTTGTTTTCCTACCCAGAGAACAGGAAACTCAGGTGAAGAGACCATGGAGTAGCTATTCTCTTTGATTTTCTCTTCCCCTTCTTGCCAATAAGAGGCATGACTATTACCAGGATCTGTCAATGCCTTTCTTGCATTTTTACATCTTTGAACAGCATTAAGTATTGGTGTAAATTCCATGAAACGGCTTGCCTTCATCTCCATTAAAATTACCCACAAACACATTAGCAAACAGATTGCTTCAGCTCCTGGTCTTCTGCTAGGGACTCGATTTTGTGCTGCAGTGTAAAGTTGCCTGGCATTTTAATACATACAAAAGTACCAAAATAAAAGTATGGAAATGAATGTTACCAAAATAAGTAAGAAACTGCAATCAGGCATGCATGCACACACGTATTCAACATGAATTTCAGGCTTACCTGAGGATTCTTGAAAAGTGCATATTTCTCTATACGTTCCACAAACATTAGTTTGTTTTGACTATCTCTTGTCCAGTTCAGAAGATTTTCAACTAAATTTTCATGATCTTCAAAGATCCTTTCTGCAGCAATAACAAGAGAGCAAATCCATTTCAATCTGTCACATTTTGGGATAGAAACTACTCTGTAGTCATATCTGGGAGACAGGGCATATATGGAAAGAAAACAGAGTTCAAGGCTACTAAAATAGGGAAATTTACACTAAGAAACTAAAAGAATTAGTCAACTTGCAGACATGCCTGGTTTAATTTTACACATACACTCACTCAACACTCACATCCATCTCTTCAGGCTTATAGTTCCATCAATATATGAAGTGTTTTTCCTTTTTTACCTGTCAAAGCCTACCATCCCACACGAACACAGCAGACTCAAATGACAACATTTCAAATGTTAATGAGTACAAATAAGCACCTTACCACACTTATATGTACTCTGGTCCACGCAATCCCTGGAGGAATTTATTAGACAGCTGTTCAGCAGAAAATTTTTTTCTACATCCCTAATCACTATTTCACTCATAAACTATCACAAAAAAGTAAGACAATGATCAGAGGGAAAACAAAACGCCTCCAAAATGCAGAATAGCTGTGGTTAGCGGGAGTATGGTAGAAGAAATCTGAAAACCGACACTGTCTATTTCTTACAATCTGTCTTGCTCAATAAATGATGTATCAACAATGGCTTCTGAAAACTCTGAGCTTTGACCCTGTTGAAATAGTTATCACAAGACACTGAAAATAGGCAAAACAGTAGAGAGGAAGTAAAAAGAGAAGAACAAAAAAAAATTACTGAAATGGTAAAGAAATATCTGAAACCCCTTATTCTAAAATAAATAAGGAAGAATATATCTTTGGGAAACCGCTAGACCAACTTTCTCCTCCTTTCAAAGACACTGAAGTAGAACTGTACATTCTGCAATTTGTTCCCTCTTCCCATAGGCCACACAGTGGCATTGCAGCCAATTATTTCTTTCAGAATCCTTTGGGACTTGCTTGACCTTTCAATTGCATCTGAAAGCAGAACATGTTTTTTTTTCCACAAAATCAATTACACCACATTTTTACAGAGGGTATATGGCACTGATCACATCCAGACCTAGGAGCTATCACTAATGAAGACTGAGATGACAGAGACATCTCAACATCTTTGGTAATTTAGCGGAGTGAATGCAACAAAATGTCATCTGCAGGGAATGAATTAAGGTTTGAGATGACAACACAACATTACTGTAAGTCTCAATGAGATCTCTCCAAGAAGCTTTCAAGTTACAACTCATGACTTTCATCAAGCTCTATCAGCAACACTGTCTTACAAGAAAGTAAAAAAGATGTTACCTAACAGAAGAACAAAACAAAAAAACTTCAGAGGACGGTGATACAAAAGCTTAAATCTCACTGCAGCCTCATTAGTGAAACTGGATAGCTTTCAAAACATATCAACTGTTATTACAAGAACAATAACTGAACTCAAACACAAAGCACTTATTCACCTAGTATAATGTACCTATAGTATGTAAAACTGCGTACAATGCAATATTCCTATTATTAAACATATCCTCTGAAATGAAAGCACTGTAACTCAGATACTTCATAGATATAACCTGCTCTAACTCAAAAATTAAAACAACTGTTGTCCCAACCAAAAGAAACCTTCCAGAGCTCTTTCTGGTACAAACTTGCAGGGTAAAACTGGGTAAAGCATTTCATTCTGCATTCTGGAAATAATATTACTGAGTTCTTCTAAAAGTACATATGAAGTGCCTGGTTAAACCATTAGATAGTAACAGGTGGTCTTCTACTTCAAGTACATGTACCTAAATCAGACTCCTCACTAGTTAACCACACACATTTGAAACAGACAGTTTCATTTTATTGAACTGTGCAATTAATGAGCAATCAACTGGCAAGACAACATGGTGAAATACACTGTGAAGGTATGTAGGTCTTCTCTGTCTTGCTGAAGGAAAATATTACAGTAAAGGAGTTTATTCCTTTTGCACAGGCATTGCCAGAAAAAATGTTTTAAAAGATGAGCCACTGGCAAAATAACACAATACAATACATAATTGTACATAGGGTTAGGGCTTTGTTGTAACCATTTTTTCATCTGTTTTTTCAAGTACCAGTATAAACAGATGAATCAAACTGGCTACATTTTGGATTATCTTTTAAAAAAACACATGTGTATGAAATCAATGAAAAAATAAAGTTGCTCTACCAAGGAACAAGGACAGCTAAACTGAAAAATGAAAGAGGAAACTGAATTCTAATCTCTTGCTTCTCTCTTAGGTTTATCAGCAGTTAAATTCTGTCATTCCCAGTATGTCACTGAGCCCATGCAGTAGGGTATGTATATACTTGCAAAACACCCAAGAACAAGAGAGATTTGTTAACTCTGGTTTCATTTGAAAATAATCTTAATTCAGACACACTGTTAATTTGGATAAATATCAGTTTATCTTTCTGGGCGCAGCCTAGCTCTTTGTTTCCAACATTAATTGAAAATATTTTTTTCCATTATCTTTTCCTTTATTTTTTCCAGGCTGCACAGTGAATGGAAGTGTCTTATGAAAGCAAATCCAGGATGGGAAAGACCCCTGGTCGAGCTTTAAGTCCAGGATCCTGCTGGACAGAAACATAAAACTATTGCAGAACTAATAAGGTTATTTATTAATATTATTCTCATTGGTAAAATATTACAGAATTACACCTTTGATTTTTACATACCTGATTTGTATTTACATAGAATTTATGAAATTCTATCTAGTTCCAAAATTGCACAATGCAAGTTTTCATTTATTAAAATTTTAAGGATTTGAGCCTAGAAAGATGTTATTTTTCATGTGGAAGGTAGAAGAGTCAAAGGATACCTTGTTACCTTAAAACAGCATTTTCTGTCTAACAATTAGCAAAGTTAACATGCTACATTGCCTGAAATTGAAAAGGTTTCACCAAAAGAAAGAGGAAATATTGATTTGAATTTTAATTTGAAATCAGTTCTGGGGTTCTCTTTAGTCAACAGGTAAGAAGCTTAACAACTCTTTGATGTAATTCTTCTCTGATAATGGAGATTAATAGCATTGGTTTTCTATCACTTTCCCCCTTTTCTACCGAGATGCTGTATCGTTTGTCTACATGACAACTTACATTGTGGTATGTGCGATGCAGCACAAAGGAGCTTTAATTGCCCTCCAAGACGTTATTGCCAATTGCATTAAAATATTTAACAGAAAAAATGTAGACAGCTTTTTGTAGTAAGAGCTATTAGGATCAGTACAAAATACTATTTACAAAGAGGAAGATGCATGGTAAGTGGTAAGTTTTTTATCCCTTACCTCTTTCTTCTGTGAGGAATACATCAAAATCAAGAGTCTCAGTGACTAGACATTAGTAAAATTACTACATCACACCTCAGAATTTAGACATGCTTTTAATATGAAAGAAGAAAACATTCCCATATCATTCTGAAACTACATCATTCGTGAGCTTTATTACATGAATGAATGTTTACTATATGAATGAATGGGATGATGAACATTATGAAGACAAGAATATAGACAAGTATTACATAAACAGGTAAGAATTATAAAAGTTTATAATTATTACTTACCCATTTGCAATTCAGAGATGGTTTCCACCAATGACCAATCTAAACTGTAACCGCAATGCGATTTGTCCATCAGATTGTCTAATACTTGTCTCACTGTCTGTCTCTCATCCACCATCATTGTTTTTGAGCTGTCATCAGACATGTGGACTCTGATCACCAGCTATAAGCAGAAAATCAGAAAAATAAGAAGGATTAATTTCCCACATTTCAAATAAACACATGTTTTTAATATCATGTTTCTTTCTCTAAGATTTTGTTAAAATAGAATAAAATACTAAGTTCAATCAAAACCTTCCCTCAAAATGTAAAAAGCCATAAATGGTGCTTAGGTATTTGTATTACGGACACTTAACAAGATACTGTTCTCCTTCAGTATAAAAGAGCAAAAATAAAGGTCTTCCCAATACAATGATAATGTGCCTTTATTGTGTGTTAAGGAGGAAAAAAAATCCCTCCTGCCAAAGTGTCCCGTTTGGATTAATAAAGTGTCTTTGTGACAATTTTTCTCACATAACTAGGTGGAACACACACAGATATAGAGTTCTGCACAGCCTTATACAGAATCAGAATTTTTCAGATTTGCAATTCAAGCATTGTGCCTGCTTCCTCCATATTTTCCAAAAATGCTGATTATGTAAAAATATACCTATACTAAATACTCTTTTTTGGGGAGTATAAAGCACTAGCGTGAAAGAAATCTGCTTTTTAAACACAATGGACAGTTTTTTCGTTTTTGACATAAAGACACTAAACGTAAAGGGCATTTTAAGCTACCGAAAAAGTCCAAATGTAAAAAGAGAATGCTAAATTTCAAGGGAAAGCTTTCTATTCTTTGATAGTGCATCAAGTGGTGTCAGCAGACTTTCTCCACTTGGTAACCCCTGCCTATAGTCTAGAATGATTTTATTCTATTTACCACTGGAAAATCTTGCTATGCATAATGGGAAGGGCTCTGCAAAGAAAATAGACCCAAATTTTAAATGTGGGACTGCTTAATATACAAAGACAATCTGAGGAGGCTGGACCTTCATTTCAGCTCTGAGTTGTCAAAGACTTTTGCAGCACTTGCTGCAAAATAAGCTATTCCTTAAGAAAAACATAATGTTATTCCACATACTAGGGTTTTCTTGATTAGATCCAGTCTAGATGAGGAAGTACATTATCACTCAAGATCAGAACACTGGAGTGTTCCTATTTTATTTCGGGCAACTTAAGGGTAATAAACAACATAAAAAGAATTCTGCCCTGCATTTTCCAGGTGAATATAATTAAAATAAAGATCTTACAAAACAGTATGAATAATTTACCTTTTTCACTTGTGCCTCTTTAATCTTCTCTAATGCAACCCTGATCTTCTCAGCTTTGAGTTTAGCAGCCTGTTCTTCCTAGGGGGACACAACACAAAGAATTTCAGTTAATGCAAACTTCAGTCAGGTCTTAGTGGATTTAATTTTTATGCTACCATGCTTTAAAACATGAACTGAAATGCTGATTTACCCACCTATATATCCTCAACTATTTCTTAGTGATGATGAAGACTATTATTTTTTAAGACAAAAAGTATTACTATATACACCTAACATTTAGAAATATAACTGCCATTATTTCCAAAAGAACATACTGGAACTATATACTTTGTATAGACACATTCGACATTTCTCTATTCTTCCATGTTGTAAGTAGCCTTGTACATTACTACCAAATATTTTTAGCATATCATATATTTACAGTCATAGGTTTGGACAATAGATATTTAACAAGAATGTACAATTAAGTACACCCAATAATTTTTTGTTTGATCAACACAAAACATAAATAGCACACTGAGAACTATAAGAACTAAACAGCACACAGAAAGTACAGAAAACAAATACAATAAATAGGATTCCACACTATGTGCATTGGTCTGGATGACTTTTAACTAATAAATCCGATTGCAGTAAGTAAGTAGCTTGAATGCTCCCTTATCTTT
This sequence comes from Tringa tobata, assembly GCA_033628505.1. NCBI lineage: Eukaryota > Metazoa > Chordata > Aves > Charadriiformes > Scolopacidae > Tringa > Tringa tobata. The sequence goes on along the minus strand of JAHREE010000531.1, from coordinate 1,516,795 downwards.
ACTAAATCCAGGCTGTATTTCTCCTCACTTTAAGTATTTTAAGACACATAAAACAAACGAGCATTCTTTTCTTTGATGCTCTTCTAAGTAATTCATTTTTGTTACAACTGGAAATGCACTAAAAATTCAGATAACTTAAATCTATCTGCTGATGCTAAAGAAATCTGTATATTGTAAGACTAGCAGTATTGGGTTTGTGGTTTTTAATTTCTGGATATTATTGATATTTCTGTTGAAAGTAGATTTGAAATACACAGCTGAACAAACAATCACTCTTTTTAAGATGTCATATACAGGTTTCAGATTTTAGAAATCATAAATTGTGGATGTTCACTGCAGGTAATATCTAAAAGCACCATAATTATTTTAAAGCCTCTAGAACAATAAACAAACGTATTAAATAAATAAACAAATCCCCTGCAAAATATAAATCTCCTTAGAAAAGAAAAACTAAGATTTTTCTCAGATCAGAAGTAGCACAGCCCATCACAACATCACTCAGAATGCCACAGACATTTAGTTCTGCATTGCTTTCTTGTATGAAGGTAATTCCTGGTTTCTTTACCATGTATTTAGATGGTTGCTTTTCTTGTAAAAGTCAAGATTCAGCTATCCTGAAATCCACAGAGTTTAACTTTTCTACTTCTCAGTGAATTACTAATATTCCTATCAACTGCTAAAGTTGATATTTATTGTACTCTAACTTAACAGCTTTTGCTCCCTCACACCTGTGACCATAATATGCACCGGAAAAAATAACAGCTAGACAGGACACTAGGCTGCCTTGTGAGAAACATAATCCTTTTCAATAAAATGAACCAGTAAGTTGACAGGAGCAGATATAATGTGAGCTTGAAACACTATCTGTGAACTCCATTACCTAGGAACACAGGTTTTTATTAGTCTACAGGGAACTACGGCTTTATATTCACCATAAAGATGGGGTCACATAGCCTAGAAAGGGTAAATCAGATTATCATTCTATTAAAAACAAACAAGTAACAGTGCCACGATACCTAGAATCATTTAAATGTAAAATTCACCTAGAATTCTAAAATATTCTTCTTTAACATGAACCTTTTCCATCTGTAGAAATAATTATTACTAAAACCCAAGGTTTTAAATACTTTGAAGTTTCTAAAAGGGATGCTATACACCTGTGCATTATGAAATCAGCAAGAGCAAAAGATTTCTTATTTTATCACACATTTGAAGAAACTGTAATTTATGGTTTAAAAAAGCTGCTCATTAACCCAACCATAAACCTTTATTGCTGTACAAAGGTTGACAGCACATTTGTTTTCACTCTTCACTAAAGTCAAGCAGCACAATTTTCCACCCCATTTCACTGTACACCTGTGCAATGAAACTATTCTTTAGCAAATCTCAGCAGGAGCGTGTTATGGCCACAGCACACAGGCACATGCAGCAACAAGAGAGCAAGCAACAAGGAATCACCTGGAGGCCTCTCATAGAGCTGCACTAACACAGCTAAAATATCTTTGTTGATCTTCAAGTTTATAATCCATCATCCCCTAAAACACTTTAAAAAACAAACAACAAAAAAAGCTAAAAAAAGAGTTTGAAGATTTACTATTTTAACACCTACCAATTGCTTTTCATTCCCTACTTGATTTTAATGTGGGTCCAGAGATCACAATTTCTTATACTTTAGTAAAGTTTAACAAAGTTGGTTTAAATTGAAACAGAAAATCAGAATTACAATTATAAAAAAAAGAACTGGTTTCAACCAGCAACAAACTATAAAAAGAAATCTGAATCTACTTACTGAAAATCCAAAGAGGAAAAGAAAGTAAAAATTAGAAATTTCTGAAAGCACACAGTAGTCCAGGATTTTAATTTATTCAAGTTTTGCTTTATAGTTAAGTGCACATGGAACCAAGACAACTCCCCAGTGGGAGGGAAGCATATGCAATCCATCAGCTTGTACTAAGCTAACAACATTTTTCATTGCACATGGTGAAAGGTGACAGGTAGCAAAAATACTTGACTGCACCTGTAAACTATTCAACACCTCAAACTAATAAGGCCAGGACATACAGTCCAAGCATATTTAACTTAGGTATTTAATACCTATTTCCCCATTGCTAGCAAATCCTTCTAGTAACAGTGATGCAAGTTAGGTTGCCGAAGGATCATAAATGTGCACATAAAGGGCAGGACTGCTGCCTAGGCCATGGTTTCAGAAGTGGCATATACCAGCGTAAACCCTTGATACAACTGAGTCCTGTGCACAGCATTACTTCTCAGCTGTAGCAGTCATAGTGCTGCTGTGGCCACTCCCAATCAGTCAGGGAGCTGACCTGTTTGAAAATTAACCCAGCACAAAGATCCAGCAGAATCCACACCTTGATAATGCTGCCTTCATGGTCACATCCACACTATGGAAAAGCATAAAGGAGATACATTTGTATACCCACTGTGTAAAAACACCAAACAAATGTCATTTTCACCTCTGACAGGAAAAGGATATTCTCTTTTAGTAGCTGTACATATTACTGTACGGAACATAAAAACTTCACTTTAATGGGACAATTTCAGGAGCATTGCTATACTTGCATTTCAAAGCTCTAAGCTCAGGTTACTTTTGGTTGTGGAAAATATCACACCTGACTTAAAGAATGCCTGGCAACATACTCATGTTAAGGACTTGTTCATCCAAACATATTGTGAACTAAATTGAACGAGTACAGCTCTGCAATGCAATGGTCTTAAATTAATGACTTTTTCTTTGCATTTTTATATCTGAACTCAGTTTTTCAATAATTTTAGCCTAAGCTGGAATATTGGAAACAATAACCCCAAAAACCTAAAGTTAAGATTTCCTTAACGTAATGATGATCATAGTCTCCTGCTCCAGTTTCCAGTTAAATGTGCAGTTAAAGATATTCCAGCCATGTTTTAACATAAATTATGCAATATGTGTGCTATGACAGAGCCGACCTTGCTCAAATGATTTTGTGCCTCACATTTCTAGGTTGGGGTCTATTTTTTGTTTCACTGTACATTTTTAAAGTGTTAATAACTGATCCCTTTTTACAGAGATCACAGGCAGAATGAGAATGGGGGGAAAATCACTTAAGAAAGGTTGCAGTATTTAGGAAAGTTAGTAATTAAATGACAAGAGATAATTAATGAAGTCCACATTTCACTTAAGTTAGCTGCGTAGGTACATAGATGACACGATGCATAGAAGAAGAAATTTCTTTTATGTTTAATAATTTTTTTCTGAAGTCTTTCTCTTTGAATGCAGATAAGATGGTAACTATATAGACAAGTAGCATTGACTTTGGAAGGACTAGAAGCAGGTATCCTCCTTTTTTTTTCCAAGCTACAATCTAGCCTCAGGTAGAAAGTCAATCACCTGTTTTGCAAAGAGTCACCTTCCTGCAGAGTTTTTATTGAAACAGAGGTTCCTGTTGCCTGAGAACACTGTATCAAGATCTCAATTTGTACCTGATTCCCCAAAACTTCAAGACAGCTTTACTAGTCCGATGTATCATCAATCAGAACATTAATGAAGTGTTTTCTGTTGGTTGTTTTCATTTATTATTAAAAAAAAAAAAAAGGAACACTAGAACAAGTGTGTATGTGATCAGCACTGGAAGGGGAAAGCAGAATGAGTGATAATTAACAGCAGTTCTTCTGTATTTATTGATAAACTCATAAGGAGAGACAGAACACTCCTACCCTAAAAAACACTGCATGGCAATGGTGGCACAGCCCTTTTGTTAACAGTGAACTTGTGTTTACAGTAGCAGTTCATGACCATTCTCAAAACATAAGTTTTATTGCACTTCTCAAAATAACCCTGAATAATCTACATCTGAGTAAAGCAGAAAGGCAAACAAGACGTTACTCTCTTTCAGAGCTCACTAAATATGAGTGTACAGCAGTCATTTCCTGGTGAGAGGTCCATTCTCTTTAATGCATACATATCACACATTTCTTCCTTTCCAACTTCATATAGTTTTCTATGCCTCTGGCACATTTCTGACTTAGTCATCATATTGTATTATGTTAAAAAATATGGAAATGCATGTAAAGCAGTAATTCTCAGCTGTGTCTGAGAATTATTCACCAGAAAAGTTTTTAAATATTACAATGACATGTAATATTACAATGACACTGGGACAGTGTCGTGTTTTTCCTTTGTTGTATTTCTGTGCACCATTCACAAACTTTTTGCTATTAGAAGCCTGGCTCTTACACAGAAGATGGCTTCTGAATGGAAACTGGAAAGCGGCAGTTACATTTTAAATGCATCTGACAGTCACACTGGTCCTTGTCACAAGTTCACACAGAAGGAATCTTTTTCCCTACAGACTATTAGGGTAAAAAAGGAAGGCCAAGAGAGGCAGAAGTTGCTTATGAACTTAAATGCATAATGGCATCTATGAATCTCTCCAGAACAGCCCTTGTGCTTGATCAAAAGTATCCAGTACTTAAGTTTTTGTCCTGCTTACAGCTGTGATAAAGTTAATATTTGTTTTCTACTAGATGCTGTGTTTTTAACTTAGTATGAGAATAATGTTGGTAACTGTGCTGGTTTCAGCTGGGATAGAGTTAATTTTCTTGCTAGTAACTGCTGAGTTTTGGATTTAGTATGAAAAGAATGTTGATAACACCTATTGTTTTAGTTGTTGCTAAGTAATGTTTACATTAACCAAGGGCTTTTTCAGCTTCCCAGAGAAGCTGAGAGCAAACATAGACAGGCCAAGGGAATATTCCACACCACAGACATCATACTCGGTATGTAAATGGCAATTGGCTGGCCGAGGCAGGAATCTGCGATCCCTGCTCAGGAAAGGCTGGGGAACCCATCAGGGGGTGGTGTTAGGTCCCAATTGTTGGTCCGGGAAGGGCTCATCACAGGTGGTGAGAGCAACTTGTGTTGTTTCTCTTCTGTTATTGTTCTATTAAACTGTCTTCATCTCAATCCATGAAGTTTCCAACCCCCCCTCCTTTTTTCCCCCCTTCTGCTTTCCCTATGGGGGAGTACCGAGCAAGCGGCTGTGTGGTCCTAGTTGCAGGCTAGGGTTGAAGGATGACAGCTTTTCACACTCTCCCCCAATGATCTTGAACCATACTACAACAACATATAGTATTTTGCAAAGTGTTAATACTAGTGTGACGCAAAGAAATTTTCACAAATGTGCAAGTGTTACTTCTTATTAGAGAGAACCACTGTGCAACTTCAACAAGATTAGAATTTTATTTGCCTGTAATATCATTAAACCAACTGGTTGGGAAGAAAACTGCAATGCTAGTGTCTATCTCAATCTGAAGTTGAAGAAGAAGGGATGCAAATCTTCAGCTTCAGGTACCTCAAAGGATGAGGAAAAGCAAAAGTAAAGTTTGTCCATATCAAAATAAATGTGGATGGCCTTATCTCTGGGAAATCTGTTTTTCCCAGTTTTCACAGAACAGCTGAGGTCATCTTGTCCAACTCCCCTGCTCAAGTGGAGCCACTTAGAGCCAAGTGCCCATGACCATGTCCAGACAGCTTCAGAGTATCTCCAAGGATGGAGACTCAACAACCTTTCTGGGCAACCTGTGGCAGTACTCAGTCACTCTCACTGTAAAAAGTGTTTCCTGATGGTCAGACAGAACATCCCATGCTTCAATTTGTACATATTGCCTCTGGTCCTGTCACTGGGTACCACTGAAAAGAGCCTGGCTCCATCTTGTCTTCTTTATACCTTCCCTTCAGATATTTGTACACATTGATGAGATCCTCCTGAGCCCTGTCTTTCCCAGGCTGAACAGTCACAGCTCTCTCAGCCTCTCCTCACAGGAGAGATGCTCCAGTTCCTCCATTATCTTTGTGGTCTCTTTGCTGGACTCTTTTGAGTAGCTCTGTACCTCTCTTGTACTGGAGAGCCCAGAACTGGACACACTAGTCCAGGTGTGGCCTCACCAGTGCTGAGCAGAGGGTAAGGATCACCTCCACTCACTGGCAACACTCCTCCCATTGCAGCCCAAGAAACCATTAGCCTTCTTTGTTGCGAGGGTACATTGCTGGCTTGTGGTCAACTTGGTGTCCACCAGGACCCTAGGCCTTTTTCTGCTGAGCTGCTTTCTAACTTGGTGATGCCTGGCATGGATTGGTGCAGGGGGTTGTTCCTCCCCAGGTGGGAGGAACTTCACACTTCCCTCTGTTGAATTTTGTGAGGTTCCTGTCAGCCCATTTCTCCAGCCTGTCAAGGTCCCTCTGGATGCCATCACAGCCACTCCTCTGTTTGGTGTTATCAGCGAACTTGCTGAGGGCATACTCTGCCCCATCACCCAGATCAGTAATGAAGATGTTAAAGAGGACTGGACCCAGTATTGGTCCCTGGGGTGCACCGCTAGTTACTGCCCTCCAACTAGACTTAGTGTCACTGATCACCACCCTCCAGGCCCAACCATTAAGCCAGTTTTCGGTCTACCTCACTGTCTGCTTAACCAGCCTACACATCCTCAGTTTGTCTATGATGGTTAGCTTGTCTATGGGGTTAGGGCTGGGCGAAAGAGAGCACCTAGAGGGTTCACTGAAGTGGCACTGGAATTGGGCAGCCAAAATAGAGCTGGAGAAAGAGATCAGTGCTGAGAAGTAGTTTTTGGTGTTGGGCCAGAGGTGGGGGACTTAGTTCAAGCCTGAGCCAGAAATTACTGTAAATGTTTGCCCAGGCATCCAGATCATTAATGAAGATGTTGAAAAGTACTGGACCCAGTATTGATCTCTGGAGTGCACCACTGGTTAATGGCCTCCAACTAGACATCATTCCATCTTGAACATATGCTTCAAGGTATGGCAGAATATAATCTTATTCAGCAAGGATATACATTCTGCTGTCCCCCTGAAAGAACACTCAAACGAAATCTGACAAAGCTAGTAGCAATGAAGAAAAAAAAACCAAAACATATTTGCAAGGAATTTCTATATCCCTTGAAGCATCCAACTGCACTAGATTATTTTCCTGCTTGCCTCTAAATAGGACCTGTCTTGTAACAGCTCTAGACCAGGCTCTTCACTGGGGCTACCTAAGGCAAATTTGTAGGAGAAAAGGTCCTACACCTGGGAGCAGAAAAAAACAAGAAAGGGGAAAGAAAAAAAAAACCCAAACCACCAAAAAAAAAAAAAACCCAACCAAAAAGCAGGAGGGAAAATAAGCCTTAGAAACCACTGTAAGGAAGTTTGAGAGTGGAAAGAAGACTACAACATAACAGACGAGGCATTAGGACTGACTGGACAAAAAGCTAAACTGATACTCAGAACAGGGCAGAAACACAGATTTGAGAACATGTGCAGCTTGTCTAACAATGTATCCACAATAGCTTATTATAGTTCATTCCAAGACAAAGGTGACATTAAAACTACACAGGAACACCACAATAATCACAGTAGATTAGTACAAAGCAGCTTGTTGAATAAAAATTTTGTAACTTAACTTTCACCGTTGCGCAAAACCCTGCTACTAACCGCCTACATTCTTTTTGTGGTTTCCAGGTGTGGCTATCACACCTTTCTCAAAAACTGTAGGAGGCTGGAGTTTTTAGACTGTGCTTACATCCTTTGCAGATTAGAAATCAATTGCTGTATTTTTAAACTGCATTAAAAAAAATCTCAAAGAGATGCTTCATTCAAGAATGAGCACATCTGAGTCAGTCTGACTTCAGATGCATGAAGCCAACTTCACAACTGTCTTTATTCAAAGGTCTGAAGGGATGACACTGTGTAGTAACCAAAGTCCAAAAACCAGGGCAATCAACATTCCTAGTATATGCCTTTCAGGTCAGCAAGAAAAGAAGAATAAAGCACCAGATATTTGGGAACAGAAAGCATCTGGAGAAAGGAATCATGTTATGCCGACATATCTGAAGCATTATATCATTAAATCACCATCATCTGGCTTCCTGAATGTAGTTTCAGCTTCATGTGCATCAGAACAGTAGAAGAAATGCAAACTTCTAAATCCAGCATTACACATTTCTAGTTCCTATTTTCATGTCCTAAACAAGGATATATTTGAGGCCTGAATACTCTCAAAATTATTTGCAGGTGCTCTATATTTCACAACCATAAATTTAATTTTCAGCATTCATTTGATGGCTTAATTCCAAACCTATAAGGAAACAAGCTTGCAGATTTTACATTAAAGACACATTGCTTTATTTTCAGTATTCCTCCAACTAACTTAGTGATATGCCTCCACTTCTTTCTGTTTTCAAAAAAAAGTTTAAATGCTGTGTGAACAATAACACACAGAACTACATTTAATAATGAAGCAACCACCACAATGAATAGACCATTTTCTGCGCTGAGATGTGCCCCATGCTTAAACAGGAACTATGCTTGTGCATGGTTGTAATGCAAATTTAATCTAGTCCATGACTAGAATTTTTACAATTAATTATATTACCAGAGGACAAAAATGGCATTATCGTTCCCCCAAAGTGTCTCTAGTCTCAGTATAAAAGGTACACAGAACAAAGAAGAGAAAGAATACAAGAAACAATAAGACAATAAGAAATATTTCATACACCAGAGACACCAGCATAGACCTGCAACAAGATCCTACAGTTAACTGATCTTCCATCTTACTACAGTTCCAAGGAAAAGCGTCATTTCTTGGGACTGCTTCTTTCATACTGGGGCTTATTTAATGTTACAGCAAGCTGAAGAGATCTAAGCAGTAAAGTTGACTTCCATTTAATCATTTTCCTAGAGATACTTGTCTCCACAGGAGGTCAATAGAGAATCAGTAAGTATCCACAGGAAGACTGTCTGCTCAGTAGTCAGAAGTAGAGGGCACAGTTGTACTGAGACAGTCCTAAGCTCAGATAACAACAAACATTATCCTCAGAACACCAGCAAGCTCATCAAAAGCACCTGACTCAATGGGCTACAAAATCTAATTAGCTAAGATTTATAAATCCAAACATTTAACTTCAGGAGTCTATTAGAAACACTCATATGAGATAGTCCATGGTCATATGATGCAATGGACTTAATATCTGATGCATTTTTTATTGAAGTTCCATATGCTAACCAACACTCATCCCATATATAAATAACTGGAAGAGAGAATATGAAAACACATGGAGATGAAAGAGAGAAAATTATGGTTTCTGTTTGTGCTACAGCCGTTGTTAATCTATTTGCAATCAAGCAAGGGTTGCTGGTTTAGTGGGTGTTTCCTTTGTTGGGAGTGTGGAGGGCAAGGGGCTGATGGGGGGAAAGGAAAGAGGTATGGACTTAAATTTTAAGCAAAGCAATCACAAGAGCAGAAAATTACTTGGTTTTGTCTGTTTATACTCCTCATGAAGACACCCTGAAAATCTGCTGTCAAGATGCATGCTGAGCATTTTGAGAATAATGTTGAGGTATTTAAGAAAAAGCAGTCAACTGGATCTAACTTTTTATTGGAAAATACAGACTACTTATATGCCCAGTAAGCATTATCCTCATTGTTCTGAAGTTGCCAAGGTACATTTTGTCACTTCAGGCTTGCCTGAGGTTTCTCCACTAGAGTGTCTCTTTTAGAAAAATAACCCAAGGAGTGTTCTGCAGTTGGTAGTAGCATCAGACATAACTGACACCTCAACTACTGAACATTCAAAATTTTCTCTAACAACATGAAGCTATACAGTCTTCATCCCAGGTTTTTTCATCAAGGAGATTTATAGCTTGCTCCATCCCTCCTACTCTAGTTTCAAAAGGAAATATGTATAGAAAAATGTCATTCTTAACAAACTGAATGGCAATTTGTGCTCTCTTAGTACATTACTGACCTCTTTCCTATAAAGAAAATGAATTTACAATCAGGATTTGTACATACCTGGCTCATTATACCACTGTCCTACTAGGATATTCTCCCCACATTATATCAAGACAGCATTGAAAATGTTAAAAAAAAATAATCTTCAGTTTATCTTTAATACAGCAAGTGAATTTATTTTAAAGATACTACTGCCTTTTAACTGTACTGAACACTCCCACATATTTTCCACAGTTGTGATCTTTTTTATTTTAAACTAGTGAATCAGAACAAAAGAACTTGTAACTCAGTACATTTCCTTTTCAGCTAAGGCATTTTACCTGCTGATAAGGCTATTAAGTATTTGCCAAGAACTTAAACACTTTTATAAATCTGCAGAAACAAACAATAAAATTCAGCATTTAAAAGCACCTTTGACAATCAGGAAAATCATGTAAGTAAATGCACAAGTTCCTGGGAAGGGCAGGGATGGGAGGAGCATAGCACACACCAAAAGTATTCTTTCTACATAGAAATAGTCACATACAGGTGGAAAGAAGAAGCATCACCTTGGTCAGCAAATGAGAAGGCTTTCCTGCAATGTTTCTCAGAAGGAGGGAGGTTTCCCTGTCCAAATAGGAGTGCTTGTGCAGAAAGAAAGAGAAAGAACATAAGTCAAAAGAAGTCGGTATAGTAATTTTATAGTGTCTTGATTACAGAAGATAAAGTAGAGTTTAAGGGAAAAAACCCTATATCACCACTTTATTTCCGTCCCATAAAAACATGAACATTCCCAAATACTATGAGCCTAACACACTAGTATAAAAGCAGTTGTGTTAACAGAGGACACTATTTTAATCTGCCCCTGTACAAAAGGTCACACAATAAAATTAAGAAAAGTTTTGCTTACCTGCTACTGGGTTTTCCTCTGCAAGAGATAACTTATTTTTAAAGACATTTAGAACTATAAAAGTAAGAAAACATGAAATTAAAATGCTTTCAAATTCCTGTCCAGTCTTCTAAAACTGAACATTTTACTTCTGTTACAGAAACATAAAGCCACTAAAAACTGGGCATCCTGAAGACAAGGAACTGGTTTCATGCTTTCTACATTGCCTGCTGCTTCCACAGTTAAAGGAAAAAGATGTTACCATAATAATAATCCAAACCTGACTTAATTTTTTCTTTTCATTTTTTTTTATTAAAAAGAACTTGAGTCTCTCTTCTCTTTTACAGTTCAAATTATATAATCCAAGAAGTTAGAACCAAATCACCATATTTAGAAATTAGCAGAAAATATATTTTAATCTGTTTAAAAGGGAAAGCAAAACCAGTACAGAAGGACTAAAAGAAGGCAAAAGATCAGTTAATGACAGTTAACAGAGTGGCTATTTTCTCCAGCATCTGCTACAGAGGAACAACAAAACCATCAGCCCATGGGAACTGCAGAACCACATAGTCACAAGTCTGCTAAGGAAATAAGGCTAACAATGTGGCACTTAACAAGAACATTAAGTAGATCTCCTGTGTACCACCACTGTACTGCAAATTTTGTCCCATGTGGCTGCATGTCTCAACCTTATTTGTGTTGACTAGTCCAATGCTATATAGAAGGCATGACAACTGAGCAGTCTACTTTATTCTTGTTTAATAACTAGCAGCACAGAATCCCCATCTCTTCTTCAGAGCCACAATAAAGTATAGCCTCCTGAAAAAAATGAAGGGACCACGTCTACAACTTCATGCAAGGCAATATCAAACAGCTTGGTGAATACAGTTTCTGCAGGGAGAGTTTACTTGATGTGACTGCCACATGCTGGGATGAGTAATTAAGGATCTCTAGCAAGCTTTAAAGGTTACAGCTCAGAAAAGACTCTATACAGCATTTGAAGTAAAAAAAAACAGGCTCCAGCCCAAGCTCCACCTGGTACTCAGCCACTAATACAGACACAGGTTATGCTACAGACTGAATGAAGATTTTTCTGCCTGCAAATTAATTACCATCCGTGTCTACATCATATGTTTTAGAAGCACAGCAGTGCTGCCTAGTGACAAATTTTTCACACCTCAAGCACACACTGATGAGAGCTTTGTGATGCAGGACCTGGTATAATTAAAAGGTCTCGTGTATTGTCTACAATCATAAAGAACTCTCAGATTAGACTTCCTGACATGCATAATCATATCATTTGGTACTGATGAAGATTCTGCTTTTTCTACATACACAGGATTTCCAGCAACTCCAATGATACTTAAGAAAGGCTATCATTTAAAAGACAGTTCATTTACTCAGTCTGAGAAAGCCTGAGTTGGTACTAACATTGCTGGTGAATAATACAGCTTCGCTTATCTTAAAGGCAGACATCCTCTTTTTATGATTTCTGCTAGGTGCAATTTTTACTCTGAATTGGACCCTTTCCTAGACAGAAGCTCTAACTTCACACAAAGTCACTTGAGAATGGTCTCATTACAGTATATTACTACAGAATTCTGGAATAAATTGGTTGGCTCAATCCAAAGCTCAAAAATATACATAAAAATCCAAAGGCAAGTTTAAGGAAATTCTTTTAAAGGGGTTCGTGTCAGATATCATGAACTCCAATTAACATGCATCACTTTTTCTTGGTGAACGGATGACTGCAATAGAAAGAACATGACAATGTACATTTATAGCGTCTTCCTTAGGGTTTAGCCACCTTCTCTCCTTAGACTATCAGTCAAAAATAGTGTCAGCATAACGAGGAGATACTGAATCTCCTCTTAATGGAAATACTATTTACTGGAAAATATTTCTCTTACAAAGACACTCAAGGCAGATTGTTTAACCTTCTTCCTATCATTGGTCACTTTGGCTATTGCCATCTTGCATTTCAGTACAGTGGAACTTTTCTCCATTAAGGAACTTTTATTCTATCTGGAAAAGGGAATGCCATATATTTCTCACAAAATAATAACCACTGGGGACTTTGCTAATACTTTTCCAGGTTTTCTAGACCTGCAGCAAAATATGAAAACAGATAACCACAGGAAAGTTATTTCGGAAATCAAGAATGATGGTATTTCATGGGAACAGGCGTTGGCCAGAAAAATGTGAAGTAACAGTGTGATGACAACTACCTATGTCAATTTGAGCTGGAAAGACGTGTCTAGAAACAGGAAGGGAGCAAGTCTTTGCCAGACACCTTTTGTGCATGGCTCCTTCCTACTGCTTAACACATTCTGCAGTACTGCAGATACTCAAAAATTAGAATGAGCAGAAGTAGCAAAGCAACAGGAAAGCCCAACTTCTAGGAATTATAGCTTGGCTAGACAACAACTATGTGCACATATTTTTTAAATATTTGATCTGCACAAACCATTAGAGAAAGAAAAACATTAAGTTTCATTTTAGAACAACAATGTATTACTTTTCCACAATCCACAGTTTTAAAACATTTAATCTATGTCAAAAGAAAGACTTCAGCTCAAACATCAAGTTTGGAGATGAAAAGATGTTGCCTTTTACTACTCGCTCATAGGAATATTCCATTGTTCAGAGGAAAATAAATATTTTGTTATTTTTTCTTAAGTTACTACAATCACAATTGACCGCACAGAGGATCTAAACAGCCCAGTCTTCCTCTCTACTTCTGGAGTTCAAATACATATCAAAGTTCTAACAGTAGAAACGCCTGATCTCTCAAAATAAATTAATGTACTTTTCTTCCTCCTCTTTCTTTTAGACTAAAAATAATACCAATGAAATCTAGGAAAACAAACCCAAAAACATTAATTACTTCTAGGTAGTCATTTCTAGTCTTTCACCATGAACAGCATCTGCTCTCCTTCCACCCGCTCCCATTACATCAACGAGAACTCCTGCCCTGGCAACAAAGAAGTCCCTCCCCCAGTGCATCCTTTTAGGTTTGTTCAGGATATAAACACAATTGCAATTACACAAAATAGGATGTCCTATCTCCCGCACTCCCCCAATGCCATGCATTTTTCTATCCTGTTGCAGTAAGCTGACCGCTTTCACAGTACAAGGCCATAATTTCTCATAATGGGTATTTTGATTTCAATTTTATTTTAAATTGTCACGCAACCTTATGACAATACTAAAAAGATGCTTGGAAAGTAGCTTGAAACATCATGAAAATATCAAAATTTGACAAAAGTTTCAGAGAAGGCAAAAAATGTGCAATTCTTTATACTAAGCATGAAATTATATAAGAGCTAGGTTGAAACACTGTTGGAAGACTAGTTAATTGCTGCATTCACTAAAATACTCAGTGAAGCTTATTCAAAATTAATACCATTGAGTCAGAGACATATATAACGTGTACAGTTCAAAACTAGCTGTAATTCTTTACTTCCACTAGAAGGCTTTTTAAAGCTATATTTGTTTATGTATAGAATAGCTTTCTCAATAAAATATAACCATCAACTACAACCATACCTTTTCAGAAGCTTTTGTATAAAATGACTAAGGCAAATGCAATGCAAATGAAAAAGCTTCCCAAAGTTATTTCCATTATACATTAAAAAAAATTTCACTTACTAAGCATTAGCGGACATTAAAGTTTTCTACTAAAGGGGATCTATAAAACCACTCTGTCAATAAAAAATCTTACAGAGTCACACTCCACTTAGGATACCCAGTTAATCTAAGAACACCACTGCTCAGGCAGAACTCCAAATACTATAGCACAGTGAGTATCCAGGAAGGAAAATGAGTTAGAGCTTTAAGAGGATTCTTAAGAGTGATTAAGAATTTTTTCTCCTTGTCGCATCATCAAATCACGTGATTTGCACTTCCACAGAAACTGTTTAAGTGAAGAATCTGTTGATATAAAAACTGTGTTTCAAGCCTGCACAACAATAACATTGGATAGGCCATAACACTAGCCATGCTGGAGACTGAACCTCACTAAGTTTCTTTCTTTATAATCTTCAGAAGATACTTTTCCTTCCCTAAAAAAAAGCAAATAGCCTACCATCAGGTATCAAATATGCTTGCAACTTCTTTTCATGGTAAAATCACTTCTTTTGGGGACAACTTTTACACAATACATAAAAAGCTCTGCATTTATATTGTAGTGCCTCCTCATAACATGGAGCAGACTTTGAACTAAGTTTCAGAAAGTCAATTTATTTCAAAAGACCTGGACAGAGAAAAAATAGTGAGAACTATTAAAAATTTGGAAAATTATATTTTTAATTCATTTTGTACAAGAAGTACAAACAGACATTGAAGTAATGACTGTTTTGAACTGTTTTCTACTGTAACTCCCAGAAGCAATTATTCCAAGTCACACTGGAAACTATGGATGTCAAAAATAATAATTTAAAAATCCTCAAAATACTGGACAAGATATGCTGATCAGAACATTGACTTTCTATAAAGTAAAAGGCATACCTTTTTCAAGGGATGAGAAAACAGCTGTGCACATAAGTATAAAGTACAGAAACATTTTAATATTAAAAAATGGGGTACAATGATCAAAATACCAGGCTAACAAAAAAGCATAGAAATAAGCCTGCTAGTGTCTCCATAATGAACTTTAGCTGGTATGGATAATCACAAATTAGAAAACTAGATTTGAGTAAAATTAACATTTAAAAGTTCTAGATGATGTTAGGACAAAACATTTTAAATAGTTTTCATGTATGGTTCCTTGAGCAAAGACAGCTAGCCTTGATGTTTATAAAACCATGGAATATAGCCTTGTTCCAAATTACATTTTGGACTTCAAAGACTTCCTATATCCTTTCTTTGAAGACAGGAACGTAACATCCACTGTGTTCAGGCCTAAATACCAAAAGTTCATGGACCAGCTGTTGAATATTGCGTTTCACAACACAATACTTCTCTTAAATACAAAGTAGCTGCTTATGCCAGGAAGTTTTTTCAATGCTGAAACATTTTTATACCCATCACCAGCCCTATATCTACAAAACATATTTGCTAAACATGACAGAACAGATGGACAGCTAGAAAAATGAAAATACCTTTCAGGTTTTCAGAATATAATTGATTGCACTATACCGAACGACAAGTAATCCGTCACATGGCCAAAACCTCAAGATTTTCTCCCCTAGTCAGTTCCTGGGTGTTTTAATTCTTGAGGTTCTAAGGTCTTTGGATGAAAGCCAGTTTCAAAAAACCAAAAAAAAACAAACCCCAAAAACCCAACCTGAAATGATTTCTAAAATAACAAGCATACTGAGCATATTAAATTTATGTTTTGCAGACAGTAACTGATGGGTGGATTTTAAGAAGTCAGGATCGTTTTAGAAGGGGTGATAAACCAAGCTGCCTAGTTAGGTTTTGAAGGATGCAGGTCATACAGCCCATCTAGCAACTGTAGCAGGCTATCAGTTCATAGGTAACATGCTATATACATTGCCTCATTTCTTCAATTCTACTTGCACATTTTTGCAAACCTTGACAATCACACTGATATGGAACACTGATCCATTTTCTTGTTACACACCTGATTATCACTTAGAAAGATTGAATCTCATCACTAAGACAGTTGCATTCAGTTCCTCTAACTTTAAGGTAAGGGCTCCGAATACGTACATGCATAGCTTAAAAACAGTACAATGCAGTGTGAAAGGTGCCAAACATTTTCATTGTACTGTCAATTTAGAAATAGTGAATAAAAACCATGTGGGAATTGTAAGAAAAAGATGACCTGGCAACCTTCTATGGCATTTTATCTTATTGTTCTAATGCCTTAAATATCTTAAATAGAAAAACTCCTTTCTAGTTAAATATTATCTGTAGGTTGAAAGACATCATTCACTCAAGGTATGTACAACAGAATACCTTACCTCAGTACATAAGAAAGACAAAAGACAGCGACAAGACACTGAGGACTTGTGCATATAAACATCTTGCCACATTTCTTGCAAAACTCTTTTAACAATTTAACGTTAACACACACATCTAATTAAACCAGCTGGTGGCACCCTTGCGCCACTACTTTGGATTTAATATGACAGTTGAGAAACACCACAAAAAGGCTTTTTTAAAAACCACCTTCTGTCCCTAGGAAACTAACTATAATGAGGGAAACTGAATAAGGAGTGTCCAATAGAGACCTATATGCTTGCAGAACTTAGTTGAAGAGATAACTACTATAGCTTGCACTTCAACTACATCAGTGCTTGAATTCTTTAGACTCCAGCTTAAAGAATTAGAATCCACTATTTTCAAAAAAGAACAAGAATTAATAACAGTTTAAACATAATTTTTGTGATTTTGTCCCAAAGGATGACAAAGATGAGAAAGAAAACCAGAAAGCTTTCTTTGCAAACTCTTTGAGATTATGCATTCAAACGGAATGTATAAGACCACACAACATAAAATGATGAACATCTAATTTAAAAAAAACAAAACTATTTTCTGCTTTCCTTTGCAATGAGGATTTGTTCAGGCTGGTGAAAAGAAGACCAAGGTGAAACCTTGTCGCTTTTTATAACTACCTGAAAGGAGGTTGTAGCAAGATGGGTGTCTGTCTCTTTTCTGAACAAGTGATAAGAGGGAATGGCCTCAAGTTGCACCAGAGGAGATTTAGGCTGGATATTAGGGAAAATTTCTTCACTAACAGGTTTATCAAGCACTGGAACAAGCTGCCCAGGGAACTGGTTGAGTCACCAGCCCTGGAGATATTTTAAAAATGTGCTGATGTGGTGTTTAGGGAAATGGTTTAGTGGTGGACTTGTCAGTTAGGTTTATTGTTGGACTTAATCTAAAGGCGTTTTCCAACCTAAATGATTCTATGTTTCTATTCAATCTTATGCTTCTATAACAGCCAAGAGCAATCATGCTTCAGAAAAAAAGTTGTGTATTTCAAATAGTCTTGCCCAATTAGTAACTAGAAAATAGGCAATGGTCAACTTAAGACTAAAAAGCTTGACTGTAATGATATACATAGTTACCTTATTGCAGTGTTGGCATACTAATGAATTAAACTCAAAGCCACTAATGTGATTTTTCTGTTGCAGGCAAATTGACACAACTATTCACATAAACAGAAGCTATATACTATATAAATATGTCTAATAACTGGATTCAACTCAGTTTCCTCTTCTGGAAAGTTAATGGGATGCTTGGACTGATTGATAGAATGTCCCAGAAACAAAAAAAAAAGTAGGAAAATGGGGAGGGAAGGATGGAAAAGGGGAGGAGGGGAAAGGGAAGGAAGAGAAAGAAAGGCTTTTTAAGGCTCAGAAGAGGGAAGAAAGAAGCAGTGATGATGATTAACTTAAGCAAAGGAAACCCAACTGGATTAGGAAGTTGCAGTGTCCCTCATCCAGATTTCTTACAGAGAAATGATCAATGATTTGAAGACAAGAGGAGATTCAGGTTCTCTTCTATAGCAAGGGAGAAGGAGACAGGATACAAGTATGTTTTTGTTCACAGGGGAAACAGTCAAGAATCTCAGATAAAAGCACTGCAGTAAATCATCTGCGGGCACACACAACACACTTTTTCTGCCTTTGTTGAAACAAATCAGAAAATAAGCCAGGTAACATTCTCTTTGCACAACCACTTGCTCACTAAGCCAGCAACTGAGAGTCAAATTCTCTAAACATTACAAACAGAAAAAAACATACTGTCACTTTACACAAGCTTATCTTGATTCCCATGTCAGTTCCTTCATACCAGTAAATAACATAAGACACTTTGGTGACAATTACTAAATACATATAAGAAGAATGTCCATTTGGTACAGATTTATTTTATTTCCAGTTGATTATACTGTTTTAGATCTCTGAGAGCCCTCATACTGTAATTCATTTAAAAAGAAATAGGAAGCATTTCTGTATTTCCATGCTTTTCAGTAAGGGAAGGGGGAAAAAAAGAAAAAAAAAAAAAGATGTTTGTGGCTCAGGACAAAATGTTCATGACAGTGACAAGCTTCTTAGTGTGAAGTTGTTAAGGGATCAAAAATTGAATATTATGCTACTAAAAAGCAGAGCACCCAAGATTTCCAGTGTGTCATCCAATGCTTGCTCATTTTCCTTCAAAGGTACAAAAGTATTTGTTTCAGGCATCTTAATTTTGGTAACCAAGTTACACAGTTAAGGTTTGACAGATGCAAAAGGGTTTACAGTTTCTTCTTATCAAAACCTCAGGAGAGAAAAATAGACATTTAGAAATTGAAGCAGCAGCATTAGATAACAGAGCTGCCTGATACTTCCATGTACAAGATAGACTTTCAATTGCTTATAAAAAAATTGCCAAGTTATCACCACTATGACAGGAATATTCATGACAGGTTACTGTTACAGGATGGTTACTAGTCATTTACATTGGACAAAGTATTTCCAAAAGAAGAAAGAAAGGTGCATCTCATTTAAAATATAGATGTTTTTAAAGACCTCTGCACGACTGACCATGAAACAGATTACTGGCAGGGGCATCCTCAAAGACTTGCTTTGTGCTATCCCATGGGAAATTGCCCAAATTTGTCAGAGCATAAGCCTTTAGAAGTCTCAGTGAAGCATGGAGCATCACACTTTAAAAAATAATAAAAAAACCCACAAACCCTCACGGATGCATCCTCCCACCCTCCCACAGAGCACTGCCCAGCCCTCAATTGGACTCCACACTACTAACCTTGAACAAAAGATTGGCCAAGTTTGAGAATGCTTGGGTCCACGGTGGGAGAGTACAGCAGCCTTCTTGGAATTGCAATGCTTGGCTGCTGCAGAACATACTGGAGCCAGACACGGGAACTGATAATCTAGAGCTATTACTCTGTGCTCCCAAGTGGCCAACCCCTCCTCCTGGAACTCGTGCAATTCCATTTCACTGCAGGCAACTGGAATTTCCTAACTCTAAGTGTTCAACTTTGCAACCTAAAAAAACCCCTACAAACCAATCAGGACTAACAAAAAAAAACCAAATACATCAATTTATAGCAAGTGTTTCTTAACTACTAGGGATGCTTATAGCTCCATGCCAGTTCTGGTCGTCATCGTATAAACCTATTGAAATTCAATGCAATTTAAGAAACATGTCCATGGACATTCAAATTAAGGAACTGCTGCACTGTGAGCATGAGGTGCACTATTCACCAGTCCATGCACCTCACAGGTCAGGTTCCAACGCTTCACTGTTGAATGTAAGTTCCCTGGGACATAGCAGGACAGAAAGAATTGCAAAAGCCAGTAAACATTTCAGTTCAAGCTTAGTTTCACTACTGGTTTTAAGAAATTTAAGACTAAACTGCCACAAGAAAGACACAGTCCTGACCTTCCCTCAACCATGTGCTCTCATGACTCTGTTGTGTGGACAGCAGTGATTTTGGCCATGCAGTCCAGTGGATCAATGAACAACAAATTCAGAAATATTCTTTTTCAGGGTAACCACAAGCTGATCCAAATCACTAGGAGCTGCACAAACACTAGCGCCAATACAAGATGGGGCAAGACTGCCCAATTCAGCAGCAACATGGACCTAAATTAGCATAAACCAACACGAAATCCCAAATAAAATATATATGCAGAGGAATCTTCCCAAAAGAAAAAACAAAATAACAGGAATAAATAAAATGGAGTATAATTTCACAGAAAGTCAGATCACGTCTAATCTGAACAAAAAGAGGTACATTAGGAGGAAGAATGGGAGAAGAAATAAGTGCAAGACTGAAAGAAGGAAGGAAAAACAAACCCCAAACTTTAGTAAAACTAATTCATGCATAATTGTGTTAGTTCCACAAAGAATATCAGATACTTCATCCTGTGAAGGGCTCCACATGCAGCACAGAAAATAAGATATCAAAGCAGCTAAGAAAGCTAATGAATAAAAGTACACATAGCTTTAATTGGTTTTGTTTGAATTCGCTGCCTTTTACACTAAGTAGTAACTGTATTAAGTAACATTTGTTTATAGGTCCATTGACTTCAAAACTGTTAATCAGTCTTAATAAAAAAAAGATCATAGACATCAAATCATCCAAAGACCAGTCTCTAGAAGCGAACAGGTGTACACAGCTGAAGAGTTAGAAGTCACAAATCTACCCTTTTGTTTAAAAGCAGGTAAGCCATATGAAACAAATGAAAGCTGCATTCATAAAGCAAACCACTGATGTAGCTGGTCCAAAATCTTGAATAACTTGACTAGTAAATGTGCAACATGGGAAACTATAACGAAGGCTGTAAATTTGGTTAACTAAAAATGAAGACTCTTCTTTGTATTTGCAGGCTTTTATTATACTATAACAGACTAAACACAAACCAGCATGCACAAAACTGACACAGTTCCAAGTTGTTATATTTTTGAAGTCTCATTTTTTGGG
This sequence comes from Tringa tobata, assembly GCA_033628505.1. Taxonomy (NCBI): domain Eukaryota; kingdom Metazoa; phylum Chordata; class Aves; order Charadriiformes; family Scolopacidae; genus Tringa; species Tringa tobata. The sequence goes on along the minus strand of JAHREE010000531.1, from coordinate 1,495,734 downwards.
TTCAAACTCCTTTACAAACCTGACAAACCCTAGTTTTCATCCTATAAGTTAGGAGTATATGTAACTGAAGAAAACTATGTAAATTCTTTTCTCCTCTTAAGAGTTCAATGTTCCACAATTGGCTGGTGTGTTCTTAATTTTTGTCATCTGTTCCAAATTTGATTTTTGGCAACCTGAAGTAGGGACAAACAAGTAAGCTGTTGCTAATTTCCTACAGATGTAGTATTTCTCTTCCCTAATCTAATTAGAAGTTGCAGAAAAAGTAAAGGAATTTGTCTTGATTTTAAGTGAACCGGTATATCTACAAAGAAATTAACTGTTTTAAAAGCTATATTAATTAATCACAATTTGTAGAGTGATATCTTCACTGGAAACTGCAACCAAAGCATACAACTACCTGCAGTGCTTTTGGCAAAATTTGGTAACATCATAAGGCAAGAATTCAAATTTCTCAGGTCAGGTCTACTGGCCTGGTCTAAGACTGCTTCTTTCGAGTGGCACGTTGCCTAGATTTACCTGGTCATTGATCTATGGTATTTTGTCTCTTGCAGATGAATCCAGTAATAGTTCCAACCTCTGAGAAACCATTTTCTTAGCTTGTCTGTAGCATTGATACAGTTTTTTCTCAGTAAGTCATATCGCAAACACAAGTATTTTTCTAAAGTGCTGTGGAACCAGCATGAAAATGGTGAGATTTATTTTAAAATGTGGTTATTTACAGAGCACCCAATTCAAACCGTCTTCTATAACTAAAGTTTGTGACAGTGACTTAGAATTAGAATGGTTAGAGGTGGAAAGGACCTTAAAGATCACTGAGTTCCAATCCTTCTGCCATGGGCAGGACCTCCCACTAGACCAGGTTGCTCAAAGCCCCATCCAACCTGACCTTGAACACTTCCAGGGATGGGGCATCCACAACTTCTCTGGGCAACCTGTTCCAGTGTCTCACCACCCTCACAGCAAAAATTTCTTTCTAGTATCTGACCTAAATCTCCCCTCTTTCAATTTAAAACTATTACCCCTTGTCCTATCGCTACACTTCCTGACAAAGAGCCCATCTCCAGCTCTCCTGTAGGCCCCCTTCAGATACTGGAAGGCTGCTATAAGGTCTCCCCGGAACCTTCTCTTCTCCAGGCTGAGCAATCCCAGCTCTCTCAGCCTGTCTTCATAGGAGAGGAGCTCCAGTCCTCTGATCAACTTCTCTAATCAGCATATGTAGAGAGGCAGGAGGGAAAACTAAAAAGTATAAAAAAGGTCACTGGACTGTAGGCAGCTTCCATCAGCAACAGCAGCTATTCTACTGTTAGTATTGCTAATCAAAATAGCACATGTACATACACACACAGAAATCTAACCATTTTAAGAGGGTACCAGCTCAGCTGACTACCACTGCCATCAGTTCACATTCTTTTCTTCTTAGAGGCAAGAGTCTACCAGAACTGGAAAGTGAAGGCTCATGAACCTTGAACCGTGTGCCTTCATCTTAAAAATTCAGAACAAATGGAACACAGAAACCATCAAGTGTTCAGTATCTCCAGAAGGACACAATGGAAGAAAGGACAAGCACACTGCAAACAAATTCTAACTGATCTAGTACGACTTGGCCAGTGACCATCATTTCACTACTGCCATATGCAAGGGGCTACCAGGAAACTTGCTGAAGAAGCAGTTTCAACTGCAGATAAACTCTGCATTTGGGATAGCAGAGTTTGAATCATCCAGTTGCTTGTCCACAAGAGACTCCAACATCACAGAACAACCAGAAAGAACAGCATTTATGCATGGATAATGCCTTAGTGTTCACACTTAAGGAAACAAAATATACCGTAACTGTAATTTCTGAGTTGATACAAGCTTTGCCAGCCAGCTGTGTCAAACAAGACATGTACCATACTGTCCATGTTCCTGTTCCTTCCAGGGAGGGAACTTTTAAGCTTATTCATCAGTGTAAGGAAAAGTTGACAGGCAATCTCAGAACATAAATTATTCTTACATGTTTTACATGTAAGTGCCTGCTTACATGTACTTACATATTCTTACATGTAGTGCCTGCTACACTTTAATTAGTGACTTCCTACATGGAAAAACGTTACAGGGTAAATTTTAAATTCAGGGCTATGAAATAAATCAGATCTGCTGATCAGAGAATCAAGATTCACCAATACAAAGAAACTGTTTAGGTTCTCAGTTCCCTTTCACTTATTTTAAATCTATATACCCCAATTTCTAAAATGTACCATTCCATGCATGTACAGTAATTTAAACTTCTAGAACATCTCCATTGGATTCCAATTCAAAATTCTTACAAAAAAAAAAAACCAAAATAATGATCCCTTCCCATCATTTGCTTTGCAGATTCCCTAAGTATAATGTGAAAAAAAAATTAGGTCCTAGTTCTGCAGGCATTGGGAAGAGTGTATTAGTAATCTTTGGGTTCTAGCACCTCACAGAATGAAAACTGTTTTACTGTCATGCATAAACTTCACTATGAATAGCCAAGCATTGTTGATTACCAAAATGCATAAGTATTGTTTGTATTTCATAAACTGATATGTTTATCTTGGAAGGTATTTTGAAAGCCTCTAAAATCTGGCAAGTGAAGAGTCATTTTACATGTATTTCAAGAATACTTGAAAATTGGATGGCTCACACTTCTTACGCCAACAAAATTTGAAGCCAAAGTCATCCTTCAAGATGATAGATATGCACAGTTTTCCTTTGCTGTTGACTTATTAAAAAGCACTTTTTGACTAATAATTACAAAAAAAAAAAAAAAAAAAAAAAAAAAAAAAAAGAGGACAAGATGGTCTAATTGTGGTTCAAATTAAAGTCTTTCCATTGACTATTCTCAGCTTAGGAAAAGGATAAGTGGAAACACTCCAGAATACACTTTGTGTACAAAACTAAGGACATAATAGAACTGGCATAAAATAAAAACAATTTAACTTAAGTCTCTAGAGGAAATACAAAACAAATGCCTGTCATGCCTTGTTTGTTGCATATTTGTGACTACTCTCATAAATCACAGACTAACATCCTTACCATCTGCTAACCACAAAAAACATGGAACATAAGGAGAAGTACTCAAACCTTAAGCTCCCAAAATACAAGAGCCAATAATGCTGTATTCCTCCAAGAGCTAAAACAGACCACAACTGTTCTTTTAAATCACCTACAAATAGCATGTTAGGTACAGCAATCCAACTCTATTTTAAGATACTGTTGCCTACAAAAGACCATATTATGGGTTGATTTCTCTGCATACAGAAACAGTTAAGTGCATTTACATACACTGTAACATTTAGTAATCCCACATAGAACATGACCTACAATAATCTTTAATAGGTAGGAAAAGCTTCTGCGTTATGTTACTGTGTAGCAAATACTATTTTAGTGACAACATGTCCATCCAAGAACTAAGGTAAAAATGATACAGAACACAATCTCTGTCTTTCCTTACGCCCATTTCCACTTTATCCCACAGGAGTTATTAGCCAATACACAGATTTGTCTACATGTGTCAAGCTTATGTTACAATCATGACTGTCATGCCCCTAAAGCTCTCGTTTTCCCCGAAAAACTAATATTAACATTTACTCTATACTGCCACCTTCTCAGCCAAGTAAAGCAAATAACCTGTAGTTTTAATGCACTGTCAGTCCCTGTTGTGATTTTCACGTCTTACATCTCAAGTCTAGAACTACAATGAATTTAAGTAAAAGCAGAAAAAAAAACCCACCACAAAAATATAATGCAGAATTAGCAAATGCTAAATTATGCATTATTTTCATATGTAAGTCAGCATCTCTCAGCTGTGCAAATTAGGTTATGGTCATAAGGAACTTGATTGTGCTGGGAGGGAGAGGGGATGATCCTGTACTGTGCCAAACCAGATGGCAGACTTCAAACTTATCTGCAATCTCTTCACTAAGTATACACAGAGCAGTAACAATGACTGTCTATGAATGGACCCTTTCACTGATCAGACATAACTAGCTACACTGGCATGAGCAACACAGCTCTCTATTCTCTTGCCATTACCTTCTTCTTCTATTGCTCCAGCACAGCTCACTGAAAATAGAGACAATTTCTTGGTGGCAGAGGGACCAAAGGAAGAAGGAAAAAGGTAATACGGGTGGGTGGGAGGGACAACTTTGTCATACAGTTGTCACTTACCCTATCGTTACTCGTGCTATTACATCACTCATTCAGTGTACATTCAAGTGAAGTATCCCACATGCAGAAATCAAGATTTAAAGTGTATGCTACTGATTATGCAACTAAAAGCACAGAAGACAAAGAAACTTATCAATTTAAGGAAGAATACTGTTAAAGCAAGGATTTGGAAAGTAATTTTGTGAAAGAAAAATTTCAATTTAGCAAAAATTACAAGAGGTTGGGGTGGGGTGGAAAGAACTTTTCTTAGCTAGAGTAGACTGAAGACAAGAACATAAGTGCAGACCAACAACACTCAGTGCCACCAAGACAAGATCACGAGACTGCAAAGCAATAGTCTTTGAAGACATTAACGTTCACAATACCCAAGGAGACAGTGTTAAGTATTGTCATGAAAGGGAGAAAAATAAATACATCATGATGACAACTAATAAAACTGTGATTTTAGACAACCCAGGGAATTCCAATCAACTCTCCTGAAAGTGGCATAGAGACAAATTCAAAATGAGAACAACAAGGATGGTCCTGTCCAACAGGATCACCAAGAGTTATCATCTGGCACAATGCTGATGTAACCCCATGAAGTTCCTACAGCACAGACTGTTAAGAGTAAGAGGAAGACAAGGACACTAAGGTGCCTGTCCAATCACTAAGGCAAAATGATTTGAATAATCCATTAGCACCAATGGATGTATTCCTGCTCTCCCTTCCAGCCTCCAGATCTTGGCTACAATCCCCAAGTTGTGCATCACCAAATATCAGATGCCTCTGAGCCTATGCAATTCATCCAAATAACATAAAACAAGCCTCAAAATAGAAGTGGCAAGTTTTTGTGTGTTAAGTACCAGTGTCAAAGCTGGGACAAGGGAAGAGATGAGACAATGTAAATAAGAGTTTTGGTGACAGACGGGAGGAAAGAAAAGTCATATCCTCCCATTTTTGATGACTATAGAATTGCAGCCTCTTTCCATAATGTTTGTCACTATTAGCAGCCAAAAAGTATACTAGACTTCAGTGGGCCAGTGCATGGCAGTTCATCTACAGAATTTCCCTACATTTCCAGGTCAGTGAGCTCTTAAATACACAGCAGAATTACTTTTTAAGATAGAATACTGAAATTAATAACTACAAAGCTAAATTTCCTTTTTCAGACAAGCATCTCTTCCTATGAAAACAGTCTTCTGTTTTACCTAATGATATGTTCTTCCACTTGTGATTCCAATAAAAGTAAGTTGTAGAAAAAGGGATGACTTTTTAAACTCCCTATAGTTCCTGGAGAGAACAGAAAGGATCGGTCAAAAGGGCAGAGCTGCCAAGTCATGGACCTCTTTCAGAAGAACCATAGCAGCATAGAAAAATTTTAAAGGTCAGCTCAACTGCAGTCAGTCTCAAGGAAGACAGGCAAAAAGAAGAGAGCTAACTTCAAGTACTGAGTAAGAACAACAAATCTCAAAACAGATCTGCTTCGGCCATGAAGTATTAGCCTCTTCCAGCTTCTGCATAAAAATGGTGGGTTTTGCTCCATGGGCACTAGGTCGTCTTCAAAGACTACTTACTCAGCGGGATGTCCTCCATTAGAAACAGCACCATTGAGCTGACTGGGCGGGTGGGAGGGTAGAACTCAGCCATACTAAGAAAAGGTGTTTTGGTTCACAATCTAGCCATGAAGATTAATAAACTCTAAGCAACAGTTTTCAGGTACTAAATAAATAAAAAAGAAAATAAACACCTTTGTTGGTACACAATGATTTACCAAAGAGACCCTGGGTTTCTGCCCATTTATAAGGTGAATTTCATTTAACAACCACCACCACAAAATCTGTAACAAACACCAAACAAGTATGATTTTCTCCTTCTCATTTCAGCTATGATGAGGAAAAAAAAAAGCTGCTTCGCAGTAAAAAGTCCCACCACATCATGTATCAGTTTCAATACTGAATAGTCGAATATCAATTCTGTAAACTTGGTGAAAATGTCTCAAAGTTGAATAACTTCCTCAGGCTACTGAAATGAAAAAAAAAATAAATGGATAGAGCAAAACCAAAGCAGCACTGTTAATGAGTGTAGAGGTTTCTGCTCTCAAGACAGCAGAACCTGGCTCTCAAATTACCAACACTTTCTGGTTACCTCCTTCAAAGGAATCATTCTTATGAACGTATCTGGGCAGAGAAACAATAGCCACATTCTTATGAGAAGCAATCACCAGGTTTACAAAGGCAGCTCTCATATTTCTTTGTGAGAAAATCTTTTGGGGGTGATTTTGAGCCTTGCAGTCAGTGGCCAAGAGCTCAGAAAGCAACTGCATTACTTGCAGCAATACAGATTAGCTTCCTGTGAAGACAAAGCAGCTTCTTGAGCTCGGTCTCTTGATTCACCAACATCCATTTACTTAAGTAGAGCAGGTGGTTTGTTGATTACTCATGTCATGGAAAGAACTGAAAAATCTGGGAGACAAGAAAGGCAACCTTACTGATGCCTTCAGCATATCACTCCAAAAGTAAAAGAGGCTGAGATCTAGAGGGAGACCTGCAAAATCAACTGCAGAAAACATCCTACATTTTTAAAAATTAAGAAATGAAAAATTCAGGCTTTTCTTATGCTATGCAAGTCACAGAAGCGATTAATTCAAGTAAATCATCTTTCGAGCCTGAGGAGAGACAAAGATGCAATATTGCCTAACTTTTTACATTATAAAAAAAAATAAGAGAGATCAGTATGAATAACAGTCAGAGATAAAAAAAAAAAAAAAGCCTTGTCATACCAGAGAAAGAAAATGACTGACAAACAGCCAACAATATAATCAATGATTGTCATACACTGGCTCCAATACTTAAGCCTACAGCAACAATGCAAAGGCTTGCATTTTAACTTTCCAAACAGAAGAGGTTTCCATCTACTTGTGTTTTGCTTCACTCAATACGAATCTCCAATAAAAACATACTGAACACTAACTTTTCATACAAAAATAAAGTTTAGGTGAACTGTCACTCAATCAGTTCTCATCATTTGAAATAAAGATTTAAATTTAAGTGTGACCTTGATGAGTTGATCATTAGACTGACAAGCCTGCATCATCCCCTCTTTACATCAGATGAACTTTTGCTGCAGATGGGTAGAGGCATGCTTTCAGCACAGCTCATTCAAATTAGTGTTAATTATTGATTAGAAAAAACTCAGCTTGTTCCAGTTTTCTGCCGTAAAAGAGAACATGCATATTAGTACCACTGACTTTTGGACATGCCAGATTTCTGTTTCAGAGAATATTTCTACAAGACACTGTTCAGTTTAAGTTCTCTAAATTCACCAGAACATGTTTCCCATTTCCTTCCACAAGTTACCAGCACTTTCAACATTCCCCAAACTGGCTGTGTTTTTACTGAAAAGTTTTCTTTCTGGTTAAACAATGCCAAGGGACCAAAATGCAAAATGAACATCTGCTATTGCTATATTCCAGCCCAGTTGTTTTTCTGTGTTGTGCATTGCTTCAAAGAGATCTCCCTGACATATATTAAACAAGAATACTAAGTAGTAGCAAATTACTGGTATAGTATAGCTCCAGATAAGCACTCTAATTGCTCCATGTGTTTCAGGTATTAAGTGTACTGTAACAGCAATGTAATCTTGTCAGTTGTACTTTTTTTTCCACAGCTGTGTGCTCCTCAGATTTAAATCAAAAGCAATATATGAGATTTATTTAGAATAAAAACATAAACTATAAACATTAAAATCCATTACTAGCTTAGGAGGAGGAAGAAATGGGAAAAGCCCCTAAAAAAAAGGAAGTACACATTCTTTAAAAAGATTCCTTGCAAACAGAAACAAAAAGAGAGAAAGGAGCAGCCCCAGCATGTGCAGCCCGTGAAAAAGCAATCTTAATCTTTGATCAACCCCACTGCACTGAAGATGTTTAGCTAGGAGTGTCAGCATGAGGTTTGGGGCGGGGAGGGGGAGGAAGGGAACCCAGTTTGAAGAAAAAACAAACAAACCAAAGTCTTGAATTAATGACACTTTACCTCAGTGATTGGTTGCCCTTGTGATGTCAAGTCCAGTTCCTGAGGTCTTGTCACCTTATCGATATCCAAGGAGTCCATGCTGGAAGCTGCAGAGGTTATGCTGGAACGGGAGGAGTTACTAATTGAGCGCACCTCAGCATCACTCACTGTGCCAGCAGATGCTGTCCTCCTGTGCTGAGCAGTAACTACTGGTTTGGCATCTTCTGCAACAGACTGTTGGGCTGCCTCATCCATGCTCAAAGAGGCCTTCTCTAACTGTGCAGTGATGTCATCCAAAGATACGTTGGCATGTGATGGTTTCGTCACCTTAGCAGATGAGGAGGATAATCCTTTCATGCTGCTGTGCTTAGTAGGAGGTCGGCTAGCAGGTGGTTTCTGAGCTTTGGAATCTGTGGCAAGGCGTTTCACTGCAGCATTGTTTGCTGAATGAGACCCAATGCTGCTGAGCTCCTGCTCTATGGAACAAAGGTCAGCCATGAGGGCATCTAGATCCACAGTCTCCCCCTGATTCAGGGCTTCTGCAATAAACAAGAGTTTTCAGTATATGCAGAGTTACTTCATTTGTCTGTGCAACTCTTCACTTTGTATTATCAAATTTAATAACTAGGATAACGGAGCAAATGAAGCTGTATTTTGTTTTCCCATCTGTATTGAAAAATCTCTGCTCGCTGCTAAGGAAAAATTTATCTGCACTACTACTCTTTACTGGTCTAAGAGCAATTAAAAAAAACCCAAACAAAACTATTTAGGTTAAATACATTTGGCAACAGAAGAAATCTATGAATGTTCAGATTACATTTGAAAAGTTTAAACTGCTGTCCTGTGAACAGGATCTAAAACCACATTCGTATAATAAAAACAGTATAGGTGTTTTGCTTAGCATTTTCTGCTAAAGCAATGCAAGGTATGCAACATTGCTATTAAAAATACCCACAAAGTACTATACATATACTCAAACCTTTAAATTAAGGCTTCCTGTATTACAACCACAGGAAGCCATTTTAAGACAAGGAAAAACATGATTTTGTTTAACATGAAGGCACTCTGTAGCTATATTCCTGCATCCAGTCCCATGAAGCAAGATGCTCTTTCTTCCTACTTAACTGATACGCATCAGTTCATTCTTTCACAAGACCAGATCCCAGAATCTATATTTCTGTACAAATGCAAGACTACAATTCTCAGCTACTAGGCGCTGTAAAAGATACTGCTTTAAGATACTCAAAATTCTGTACCACCAGAAAGCAATGCCTTCAGCAAACAAGTTCTTACTTCAGCTAAAAGTGTATTTAAATGTTCCTGTATTTTACAGTGCTCTCCTTTGTAGCTGGAACAGGTTTTTTTTCCTAAACTAATATTTGAGGAGTTAAATAATTCAAACAAACCATTCAAATTGTACATGGAGAAGCGATATGAGAAGTTGGCAAGATTGGTTTCCTGATGGAGAGGTGATCTCTTCACTGGTGCCATAGGCTTGTCTGTATCCAAACTCTGAAAAAGACCCAAAAAAAGGGATAGAATGAAGTTTGACAAGGAACTGGACAAGCAAGTCTTCAAGATGGTTGAAAATTAATTTTCTCTAAGAGAATTTTTTCAAAAACTCCTGGCATATAAAAAATGCCATACCACAGAGATTTAGCTATACATATTCAGTGGAGAAAAGATGCTTATCACATTCCATGTTTTTTTAGAATCAAGAGGATAGAAACATATTTCAAATGCATTTTTAAAGGGGGTTACATACTAGCTCATTTTGAAACACAGACAGGCCTACCTGTAACATCTTTTCTGTATCTAAACACATCCAAACTATGGCACCCTCTCTAAGAAATGCATCATTAGCTTATGAGCATAATCATGGCATAAGCATTCAAAAGCATTCAATGAAGAATTCTATTTTATTAAAAGGGATTTAAAATTGGCTAAATTCAGTCATTTTTCTCAATAAGACCTTCCTGTAAGAAATGTTAAATTGTGAAAGCAAACCCCAGCCAGTTTACATAGGATAAGGTTTTTTAGAAAAAACTATTTAAAAGAAGAAAAAAAAAGAAAAAAAAGAGACACCTTTCTATCCAATACATTGAATTCTTGTATTATGAAGTCTAACGTGAGCATAGTATAATAAATACCAGCATTTTTTTTAAGTAGCAAGCAGTAGGGCATTATGATCCAGCTGGTGACCCAAAAGATTGCATGACAGGGTCCAGAGCTGCGGCCCCTAGAGTGACAAATGTTACATGGGGAATCTATCTTTTGCTGTCACTGAGGCTCAACAGGCCCACAAAGAGTTGAATTTAAGCAATGCTTGTACTGATGAAGTTTTCCTGAAGACTCACTTGTCTGAAAGAAAAGTCTCTTCTAACTCCAACAGAACAACCCCATGCAGCACTACAGGGAAGAGTGGCTGGAAAGCTGCCCAGAGGAAAAGAACTTGGGGTTGCTGGTTGACAGCCAGCTGAACACGAGCTAGCAGTTTGGCCAAGAAGGCAAAGAGCATCCTGGCCTGTATCAGGAACAGTGCAGCCAGCAGGACTAGGGCAGTGATTGTCCCCCTCTACTCGGCCCTGGTTAGGCCCCACCTCGACTACTGTGTCCAGTTTTGGGTCCCTCACTACAAGAAAGACACTGAGGTGCTGGAGTTTGTCCAGAGATGGGTAATGAAGAGAAACTGACATCATCTACCTGGACTTGTGCAAAGCATTTGACACTGTCCTGCATGACATCCTTGCTCTAAATTGGAGAAACATGAATCTCATGGATGAATCGCTCACTGGATAAGGAACGGGCTGGATGGTCACACTCAAAGAACTGTGGTCAAAGGCTTGATGTCTGAGTGAAGACCAGTGATGAGTGGCATTCCTCAAGGGTCAGTATTGGGACCGGTGCTGTTTAACATCTTTGTTGGTGACACGGACAGGGGAATTGAGTGCACCCTCAGCAAGTTTGCAGACAACACCACGCTCTGTGGTGCAATCAACACACTGGAGAGAAAGGATGCCATCCAGAGGGACCTGGATGAAGTGGGGCTTGAGAGGTGGGCCCATGCCAACCTCATGAAGTTCAATAAGGCCAAGTGCAAGGTTCTGCACATGGGTTGGGGCAATCCCAAGTGCAAATACAGGTTGGGCAGAGAATGGACTGAGAGGAGCCCTGAGGAGGAGGACTTGGGTGTGTTGGTGGATGAGAAGCTCAACATGAGCCGGCAATGTGTGCTTGCTGCCCAGAAAGCAAATCGTATCCTGGGCTGTATCAAAAGAAACGCGGACAGCAGGTCGAGGAATGTTCATTCTACCCCTCTACTCCGCTCTGGTGAGACCCCACCTGGAGTACTGTGTCCAGCTCTGGAGTCCTCAGCACAGGAAGGACATGGACCTGCTGAAGCGGGTCCAGAGCAGGGCCACAAAGATGATCAGAGGGCTGGAGCACCTCTCCTGTGAAGACAGGCTGAGAGAATTGTTCAGCCTGGAGAAAAGAGTGGGTCTCCCCCATTCTCTCTGGGGAGACCTTATAGCAGCTTTTCAGTACCTAAAGGAGGCCTGTAGGAGAGACAGGGAGGAACTCTATCACTCACTATTAGGGAGTGCAGTGATAGGACGAGGGGTAACAGTTTTAAACTGAAAGAGGGGAGATTTAGATTAGATATTAGGAAGAAATTTTTTGCTGTAAGAGTGGTGAGACACTGGAACAGGTTGCCCAGACAAGCTGTGGATGCCCCATCCCTGGTGGTGTTCAAGATCAGGTTGGACAGGGCTTTGATTAAGCTGGTCTAGTGGGAGGTGTCCCTACCCAAGGCAGGGGGGTGCAACTAGATGATCTTTAAGGTCCCTTCCAACCCAAACCATTCTATGGTTCTATGAAGCTGTTGAAGGGTCTAGAGCACAAGTCTTACAAAAGGTGGATGAGGGAACTGGTATTGTTTAGCCTGGAGAAAAGGAGGCTCAGGGGAGACCATATCGCTCTCTATAGCTACCTGAAAGGAGGTTATAGCAAGGTGGTGGTGGGTCTCTTCTTTCAAGTAATAAGCAATAAGACAACAGGAAACAGCCTCAAGCTGCGCCATGGGAGATTTAGATTGGATATTAGGAATAATTTCTTCACCAAAAGTGTTATCAAACATTGGACCAAGCTGCCCAGGGAAATGGTGGAGTCAGCATCCCTGGAAGTATTTAAAAGACAGGTAGATGTGGTGCTTAGAGACATGGTTTAGTGGTGGACTTGGCAGTGCTAGGCTAATAGTTGGACTCAATGCTCTTAAAGGTGTTTTCCAACCTAAAGGATTCTATGACAATTCCTCACCTAAGGTTTTTATTTCCATTTTCTACATCTTTACTCACACCTTTCTTAAAGATCAAATGCACTGTTTTTTTTCCCCTAATATTTATCTTCCCTGAACTCGCTTATCAGTTTGGCTTGAGCTTCAAAAAAAAAATCACTTTATTGGGAAGTCAGTCATCACTGAATGAGAAGCCAGTAGATGCAGCCTTGTCTTTCATCAAGTGGAAAAAACCTCACCCCTAGTACCTCTGGTGGACCTTACATAATGTCCCACACAAAATAGCTGAAAAAAATATTTTAAAAATAAAATAAAAAAATATATATCTATAAACCTAGAGGCAGCAGAGATGTGCTATCTCTGAAACTGGCTCATTCCTTCAGACTAAACCCATAGACTGCCACAAAAGATTTCCTGTAAAGCAAGTATATTCTGGTTAAAAGCATCTAAAATGTGTTTTAGTGAATTTAATAATAATTAAATTACTTCACATCCTTGGAAACATATGCAATATACTCTCACTATTAGCAGAGCACATTCTCCCTAACACATTATGATGCTAAAGTATCAGTTTAAAGAATTGCTGAAAACTGCAACAGCACCAAAAGCTTAGTTCTGAATCATTATGATAAGCACAGTAAGTTTTTCTTCATCTAACCTGCGCTATAGAGCAGGATAACTGTTAGTGCACTTCACATCAGTGCCAAACACTGCTTGCATGTGCTGCAAATTTTGTGACTACATTTTATAATGCTTTTATTGACCAACAGTTAAAGAGGGCAAAGTGAATTCAAATGATCTCATGGGCATTAAGAATTACAAATCTTTTCAAAAGCACTTTCATTTGGAAAGGAATCTGGGTCTTACTTTCAATCCCCTCAAAACAAACATTTAAGAAATCAAAAAAGGAAGTCAAAGTTCAAGGAACTTGGGGACAAAACCCCTTTCTTCCTACTGACCTTTGAGTCCAGCTGATAAATAGCAACAAATGCTGAGCGTACAGGAGAATGCACTTTGGAGCTCATTAGCTCTAATCACCCCACCTATATTGGGAGTTTAGTGGGTCAGCTGCATAAAGACATAATCACTTTCCCAACAAATGAACTGAGACACAACTAACTGCATTAACTTGTTTATGCAAAACCATATGATGTCATTCAAAGTTTTGGGGGAAATGTCATTTCTCAGAGGTTGCAAAAGACAGAAGGACAACTGTCAGGCTATGTTGCAGACTCTGTTTTACAGCAATATGAAAGCGAGAAACAAATAATATGGGTCCTTCCCTCAACTATCTGTTTGTAGGTTTTAAGAATTTAGCATGGATCAGCACACAAACTGAGACATCACCATAAAGTCTGTATGTCAACAGGGTAGCTGTAAGCCCCACATAAAGTATGCTTCTATTTCTAGGCTGCTCATACCTGAAAAAAAAAGAGGCAGAGATCAAAAGGTCTAGGACCAATTACATATTGTACTCCTCTGCGAAGATCTCATTCGTAATTTACAGAGCCCAGGCCTTCAAAATGGCTCCCACCTACCATTAAAAATCCTTCATAGGAAGTTAAAAAACAATAAGAATTATGATACACAGATTTATTTCACGCTGTCTTCCATTTACCTCAAGAGGTATGATTCTTTATTGCCCTTATTGCACAAGTTCAGAAAAAAAATAAATCATTTTACTCCTAGAGTGCTATCTACATTTAGATCTTGCAGGCAGAGATTTAACCAGAAGATAATAGAGATGAGCCTGAATTTTAAATGCTGTCACATAATTAGCTCAATTTTCCTTCAGTCTTAGAATAAGATGAAGATGAGAAAAGCTGCCTCTTCTCTAGCTTACTGCTACTTGAGGTATCATACCTTTTCATAAGTCTATGTGATAAAGTAGGAGAAGATGAAATATGTTATTCCAGAGGGCCAGCTCACACGGCTGAAAAAAACCACAGCAGGCAGTCACAGAGAAATGGCCTATTACCTCAGGAGTCTGGCATACGCAAGATGCAAGATCTGCTTGTGAAGTAAAAGCGCTAGAAAGAAGGAAGTTCCAAAAGAACACATTCTATCAGCTGCCTCTCTGATGCACGAAGAGTTCTCTGGAATAATAGTGAGGCCTCTAGCATGTATCAGGGCACGTTACTATGTTACCAAGTGGCAACATCCACAATTTCTTGTTCCTCATTGCTGTTCAGGTACAATGAATAAATGCTGTCCAACTATATGTTTGGAGATGTAGCCTACCTCTAGCCAGCTAAAGTCAGTGTTTCTCCATACACATGAGGATAAAGTACCAATTCCATAGTTGTCAGAAGGAATCATAATCTTTAGGAAAAGTCAAAAAAGCAAGTTGTGAAACATGAATTTAACAACTTTGAGATGGGGAAAATAAGCCAATTCAGAGACCTTTAAAGAGCACTGAGCTGGTCACATGAAACAGTCTACCTTACTGCAAGTGCTAAGTAGTTAGCATCCAACTGAAAAGAAACATGTAATACTTATAAAGAATTACTCTGAGATGATTGAAACCCCCCTAACCTGTGTGAGTTTGTCCAGTTCCCCCAGCCAGGCCCCAAACATCTTGTCCAGATCCTGATCTTCCTTATCGCTATCTTCTTCCGCACCATGGTCAAGTTCCTCATCCGATAATTGCTCCATCTGAAAAGAAAAAAAAAAAGTTTGATACTCAAATTTTATCAGTGTCTAGGAAAACTGGCGTCAACTACTAAGTTTCTGAAAAAGCGTTCTGAAGTAAAAGTACATATCTATCTATAAGCTTTATAAAAAGTGCATACAATCACAGTTTATTATCCTGCTCACAAGTAAAGAGTGACTATGAAAGATGTAATGGATAATTACAAAGCCATTCTTGAAGCTCACGTTTGTCAGAACCATGCAAGAAAAGCTGAAGAACAGAGTCCACAATATTTAATACACAATCAGAAATTATTTCATGCTAGCCTTGCATGTGCATTCATTGCCAGCTATTGTTAGCAAAGTCTATTGACTTTACATTACAAAAATTCAACTCTTGTCCAAAGAATTCAGCTGACCAGTTAAGCAACACCATTCAACCCACAGGAAGTGCAGTCTCACTGCACTGCAAATAGCTGACTCTACACATCTGTAAACAAAAATGCTTAAGCAGGCCACAGAGAATGCCAGCAATACATCCCATGAGACAGTTCAAATCTTGGACACTGTCCAGATCACTTCAGTGATACTGCACAATTTTTAGCAAACAAAGAAACTCCTCCCTGGAAGCAAAATGTCACCATTACAGCTATCAGACCCTTCTTCATTCAAAAATTTGAGTGACCAAGATGAAGACTTCACGTTCTCTAAAGGTTATCTGTCATCACCTCAAAGGAAATTAATCTTTTGTTAAACAAGCCTCTATTGTCTTCCCCAAACATGTCCTCCATGCCCCTTATATGGAGCTACCACACAGTGCCTTCCTGAGTACATCCACACTGTTAAGCCCAGGATCTGGTTCAGAATGAAAATGTACATGCTTGGAGGGAAAACAACATAGGCAACTATTTGGGAGCGATCAGGCACTACAGAAAAGTAAATCCTAGAGTTGTGCTATAGAACGTCCAGAGAGACATGAGAACAGATAGTCACCAAGAGCTACACAAAAAGTTCATGGTGTGCTGTACAGCTTGATTTGGCCAAGTCGTGGGCTACGTAGTAACTTGCTACATAGCTTTCACAAAGCACCAGGTTACATTTTGTAGATTTAAAAGCAAACTTTCTAAATGCTAATCTTCAGGAAAAGACTTGGTCTGAAAGACATCACAGTGTTACAGAATTGAACTGATGAAAGATGTTACATAAGATGATAAATGTGATCTCAGAGAAAAACTGTTCAATCCATTTTTGACTTTTTATGACAATAGTTCATGCAACCCCCCTCCAAGACTTAAAAATAGCCTTTCCTTCTATTTATATATTGCTTACATTTCACTTTATCTGGATAGAATAATTGGGGAACACGAGACTTCAAAGGTAATCTACAATTCTGAGGTCAGCAGAAGCCAATGCCTCTCCCATATGCAAGATACTGCCATCCAGTTGCTCCAGCAAAGCCACTTCAGTCTCCTACTGAGATTTTACTTTTGTGAGAGAGCACAATGCAGCTGCTTACCTTAAAAGGGGCAACAATACTAAAGCTAACCTGGCATGGCATGCTGCACCAAGCAAACACTGAACATATTAAATACACCACCTGAATCTCATTTCTTCCAACACTGGTTTTGAGTCCTGTTAAATACCTCTAGCACTCCAGAAAAGGGAAGGAAGCTCTCCTAAAAATCTAGGAGTGATGCCGAAATCCAAAAATGCCAAAACGCTTATGTAATAGAGCTGTATCCTTCCACCAAGACAACACCATCTTTTTATGTTCTATGTTAGGCATGACTTCCCCTGCAAGATTCCTCTCCATGATGTCACCCGAAAGCCCTCCCACATACAGAAATGGAGATGACAGGGTAGCAGCAGCTCATATTCTGCCTGAACTTCTGCAAAACAAACAGAAGCTGGATTGCACTCTCATGCCCCTTCAAAGCTTTGCTTTACTGCTCCTTAGGCTTTTACATCAACCAGAAATATTGTAAATTCAAAGCAAAACACATTATATTTAAGATGACACGGTCAAACTGCTGTAACAGTGTTCACATTCAACAATATAGCATTTCTCAACGTCTAGATACACTTGAAGTAAAGAATTTTTATTTGAAGGCAAGGGAAGCTATTAAAAGTGTGCCTTAGGAAATATGACTACCAACTGGCAAATCAAATAAATGGAAACTATGATATAAAAAGGACAGAAGTTGGTATTTACAGATACTTTACACTGCTAGCCTTTCCCCCTTTGAACTGTTTTTGCCATTTACTCTACAGTTAAGTGGGACTTGTTTTGCAGTGCATTCATTCTTTGGCACTGTTCATAACTCATCCTTTCATTAGAAGAGGAGCTTGCTCTTTTGACCAATATTTCTGACGATTTAAGCTGTGGAAAAAAATCCCAGCATTCTCAATTTCCCATAAACTGTTGCTTTAGCTGTTTTGACTTGGCATCAGAGACACTGCTTTAGTTCCAGTTACTCTGAAGATAGAACTAGCAGCCTAAAGAAAACTTTTACAAGTAAAGTACTGTTGTGTCAGCAAGTCTGGCACTAAACCCTGTAGTATTTGCCAGCTCCTTGTAGTCCCCACCCAAGCTTCCTAACTGCATTTCCTATGAGCCTGTCAACGTTCACTTGCAAAAGGCACACAGAGGATAGTGTCTCACTGAGGAAACAGCTAATATTAACTTTCTAGTTCTGTAAAAAGGATCTCTCTTATCACAAGCTCCCGTACTAGAAGGATATATCCCAAAGGCCATTAATTAAAGGATTAATTCAATAAATTAAGGCAGAGAAAAAAAATGCTTAGTTAACAGTATCTGAACTTTTTGTCATAAGCAATCAAAACAGTAACAACTCAAAATAGTGCACAATCCAATTCAAAAGCTTGAAATTATACAACCATTTTCTTTCTCACTGTTGTTTATCACAGCAAACATGCAGCATATTTTAGCAAATCATGACCTAACGCCTTTCTAAGGAGATGATATTTTTATTTATAACAAAAAAAATATAAATGGCATAAGTTCAAGGGTTGGGGCTTTTTATGTGTGTTTTGTTTTGTTGTTGGTTTTTTCAAAAGAGTCAGAGCCAAATAAGAAATGGAAAAGGAGTAACTATTCTAGCGTGACACCATAAAGTAAGCCACTTAAATTCCTAAAGCATTTGCACAGTAGCAGAATTTAAATAGCTGTTGCTTCTGCTTAGCTCATACTAGGGGAAGCACCCAAAGTAATTTTAGGATTCTAGTTATTTTTCAACACTTCACCTTCTTTTCTGTTCAAGTGCATGTCAGAATAGAACTTAATGAAAACGAGCAGCATCATTTTGGGATACCTAGATAAAATAAGGTACCAACATGGTATAGTCTTCCCTATGTAAGGCTTTCTGCATGAAAGTGTGGACTATATACTATTTCATTATCTACTATGGACTGCATCAGCCAACTTTATCTGTTTGAAATGCTATTTAAGCAGGCAGACCCATAATTATTATAAGTCAACTGTCTAGTTTCCAAAACAATTCATTAGGCTTGTTCACCTGTAAATGCACGAAGCACAGTATTTTAATATTATTTTATGAAAAAATACTTAGGCTTTCATTAGAAGTCACCAGTTGCAACATGTAATCATAATCTACTATTTTAATTACACTGTAGGGAATAAAACCCAGTAATTTAGAAAAAATGAAACATTTACTCTTTAAAGCTGATTTTAATGCAAGACATTATAGCTTTTAATATGCCAGGACAAGCATGAGATGACGTGATATCAAAACACATGTGGAAGGATGAAAAGCCCAAGAACAATGCTTCAAATATACCATTTTAGCTTTTTCAAGAAAAAGACACCAGACAGAATTCTGCAACTAACAAACTGCTGTTATCAGAAAGCAACAACTTTGGAACAGCAGTAAGTTAAAATCAAAAGTGTACATGAAGTGTCTTTCCCTGAGATCCCATTCTGTAGATCTGCAATTTGGGACGGTAGTTCCTACCTTAAAATAAGCCCAGTTCAAGACAATAAGAAATACTATATTAACAACATTTCCTTATAATGAAAACACTCTGCACTGAAAAAAAAAAAAAAAAGTAGTTGTAAAAGAATCAGACTACAGGATTTGTTTACACCACACTTAATTACTAATGGAAAGATTATCAGAGAAACAAAAACAGAATTCTGAATCCAACTGGAAACGCCAATGTACTTAAAGGGTCAGTAACAAGAATGTCTTTATTCACTATGATTTCAGACGTACTGTAATAAGCATTTTGAACCAGAGATGTTTAAGTATGTTCAAAGCCAACTGGGCATAAAACCCCCAAATGAAAACAAACCATCTTTCAGGCAAGTGAAATTTTCACCCCAACCTTTCTTGTTTTTTTGAACATAAGTTTGTACAAGCTCATGCTTGTTACTGAACTAAAGATTTTGCTCCTTAAAATTACTATGGAATTTGTTACAAATCTATTATAGGGATGCAGTAGACAATACACAAACATTGAAAACACCATCTGAACAAGTAACTGGATTTCTGCATTTTAAAAATCTTGCCTCAGGAACCAAAAGGAACTATAAAGGAACCATACTGTGGTTGGAAAACACACTCTGTTTGGAGCTGCTTTTGAATTCAAACTTCTCCCATTTGTGACACATCATCCATGTGTCATCATGCCAGTATCCATTTCTGTTTAAGAAGTTGTATATGGCAGAACACGACAGCAATATACCACACAAGCACACAAGCGCTGTGTCCACACATAAATACAACAGTAAAATTCTAGCAGGTTTTCACCTTAAAGACTCATTCACCTGACTGCTTAAACAAATAAGGTTACTTATACAGAAAAAAAAAATAATACTGAAATGCTTTCACCAAACTGACAGCCTAAACTCACATCCACGTTTCTATACATTTTCTTGACATTCTAGTAGGTAACGAAAGGTAGTTTGACCACATAAATTATTTTTTGTATTAATACTTTGTCCACATGACAGGGACCAATCAAATCCAGCATGTTTTTCAGTAAAGAAATAAGGAAGTCTTATGCTATAACTGACACTAACATTTCTCCTTTTAATTTAATACTGCAGCACACTAAGCCAACGATACAGTGCGGATCATTTGCTTTAGTACTTCCGTGTTTCTTCTTCTTAAGCATAAAATATTCTGAAATTAAGTACTCCTGAAAAAAAGATTTGGAGGGGGATTAGAAAGTTATGGAAAAATTCTTTATGCATTGTCTAGTGTCCTATTACCCAGTTTACATTAGAAGTAATCTAGATGAAAACCTGAACAAAAGAGCACTTGTTTTCTTTTAGCTTCAAATAGCATAGGTACTAGCTGAATACATCCCAAGGCTCCTACAGCACACAGACATTCCAACGCCTCTCAAATTCAAGAGCTGAGGTACAACTCTGTCAGCCAAAAAATTCAAATTCAAAACATCCCAAATAAAAATCTTACGCCAAGTGAAAGCCTCCTTTAATATACTTTTCTAAGCCAAGTTTGAGTTTTGTTTTTCTTTTAAACTGTGCTTCAGGCAATAGTTTTCCAGGCTTGTAGTCACACAACACAGTGAAAACACCTTCAATGTCTGATAAAAGATAAAGCTTCAGCCACTTCAGCAAAAGCAAAGAAACCTTTTATAACCAATAACCTCATATGTTACTGAAATTGCTCAAGCGACAGTTTTAATGGTTAAAATACTGTATTATGTAAAATTATGTATTATACATAGATAGCATCTGTTGCCACATTTTAAAAATCCAAATAATGTCTGTGCGTTCCTTTGTACCAGTTAAACATATAAACCTATTTATGTAACACACCTTTAAAATGGAAAAATATTGAAACTATGCCTTGCACACATGAAAAGATTCAAAAGATTCACATACTCGGAAGTACTGCGGGTGACCTCTTGAGGTCCTGGACAGCAACACCTACCTGCCTCAATGTAAGATCCAAGAAAGAAATAGTTGCATATAATCACACATCAATAGATTGAAGATGTAATTAAGGTGTATTCAAAGTTACTTGTGTATTGCAATACTGGGTCACCGGATTATTAAGGAACGGGACAATCTTTGATTCAAATCTATGTGTTTCCTGCCCTTCTTTCCCTCAGTTCCCAACTCATTAAGCATGTTTTCTTTAGATCAACACATTATCTGCCACTATTCAATTGAACTGTCCTGTCAAACTCAACTGCATTCCAACTCTCAAGGAAGCAAGTGACTCTGCACTACTTCAGAAAGTTTACTTTATTTAGTTCCTTACTTATTTCATAAAATAAACTAATGAATGGCAACTTACAAATAAAGTTGGCAAAAAAGTAATTAACAATTGTTTATACACGTGATTCTTTGAGTTGTTCTTCAAAATTAAAATAGGGCATTGGACTTCAACAATAAATTCTATTCTTCAAACACAGGAAGTCAAGAGCAAAACATGAAAAGTACAAAACATTCAAAGCAGTGGGGAGAAGGAAGACAAATAACTACATAATAAATAAAAAGAGTAACATGCAGTTTGAGCACATTTCATTTTCAAGTCTTTTACTTTACATCAGGCAGCTGGTCTGGACTGCAGAAATCCAGGAAGTATGAAAAACAAGCATCCCCACTGTAATGCCTTATTTTCAGGTTTAGATGGGAAGTGCAAAACTGGACAGCCCGCAACATTCCCTCCCTTATTCACTTATCTATGCAACATGCAAGAATATATCTTTGAAACCACAGAATAGAAATCTTTGTGTCTGAAAATGCATTTTTTGAATTGCAGACCGGCCAGAGTTTCAATAAAAAATCAATTAAAGGCTGCTGAAAGTAATAGTTATTCAAGTCAAACATATACAGCATAATTTCTAACACTACTCCTAAAATTAGGCACATGCCTGTGCAAGAACTTGCCTTTGCCTCTAGCTGTTTATACTTTTAGCCCAGTCAAACAACAACCTTTTCACTAAGCTCTTAAAAATATTTTTCTTTACATTACAAGTTTGTAATATAAATATTTATAGCAACACAAGTGAACACCTAACTTACATAAATTGTAGCAACTGCTAATGAAACAATTGTTTGAAAAAACAACTGGAAGAGAAAAGTCAGATATCAGATGGCACATCAAAGCAAACTGTCTCACTGTTACTGGAATCCCCCAAAATACAGCCGTGCTGTATAGAGTGAAGACAGGTTTTCTAAAACTCAGCGCTGTTCATGACAGCATTGTTATGCCTTTCATATTATTACAGGCTGTTCAACAACTACTCCCAGAGATTCTAACCGGGAAAGTCAAATACACTGCATCTGCCCCCTGGTCTTCCACAGATTCGGCACCAAATCTTTAGAATGAAGCAGACAGTATGTTAAGCGAGGATATGATAACACAGTACTCTTCACAGACAATACAAATATGAAAGAATAAAACTCTTTTTGGCTAGCACCATGAAGAAACAGAGAAACAATTTTCCATATTCACATTCACCGCAGATACTGACTCCCTTTGTATTCCATCAGAACTTGTACATTCCCCCTCTAACCTTAGCAGACACAAGCACCCATAATTTCCTGAAATACACAAAACCGAAGATACTAGAATGTTTACTTCATCATCTTCATTTCTAACAAACCATGGGAAATACTTCAGATGTGCCACAACAAAACCAGCCACAAAATACCCACCCTTCTTTGTTTGAAACCTTGAAGACAGAAGTAAAATGCAAAGTGGATCAAGCAGAAGCCTACTCAAGTGGAGCTGGTTTCTCATTATCACTTAAGCTGTCTTTGTATTATTATTACGATTTATATTGACTCTAGCTTTCCATAATTGCAGCCTAAAATTTTATTTCAGTCTCCATAGGGTGACCCCTTGTATACTAAAACACATTTAGAAGATCTTTCTTGCTGTAAGAAGGCATACATCAGAACAACTGAAATGTCTACTGATGAATCTATCCAATTGAATCTGAAATTTACACTGCTGAGAAGGCACACAGTAAAACCATTATTTCCTCCAATATATTTCAGTGCCTGTCTCACATCTAGCCAAACAGATGTTCCCTTGAAAAGAAGGGGCTTTATCAATCATTGCGTCCCATTTCCTGAACCAAGATTCCAGCCAGAGTACCCAAGTGGACATTAAATTAATTCTCATAAAAAGAGCATCCTAGATTACATCATGTCTCACAGCAGATTCTTTATGAAGACAACCTGAAGACAGCTCTAAAAAACTGCTTAGCCAGAGACCACAAAACCACAAGTCACCTTAGTTAAAATATTTTTCAAGCAGAGGATAAAATGTAGGTGTTCTCTAAAACAATGACACTTGTCAGCTACAGGAGCCAACATCTTAGTCCTATCAGCTAAGATTAGAGAATTTTCAGTGTGAAAAGAGTGAGATGATGAAAGGTAGGAAAATGTATAATTTTAATCTATTTTAAAGTATAGTCTGTCTTCAGTAGGCAGAGATGTACTTAAAAACATACACTAGCACCAGTTTTCCAGAACCTTCGTTATGCAGTTATCATAATATAAACACTATTGTAGCATCTCTTCCCATTCAGTTTTAGCTTCATAATGATGTCCAAAAAAAGAACAATAAACATTAACAAGTTGATGCAGAAAAAGAGGCAGAACTAAGTTTAATGCAGTAACTTCAAGAAGCATAGGTCTAATTTTTTTGTTACATAACTAAACTTATTTAAAAAATATTAGTAGAAAGTAGAGAGAGGATGCATTTTGTCTTATAAATGAAACAAAAATCTTAGAGCACCCACAACCTTGACAAAAGACAGCTCGATATCCAAAAAAGGTTTCATACTCAAGTTAAGCTTCATCCCACAATTTGAGAGTGTACAAATTCAAAGCTTTAAGGGGGTTATTTATGCTTGACTCCAGACAATATATACTTATGAACATGTTCATGACAGTATTTGAAGAGACATAATAAATACAAAAATACACAATCAGGTCAATCTGTCTTTGAGGTTTGCAGATAAATGGCAAATTTTGTCAAGTAAAACTAAATAGCATTGCGTTCTTACCCACTGAAGAACCACAAATGACTTGCAACAAGTTCTGCTGTTTCATCCCTGAGTTTTTCTTTCAGAACAATCCTTCCTACAAATCCTCAAGATTACACTTCCTATATGTTGCAGGTCATTATACTTCCCACAGTTGAAGGAGCCACTACAATAAGTGAAAAATTACTAAGCAAAATAAATTTCAGATGCCTCTAAGAGGCGATTCTTAGTCCATACAGATTAGGAAAAAGAAAAGCCCTTGGGCATTTCTTGCCAATTTGATCTGAAGGACAGAGGCGGAACACATTTCGGTCAACTCTAGCCCCTAGCTTGAGTACACAGCAAGACAGACTAGAACGAGGATTCCCCACCTCAGACCCCTGGGCTCCTTGCTCTGCTTTGCTAGCTCTAGCTATGACCACACATTTCAGGAAAACGTAACACCCCTAAATATTTCATTAACTGGGGGGTGACGGTGGTGTGTGCAGCAGCATAGGGAGAAGACAAACATTCGTGATCATAGCAGATAACTCAAGTCCTGAAGCATGGTATTAAATCCGGTTACAGTTATTACCCTAACACACAGCTGCAAATGATATGAGAACACTAAGGCAATCTTTTTGTCCCCAGAGTACACAAAGGAAGTGGACAAGAGACCCAGAAGCGCACATCTAATGACATGGTAGACTCACACATACCGATCAACCAGCCTGAAGCTCCACTAAAGCTTATATAAAACCTTTAGAAAAGGAAATTAAGTACTTAAACGTCTGAACTTTTACTGAAACTTCCCAGGGGCTTAACGATTCAAGTAAAAATGCAAGCCTTTGACATCATCATATGCACTTATCATGAAAACTACACCAGACATGTCGGAAGACCGAAGGAAGGAAGATAGATTTCCGTGTCCTACTTCACAGATAAGGGCCAAAGCAAGGAATACAAAGCAAACCACTCATGGTTTGGGAAGACAGAAGAAGAAAACTGCCTAAATCTCTATCTGTATAGATCCTATAATATAGATGCCTAAATCCATAACTGTACTTTCAGCAACATTCTGCATGTAACAACAGAACATAAAATCTGACCAAAAAAAGCACAGAAACATGCATGGTATTTTCATAAACAGCTAAAGGATTCTATTTTACAGTAAGGACAACATTTTCAGACATACTACTAGCAACAGTCCAAATGATGATCCAAAAGGTCTAACACATTTTTCAAATAAAATGTCACCTAATTCTGCTACATCTCATTTGGCCCTCTCTTTCCTCTGTAGCTGCTAAAGTTGACTGAACTATAATAGAAGGAAAAAAAAAATCAATACCAAGCAATATCACACAACAAAATCAAGGCTGCCTTATACTGTAGGAGGGACACACAACAGCCTTCAAAAGAAGGATTCAACTGAGACACGAACAAAACATCTTTTTGTGATGCAGATTTACTTTCTTCCCATTCCCTCTCAGGTAGTATACAGTTCCATCCCTGTCCTTGCTGTTCAAAATTCTGGTTGCATAGACTATTCCATTTGCAGGCAATGCAAAAAGTGGTATCTCTATATCAGTGTGATTTGTTAACCTAGCAAATGGGAAACTTTTTAATTCAGGATCAGCAGGTGACTGAACCAACATGCATGAAATTGCATGAAGGGACGTGCACTCTGTAGGAGGGGAAGTCTCAAACAATACATGAGAAGAGACACAGCATGAAAGAATGGCTTTATATACACCCATAGTTAAACTTGATGGCCTCTGAAAAAACACTTGTCAGCTGCATTTAAAGGAAACCACTTTATTACCAACACTAAACTAAGCACTAATTTAATAATGCAACAGAAGCAGATGAGACTACTCTGTGCACAGGTGCTGTACATTCATGCTATTCTGGCCGCTCCCTGAATGACAGTTCCACAGGAACCCTATCTACCACATCGCCCTGAGAATGTTCTCTTACACCCAGAAAAGCACTAGAAGGCACAATGTAAGTTAATTTTTATGAGCTTACTTGCCTCTTGCAACTTCATTCATTCCAGAAAAGATTATGTAGTCTCTCTTCTACATCAGCAGACTAAGAATAGTAATGAATGTTGTTATAATATTTGGCCTCAGGCATAGATCCCAGGAAATACTCAAATATTCTTGCAGCTGTGGCCCTGTAATAACAATCATCAGTCTAACAGCAGCACTTTTAGGCTGACCTTGCACTTGGGAAAGGAAGAAGCACTTGCCAACCAATCACTATAAAATTCACATCCCGTTACAGACGGGTCTGTCGTGCCCATACAAGGTCTTTTTCCACCAGGAATAAATACTCAAATTCATTTTTACACTGACACTAGGCTGTCTTTCAACTCTAAAAAAGCAAAATAAAGCAAGTAACTACTAAGTACCTGCAAAAGCTGGACATCTTAGCAGTGCTTATAGAAGATGGTATATATGAAGGATCAAACCAACCAGGAGGAGGGAAGTTTAAGAAAATCATTTTGGT
The DNA here is from genome assembly GCA_033628505.1 of Tringa tobata. NCBI lineage: Eukaryota > Metazoa > Chordata > Aves > Charadriiformes > Scolopacidae > Tringa > Tringa tobata. The sequence goes on along the minus strand of JAHREE010000531.1, from coordinate 1,469,133 downwards.
CATAGGTCAAATTACAATGCAGGTGAGAGTATTTCCTCCTAAGACTCTGAGCTACTCTATGCTTTAGTACAGTTGAAAACTGATTTTTGCTTAAGAGACCCTCTCAAAGGTTAAAAATAATCATTATGCCAATGCTCACTTAAGATACAACAGCAGACACCAGCAATTAGTATGATGTGGGTACTATCTAGATGCAGAGGAAGTTGCCAAATCCCTTTCAACAAGGGCCTAGTGACAGCCTATGAACCATGGTTAAAAAATTGGAAGAGCAGTGCTTCAGCAATGCTAAACAAACAACATTCTTCACAGGTTGCTTTATATAAACTTTCGTATCAGGGTATATATGCTTTACACTAACCTCAGCTGCAACAGGCTGGATGTTGATTTCAGATTTCTGGTAAGAATTAAAATTACATTGTGAAGAGCTGCATTTCACTGTACCTGAAATTACCACCTCCAAGGCAAAAACAAAGCACACACACACAAAAAATCAAAACCCCAAACTGTATATTTTTCAGAAAACCCACAAATGAATGTTTGAAACACCTGGACTACATAGCTGTTTCATTCTTAGCATTTATGAGTCAACACATTTTGTTGTTTATAGTTAGCCAGTACAAAACACCATAACCCTAAGAAACACCCGTGTTTAGAGGATGAGTAGGGAAATAATCTTTTGGCTGAAATATTATCAAAGAAGGAAAAACATGTTAAATTTAGAAGGCACCTGATTTACTTTAAACCCACTCCTAACAGGCTGAGCAAAAGAACAACAACAACAACAACAACACTGGCTTAAACCAAAAATAAACATATGTAAACAACAGGCTACCCCAGCAGCAAGTTAACAGGAATGGGGCAGTTTTCTACGACAGGAAAAAAAGAGAGGATTGTTTGGCAGTAAACCAATACAACTCACTAGGTAGTGATGTGAGGCACATTGGCTGAAGGGGTGCTTGCCACACAATAAAATTTGGGAGCAACTACATGGCATGTAAAGGAGAAAGTACAGACAAGTTCTGCAAGATATGGATGTAGGTGGAAAAATATGTATCTTATGAGTGCAGGAGAACCATTGCTTCAAGATAGATAAAGTACTATCTTCATCAGCATCTTCCCTTAGGTCTTGCAGGTGATTAGGCACAATTTCAGATGCCCATAAACCTCACACAGAATAACGAGACAGAAAGCCAACTTCCTGCTGCATAAACTGCAGCTCACCTTTTTCCTTGGTGATACTGAAAGAATCCAAGTTGTACTTTGACAACCACACCTGGCAAGAAAAAAAAAATTCCCTTGCAGGAAGTCCTACACTTGCACAACTCTTCTCAGCACTTGCTTTTTTTCTCCACTACAAGTAAGAGAGAAGCTATTCCAGAAGTGACCTCAATCCACACAGCAACTTCTGTGAGACATCTGGCTGAGCAGGGTGCGAAAGCCTGTAACAATTCCACCAGCACTATTCTCTAGTAAAGCCCACACAAATTGCTGAAGAGGAGAAAGTCTATGAGCACACAGAGAAAGGCATGTTCATCACTGATAAAGGCTGAAAGTACAACTTAATTCTTATTTGCCATTTTAGCAGAATGTCACTGAAAAACTCTTTCCAAAGTTTCTAAGAAAACAGAGAAAACCGCCGATATTTCTCCCTGAGTTTTTTCTTTTTAATACTTTCTTCACTTAGGATTTTGCTTCTACAGTCAATTCAACATACTTTCCCTGGAAGGATGGTTTAATTATCTTAAACCAAGAAGTCCACATAATAACTCAAACCAGTATCAGCAATTTGAGGTATAAAGCCATGAAATTTGTCACAGGTTGCTACCAGGAATCTAAGCATTGCCTACTGAGCACTGACCTTAATCTCTAGTTTATAAACTTCATAAAACTCGTTAAAATTTTTTTAGTTGATTTTGTATGCTTAAGATGTGCTCTAAAGATACACGTTCATACTGAAAAGCTGCACTGCTTCAGTTTCTAAAAAAAATCTCAGCAGCAGACAGGGAGGGAAGGGGGAAACACCAGTTCTGGACTCAACTCCCTAGAAAAAAGCACTAAAGGCAAGAAAACAGCCTTGGTATAAAAAAAATTTGTTATGTCAAGAGTTAGAGCAGTCTAAAAGCCAGTTAAGAATCAACTGATGCATACCAAAAGGATTTATCTAGAATGTAATTGCAGAGATTAAGGGCAAATATAAACTTTTAACACAGAAACAATGTTTTAAAGCACACATTCCTGAAAGTACGAAAATCAGCTTTCAGAGCAAGAAGGAAAAGAGAAAGCATAAATCATGCCACTGAGGAAGCAAACACAAAATTTCTATACAGTAGAACAATCATGGAAGACAGGGCTGACAGCTAGGTTTTGTTAAAGAAGGACTTTACACAGAAGGATTTACATTCATGTGATTAGGTCAGCATTCCTAAGAAACACTGTTCAGATCCTAAGCTGCAGAGGCATTGTCTATACAGCTCAGCACCTGAGTCTCATAAACAACTACTGTAAAGTCTGCTGCCACCACACTTGATAGCTTTGTGAATGGAACTTTTCTTGCATATGAAAACTAAAGACAATATAGTGCTTTGCTACTGCAACTGTGGGAAAATAAAATAAAATAAAATAAAATAAAATAAAATAAAATAAAATAAAATAAAATAAAATAAAATAAATCAAGTAAGTCAACAGACTCCATACTGCCACTCATGAACATGTTTCAAGATTATTTCCACAAAGTTTCTTGATTAAAACTAATTCCCTCCCAAAACTTTTAAACTAATGAGTTTTTTTATTCAGTGAAGGCTAATTCTAAGCAGGTGGCTGAGTGCAGCTATTATACACAAAGACATATATACCCTGTGCATTATGTTTCACATTACATTTTGCTTGTAAACACACTTGGAACTTTTATCACTCAGTATTCAATTATTCTTGTCTCTAAGTTTGATGCTGCAGTATACCAATAAATCAAGGTAAACCAGATTTAGATCATGAGAAAAAGACTCCAAAGGCTGACTAAAATAATCTTAAAGTTCACAAAAAATGTTTTTTAAAAGTCACATTTTTTTACATCAGACTGATATAATTTATGGCTAGTTTTAAAGCCATCTGAAAGTAACATGGGTACTTGTTTTCTATGCAACTTTTTTTAATTATAAAAAGTGAATGAGCCTTTTTGAGCATCAGGGCTTCTTAGTAAGGGTCACACTGACTGAAAAATACTGTACATCAGTCTCATTTTCATACTAAGAAACACAAGTTCACAGGGATGGGAATGAGATACTCCATGGCATTCATCAGTCTGGGGGACAGATACCCTGCTATCACAACTAAACTGTGAACATCAAGAGTACCTGAAATTTTCAAGAAGTTAAGAAGAACAGTACTCTACAGTATGGCTTATGGGCTTTACCACACAGCGCCTTCCCACAGAATCCTCAGCAGCAAAATGCAGGGTATTTCTTTTGATTGCAGCTACTCTGACTGCCATCTTTCCTAACAGCCACAGAGCATCTCCTCTGTTATGCTGTATTTATTTGGAACATGGTACTTACTAAAACGTCAGAGATTAATTCATCTTGTCCGTTTCTCAAGATAGACAGGGGAACAACTTTCAAAATAATTTACACAGACCATATTCAAGTTGCCCAGGAAAAACAAAGCTGGGAGCAGGTTGTGTGATATGCTGAAGTTAGTAGATCATTTGTGCTTTCCCCTTCAGAAATTCACCTACAAGCACACACTGGGCTATGCGAGCTCAACAGTTCCAGTCATATAGGAAAGGAGGAGGTGCAGCACACACTTCCTCCTTCTGTCCTACCACCTGTTCCAATGAAGGAGCTGAGCACCAAAACATTACGATAATTCCAACAAATCCTTCAATTTGACCTATTCTCAGGACCTATTGTGAAAGGGGCAGCCTACATGATCATGCAGCATTCACGCTGCATGATCAACATTCACAAAACACACCTACAACTACATCAGCTGGATAAATCTACAAATGCTTATTTTTAGCAAAGCATTTGAGAAATTCAGGCAATTTGTTATTGCTACTGGCATTTAAGAGCTTCACGACATTAAAAAAAAAAAAAAAAAGAAAAAAAGAAACCAAAGACATTTTGGATAAATGTTTTCTTCGCATTTAGAAAACACTGACAACTTTTTCAAAAGTAACAAAACTATAAAGTTATCTTTCTTTCTGTTCCAGAGCCAACTGTCTACAGTCCTTTCCAAAGAAGTTTTTGCAAAAATGTTTCTATGAGTCTACAAGCTTTCCTGATGTCTTTTTTTTTTTTTTAAAGGTCCTGTCTTACAGTTTAAAACAACAGCTTACACATTAAACTTGAGCCAGTCTAATACCTCATTGCTGTCAAGAAAAGGAAGTTCTCTCCTTCCCCCTCCATCCACTAGCACTTTGCTCCAGAACATCACTGAACCTGCTCAACCTTCTAAATCACTAGAACACTCACTCAACACTCCAAACACCAAAGTTATCTTTCTGCTGAGTTAGCAAGCAGAAATAGATTACCCTTTGCCTGAAAAAATACTAGAGCCAACACATTCTTTCAGTTCATACCAGACAGCTGGGAGAAGGGATAGAGAAAGAAACAAGTGAGACTTCCACTTTTTGGCAGCAGCAAGGTCACCTGTAACAGGCTCATCTGTCACTTGCAACTCCACTTAGAGCTCACAGAGTGTGCAATAAAAAATTCAAACACTTTATTTACATTCTTCAGTTCATAATAACTACTTTTCCAATTATTACAGAGAAAATTTCAAATGCTACCTACTGTAAGGCATATGCAAACACATATGCATGACACTGAAAAACAGTTATGATTTTACTGCATTTGCATTTATTTTTATTAAAATTGGATCAGTTTTACCAAATCAGTAAAATGACAAGTCATAATAAATTACTTTAGCTTCAAATATATTTCAAGCTCAGACTTTTCATTACAAGCATTTAATGCTTTAGTGATTTTCAGATATCAAGTTAGCCCCTAGAGAAGACTACATTTAAACAGAAGTTGGAACAATTTGGAAAAAAACAAACATAGAGCATTATCATCCATAAATACTGATTCAGTATTCATAAATTCAGTAATAATTCTGAATTAAGAAAACTTCCAGCATTAACTCTGTAGCAATAAAGCACAAGATATGAAAACACAGCATGCCCATGCTGTTACAGAGAGCTTCCAAATTAAAGGCTAAATACAGAAACGGTGTTTTCCCTGTTGCACTTTTTCCTTCAATGCTTACAAGCACTGGTCAGACATTTGTGGAAACTAAAAACTTATTATATAAGCACAGGACTTTGCATATATCTGTGGAATTGGTGGTCTCAGAACCAGCCCAAAGGCATAACACATAAGCACTTCTGTCCTCATAAATATATATAAACTTTATAATACATCATTTATGAAAAAAGAAAAAAAAAATCTCTTGCCACTGTAAGTTACTTATTCACTAGAGTAGTCTGTAGGTATTTGTAACATTGAAATGTTTGTGCATGAGCAAAGGCACAGCTCTCAAAATGCATCACAGAACTGATGACATAAAGGTACAAATGAATACTTGTTGCAACACAAATTCCTCTAAAAAGTAAAATTTGAAAGGAACAACTTACACTTTAACAAGCCTGCATTTGTAACACAGTTTTCCCAAATTATCAGGAAGAAACAAGACATTTTTTCCTTAGATGTAAACACTCCTTTGCTACATGAAATAGTATAAAGAAAGGGCACGAAGACGCATCAGGGGAAGTTCAGATTGGACATTACAAAAAGGTTCTTCACTGACAGGGTGGTCGATCACTGGAACAGGCTACTCAGGGAACTGGTCAAGGCACCAAAGCTGTCAGTGTTCAAGAAGTGTCTATATGATGCTATTAAGTCACATCGCTTGTTAGGCAGTAGCGTGAGGGAGTTGGACTCGATAATCCAACTTCAGATATTCTATGAATACCTAATTTGAGTAAAGCTATAATCATGCAGTTTACTACCAACTGCATAAAGTTAAAGTCACTTCAATTTTTCATTGTCTGAAGCATGTATTAACTAGTTGATACAGGTTCCTTCTCTGCTAGTGCAAGAAACATTATGCAGTCTTACAAAAATTATGCCATGATACACATGGTCACATTTGTTTCAAACGAGTATGCACGATCTGCTGGTACCACCAGCACGCAGCTGACTGCCTCTCACTCTGCCATGAGCAATGAGAAAAGAGAAATGGGGTGACCAGCTTCAGACACACAACAGATAATGTTACTACCAAAATATTGTTTAAACAAAGAAAAACCATGAAACAACAAGACTTTTTACAGACATATTGATACTACAATATTATTTTTTAAGCCAAACATTTTATAGATGTATTAACACACACTACCTCATTTTTTCCTAGAGAAGATAAAACATCCTCATATGAAAACAATTTCTAAGCATTAAAAATTTGTTAGAAAAATGGCTAAAATCAAACATATACTGTAATGCATATCGAATTTGCATCATGCTCAAAGAGCCATTACTTTCCTAAGGCAAAATACCTCAGTTTACAGTATCACTGCAGCCAGTCTCAGTTCATTTCCAACATACTTAAGCATGTGTCCACAAGGCTGATCACCAGTGCTGTCGTTTCCTTCTGTATAATTTGGAAAGCGACAGGAAACACGGCTCACAACAAATGCAGGAATACCTGACATACACAAACAAAACAGAACCCACTGCACACTCTGAGCCCATTTCTGAAGTCTAAGTATGCTTTATTGCAACTTAACCACACTGAACTCCTCCCAGGATTAAGGGTATTCCAGTCAAGAATTCTCACAGATGCGTATTTTTCTGCTGTGTAAAACGAGGACAAATTCTTATTCTAGACATACATTCTTTTGGCAGGATGAGGGGAGAAGGTTATATCTAGTTCACAGAAAATTAGGTCACCCATTTCATAAGCAAATATAAACTGCATGTTGAAGTTTGTAAGCATTTCATAGGTACTCTCCCTCAACAGAAATTTGGAAGAGATTTATCCCAAATTCTGCATACAGCTAAACTGATTATCAATGCAAGAGGAAGGAAGTTCATATTTACAACCTTAGTCAAACAAAAAACCATTATATCATCTTAACAGCTGTGTAACAATTTGGCAAGCCTCACAGTGAAGTTTTTTTCTGCACATCCCAGAAGAACAATTATTTTTGTTTCCTCAAAAATATGTTCTTTGGTATAAAGACCTCTTTAAGAGTAGAGCCAGATGAATAAACTACAGAATACAACACAAAGTGGAATGTGTACCACAATGACTAGTTTTACTGCTAAAGCAGCTGTACCAAGTTGACCACACTGTATAAGGAATGTCATTTGTGACACTAGAAATGGTAATTACTTGGACCACAGTCACATCTTATTAAGGACAAGGGTTGGCAACTAATCTGCATTAATTTGCTGTAGCCAAAATGAACCACAAAGCAGGAAAAGTAGCTATTTGAAATGTAGGTGACAACCACCAGTTTAAAAGCCACACTACAATAAGTCTCTTAATTCATTAGCACCTCAATATTTAAAGGCAAAATAATTTCCAAGTTGTGTTTGTCTACTATGAAAAAGTTTGTGCAGATGCAGAAGTTTGTGGAATATTCCATTACCCTACAATCTCATTTCTTCTGGTTGCTAACAGTGAGTTGTGAATTGGCTGGAAGAATTTTAGTTTCATTTTTGTAGAATAGATAATTGCGCTTGAATCTTAGCTCTCTATCTCAAGCTGAATTAAATAAAAAAAAAAGCAGCACCCTGAAAGGATTTACAATTAAGCTTAAAAAAAAAATTATTATTCCATAGCTTTTATTGGTTTTCTATCTTCCTTCGGACCTCTAAATGGCTGTTCAGGTTTATGTCTTGCTGGCAACTTCTTCCTATTAGCTTTCCCAAGGACTTAGGAAGTTCTGCTGACAGGAGCTAGAGCCTAGCATACCTTAAAGGGCCACCTTGTGACAAATCAGAACTGGTTGACAAGACAAAAGAAGAAGTAATTTTTGTAGAGTTTTCATTTTTTCATTCCACTGGGAGTTTTCTGCACATTCTCCCTGCACCCCAACACATCTTTGCAGGTAGATTATAATTACTAGCATATATAATACGTATACTTATTTATTAATAACTTCTGCCAGGCACAATGTCTAGACTGTAAAGGCATGTTGCATTTGACAGTGCCACATAGCTGTTTCCGTCAGCAGGAGAGGAACACTGGAATGAAATGGAGCTGCTTCTTTGGAGGTCCTGAAATCTATACAGGTGACGGATTTCATTCATCCTCACCCTTCAGAATTAGAGATGTCATTCCATCTCAAAGATGAGATATTACACCTCTTGCTATTAAATCCCCACCTCTTCCCCCCCCCCCGCCTTTCTCCTTTTCAGTCACAAGAAGCATGTTAAAGTGCATTCATGCAGGTCAGGGCATCTCATCTTGTTCACTTACATCACAACAGCTACTTCCCTTGACTAACTCTAAAGCGTGCAGAACGATAAGAAAAGAACACGATCCTGTAGCGAGAAATGCAGCTCTTTTGTCAAGGTATCCCCTGACATTCATCTTCTACTCAATAGTAAAAGGATACCTGAAACTGTAAAGAAACCGTTTGGTTCCTGACCATCAAAACAAACAAGGAATTTCTTAAAAGCTGGACAATTATGGCAAGCTTTTCAACTAGTATCGCACATCAGTAAAACCAACAAACACAAAGAAATTTGATTTTAAAATGGGTAGTCTAATTTCAGTAAAACATTGTCAGAACATGATCAATGCCTTTTGAGTTTAAGCCTAGCATCCAAGAACACTTTCATCAATGCTTTTTAGGAAGACTTCTAGTGATATAACAGGGCTTATGCCACACTAGACTTCAGATGAAAATGGTCCATGAGGAAAACAGGTTCTCACACTGCAGCCTGACAAAAGACAAGCTGGTTGGTTCTAACCACAAACGAGGGAAGTTAACTTTGGGCCTTGAAGACAAAGTAATAGAGGAAGTAACAGACAAGGCATCTGAATTTTCATAGCATAGAAATGTATTAGCAGAGGAGTAAAAGATTGAATAACATTATTTGTGACTCAATGGCTGAAAGGATTTGACATAATTCAAAGTAACAGGTTTTAAACAGGTCAAATGATAACAAACATTTTCATTTAAAACAATAAAAATATCCACCAACATCCAAGCTGTATGTCTAGGCTTAACAAACCCTGAGCATTTCTGGTGCATTTAATCTCTTTACACTTTTTAATAAATTTGAACATTGAGAAGTTGATTGCCAAATTGATTTTGCAGGTTGGGGTGGGACAAAAATCAGGCTTTAAGTCAGGTCAAGGACAACCCAAACATTTAATAAACACAAAAGAAAAGTTTAGAAAGATCCCCTACGCTTTTTTACACCACTATGTAAAACATTTCAGATGCTGCATCCAAAATAACCTCAGAATATAAGTAAAATAAAATCAATAAACCTAGTTGAAAATATCATGTCTAAACACAGAAATCATCCACAAGTTCAGTTCATAAGTCATGCAGTATAAGAGTTAATGATATTAACAAACCAGTTTAAAAATTCTACTAAATTTTATTATTAATAAAAACAATGTTCATAAATTAGTTTTTTCCCTACTGTCAAGTCCTGCCTTTAAAACTGCTGAAATTACTAATTCCAATCATTTCATTATAGTATTGGATATTCCTTGATGCAAAGCTCCCACATAAGTATAAACACATCATCACCCCCCTCTCATAATCAAGTACTGAAAGAAGCCAGAAGACCTCTCCATCCCATTATAAGAAAAAGCTTAACACTGCACTATCTGCTGGGTGAAGCAGACAACCCAATCAGTTTGTATATGCAAAGTCAGAAAATCCAAATTTCTCTATATAAATCTTCCAATTCATCTAAAATGAATTAGGTCTTCTTTTTCCACGAGAAAATGGTATCAGAAAGAAACAGTGTTAAAAAGTCAAGAAATATTACACTCACAATAGCATATTTGGGATTGAATAACATTACACACATACAAAAGGCAGTATCCCATTTAAAATTTACAAGTCAAAGACTGGAAGGAAAACCTTAAAAAGCTTTATCTTTAAAAAAAACCCACCACACCACAAACAAAACAAAAAAATCCAAACAAAACAAAACAAAAAACCCACAACAAATAATAAAAACCCTAACATGAGACTCCCCACCCCTTTTCAAGTAAATTAAAACAAATAAGGAAAGCCCACTTTCTGTAGGAAAAAGAAAAACAAGCCCAAAATTCAGGGGAAGCAATTTGGGAAACATTTCCATACATTGCTGTTGTTGCAGTGCTAAACAATGCTGGTCACATGGACCAAGGATGGTCCACCTAGTACTCACTGCTATCACTTTCCACCTGCAACCGTATTAGAGGTCAGAAAGTTAGAAAGGAAAAAACTTTACTTTTATTTACACCAGTATACTTTTTGCACACTTGCTCATAAAAAGCACTAGACAAGAGGCAGGTTGTATTACCAACATAATCCATTATTAAGAGTCCTCAAATACTTAAAACTCAATAAATAAATATTTTAGAACATTTCCACACAGAACGTAGTTAGGTTTTGGGGTTGGCTTGGTTGGGTTTTTTTGTATTAAACTCCTTATACACAAGCCGGGTTTTAAATTGTGCTGGTGAAGCTGAAGTAACTTCTGTTCTAGTACAGCTGGATTTGGCATTCTGTTGAAGATGCCCTTTTGCATTTGACAAAAACACACTGCAACACACTTTGAAGGATGATATATATAAATAGAATAAATAAGGAAGCAATTACCTGGGCAATTTTCCCATCATATTGAAGGAAGTCGTAAAAACAATTCAGTTTTAGTGAACTCAGAGAAAGCTGAACACATGGGTCGTGTGTTTTGCCCTCCTTTGATTGTTCGACAGTATTCTAAAACCTTAACATCACATTCTGATATCGCCTGAATATACAGCAGTATAGCAAAAGCCTGACAAAACTGTAATCGGTGCAAAGTTAGTGCAATAACCACTCTTTGAAAGACTGATCATCAAGGTGCACATGGAAATTTTTAGCCAAGAAACTAGCCAAATTCCATTTTTTAATAGGACAGTAGCTAGAAAGATAAGCAGTGAATGACTCAAGAACTAGGTGCTAGTATGCTATAGCAGTTGCATCTGTTCTGTCAGAGCTGCCATTGGATCTTCACACTTATTAGGGGAACTGACTGGCTACCAGGAACCCATGCCTGGCTGCTCGCACTATTTCTAGATCTCTGTCTCAATCCAATTCAGTGCAACCACTTATGAGATCTGGAGATGAAACAGCTCTATCACAAGCCAGTGGGTGCCCCACAATATCATTTCTGAAGAAATACCTGTTAAAAAAAGATGGGATGCATCCTAAAACTTTGTTTATTCCTGGCGTTAACTTTTCATCTCATGTCACAACCTTCTCTCAGAAGAAAACAACTAAAACAGCAATACATCTGTGGAATCATTTGTAACCTACTGTGCTAAATAGTCTCTTTAAGGTCAATTCTAACAATACTTCTTTCCAGCTCTATTATTCCTGACCTTTTATATTTTTTAAAATGCAATCAAGTCACAGAAAGCAAATTCTGTCTCCTTTTTCAACTCTTGTGCATTATCTAAAGAATTTCTCCCAGCTGAGGAGAACATGAACAAAACACAGACTAGCCTACTTAATTACACTTTCCAACTTGCCCCAATGTGCATTTGGAGATGGGGAACACCAGGAACAATATCACATCCACTGAGAACTGGACAAAATATCTCTTGGACAATTCTAGCCAACAAAACTTAAGAGTGCACAAGCAAACATACACCCAAGTAGAAGAAGGAACTGAGCACAAAAAAAATTTATATTTTTTCTACCTATCCAGTTTCAAATCAAGCAGCATTTCAGAAGCAAACATTCCAAGACCGATCCCCAAAAAGAGGACAAGAGAGCTAAACACACAACCTTCACAACCACTCGTCCGCAACTCAGCTAGAGAACTGAAGACTGTATAAAGAAAAAAAAACACGTGTGTAAGAGGAGAGCAGAAAAAGTATGATTCACAGATGACAAGGACAACATTTAATCCATAATATAATGCTTCCTCTGTGGCAGACCTAACTTCCTCTTCTTAAATAATGTCCTATTCCTCAAGACTATAAAAGATCAGCAATACACAGAAGGCACAAATCAATTTTTTACAGAACACAGAGTCACAGGTATCATTCCCATGCTTATCCTGCTCATCTTTGGAAAGATAAAAGATCAGTTAGTTACAAACAGATTTTCTAAACATTATCTGTAAAATATATTGAGCATAGTGGTGATAAAACCATGAAAACTACATAGTTATCAATCTGAATTCCATTAAATACCAGGCTACTGCATGCACACTTGATGATAGGAAGATCAACTCTATTTACTAGTGTTGAAATACAAGCCGCAAACTGTATGTTCAAACTAGTTCCACGGAACCATATAGACGACTCTTGATACACGCAGGACCAGCCTGCTGCTATGCCCCTGCCCCACCCTGTCCCCTGGTGAAATGTTACTAATCACATTACAAATGGCAAGCAGAACTTCAGAAATTACAAAAGAAATATTAAGTAAACTTAGGGCTCCTTTTACTGGACCTTCAAGTCCCCCACAAAGTAGCGTTCTTTAGTTTAACACATGACTCCATCACAGCACTAGTTATCCACAACAAGTCATGTCAGGCAAAATTTTAAATTTTCCTTTTCCAAAAGTAAACAAATAATTTAACATTTTAACTGGTTAACCATCTACTTATTCCAAATTCTATTAAAAGAAACCAACTTCATACCTTAGATACCACTGTTTTTATGTCACACTGGCTGTCACTACGGTTCAAAAAGTTCAATACTTCATTCAGTCTGAGTGTTTTGGAATAAACAGACATGATAAAAGGTGATGATTTAAGATGCATGCTTTACATACAGTATCCAGATAGAAAACAATGTATTTAATCATACTGAAAAAACAAGAAAAGCCCTACTTTTGAATATATGTTAGTTCCACATTCCTGTCAATAATACTGCCTGAATCACGCTAAAATACCAATATTTTAAGGAAAGTAGTCCAGCAAAAGGATTTTTAGGAATGAAGAAGCAGCTGCTGGATTTATCAGTAGGCTATGCCTTCCCGACTCTCATGGTATAGCATAACACAGTGAAAGCATGCGTAGTTGTAAATCCAGATATTTAAATTCATACTGGAAGGCAAAAAGAATGTAGACAACGTAAGGTCAGCTGCAATTTTTAACTCTTTTGTAAGAGAACAACTGGCCCTTTATCTTGCTTTTCAACACACTCTAAAGTAGAAAAATAAAAAATTTAGGAAGCTTTAACTAGAACTACACAAGACATATCAGTATCTTGTAATGTTTTACTGTATTTCGTGAGATCACATATATACAAATGTTGTTCTCAAATGTTCACAGCCTGTCAAGAGTTGTATCAAAGACAGACTAACCTTATCTCAGAAGGTTAATAATGAGCACATAGAAAACTAAAGAGTTCTAGCCTTCTACTTTCAGGTGAGGTACATTTTAAACAAAAGGAAAACAGTGTACCTTCCAAGATTGGAGGGGGCAGGGGAGGGAATATGGAGAGGTGGAATCCAAGTTCAGGCGGTAGGGTGGTTTTTTTATCTCTACAAAATCAAGAACCTAAAGTCTTAGGAAGACATTGCTTTACAGCACATTCTCCTCTTTACAAACACTTTAGACCTATTTTATTACTATATTCAGTTTCATTTTTATTTCTCAAATGCTAATGCACCTTTTACTTCACAGTGTACAAAGATATGAGGTTGGCCCAACGTCACATTACACAAGGACATAATGATTCATGTTGTCATCTGCAGAAGAAGAAAGTATACATTTCACAAGAATTAGTGGAAAACAGTAATCATCAGAAGGTACTAGATATGAGGAATAATTTAAAAAGTCACATGCAATACAACAGCATGCCTCATGTACTGCACTCAGATCAGTCCTTAGGCCAGAAAGCAAGCTACAGCAGTTCATTTAAACTCTTTTCATGACAATGACAGCAGACAGCCTGTACATTAAATCAAAGTGATTTGTGTCAAGTGAAAATGTTGTTTTTCTACACTACTTGTATTTTAAATTTAAAGGCCACACAAATCTAATATACTTTTGAAGGATCTAGGCCCAGAAAAAAAACAAACCACCACATAAAATCATTCCCCAGACTGGGTGTAGCAGTCTATCCAAGCTAGCTTCCTACATGACACTTGTAAATAACTACCTGGTACTTCAGGAGGATGAAGATCAAGTCAGACCTCTTCTCAAAAGGAGAGACACCCAAGTCATCACATTTCAGAAATAAAACACCACTGAAGTTGAAAGTGCACAGTCTGAAGATCTTTGTTTGCTGTACACTGGACTTTCAACCCCACAATGCATGCTAGTCATTCCAGGAATATTCCATTCGATAAAAGATAATTTAAGATTTTTCATTACCAAGTAGTAACAACTAATTATAAGGCTTTTTTTTTTAATTGTTGTTGGTTTTGAGGACCTTCTGAAGTTTTTTGCGCAGATTCAAGCTACAGAGAAACAAGCAATATCAAAATAGAAAAGTTTCATTCAAGCTAATCACAAGCAGTTGACTTGAGTGGAGTTATTTTGGGGTTGTTTCCTATTTTATTTTTAACAAGAAAGTCTCTGATTTTCACTAACTACGATAGCAAGCACAAAAGGTTAAGCTGTATGCTGCACTATCAACTGGAGTTTAGTTAATACAGAGTAGTCTTCATAAAGACACTGCATGTTTCACTTGAAGAACTGTGACGTGGATATGTGGTTCCTCCTAAAAATTTCACTCATTTCCCTATTACTTCAATTTTTCCCCTCTGCCAGCTGCCAGAAAGAAAGACAACATTCACGCTTTTCTATGTGACCCTCCTTCTCCATCCACGTAATTGCTGAAAATGAGACTTCTTGCTTCCACTATGCTTCTTAGAAAGAATCTCTTAGGTCTCTAATCCATAACAACTGAACATTGTTTTACAAAAATAATTCCTTTCCTTCCTCCCTGGGCAGGAATTCATTGTTGGTACTCACATCAATCTGACAAATAACCTTTCAGTTTCACAGAACTGATCATATCACTAAGTTACTTATTGATAGACATACCTGAGTAAAAGTGAAAGAAAAATTCTGCTATGCAGCTTCAGACAGAGTTGTTCTCCTGACCTGTGACGTGCTTAGAGATGGCCAAAGGAATTCACAAGCTTTAGTACCTTGCAAACTTATTAGTAAGTGAAAACTACTGGCCTTCCCCTTCTCCCCCGTAAATAAAATGCCACTTTCTAATAGATACAAGTGCTTTTCATAAGCCCTCAGGCACAAGTACTGTTAACTAAAATACAAACTACTGGAAATGTTGGTCACTGACACACACAACAAACTTGCAGAATGCTTTTCCAGGAATAGCGTGCAATCATCCATGCTTCTATCAAAGCCACTCAGAACTACATGTCCAAGTAAAAGGTCATTTTCTTAAGTTGTGCATTAAAGAGATAAGTGATGACTTCCTTGGAGAACAGATTTTCTTTAAAGGCTCAGAACAACTTAAAGATTTTTTTCACTACAGGAATTATTTTTTTAAATGCTCTCTAAAATTTATTTGTGTGAAAGGTCTTTAGTCACCTGTGAAGAAGAACAATTACAGACACCCGGAAAGTCCAAACTTGCATTGGTATATTAAAACAGATTCCAACAATGATTAACCCAATTTTGAATGGTGCAACAAGATGATGGTGATCCTTTTAGAAAAGAGAAAAGCAGGAAGCAAGAATAAATAAATGAGATAGCTAAGGACAAATAAAGAGAGCTTGGAATGCTTGGCTTCTGGCATGGAATCAAAAATCCTATGCAAGATGCCTCATCGCTATACAGGCATGAACTAGGCAAGTCAGGATGAAACAGAAAACAAGCATACATGAGCGGGAAACTGCCTAGGAACAGCCAAGAGAGCAATACCAAAGGCTGAGGCTTTATTTTAAGTCCACACACAATCCATCAGTAACGTACTTCCCATAGAACAAATGTGCGGAACCTCCCTGGGCGGTGAACATTGTCCTCGCTTCTGAAGGAAGCTAGAGCACATATGCCATTTATTTCACATAGGGTGTTTTCTCCTTGTAGACACAGAGTTTCAGAGTTAACAAAAATTTAAGAACTTCAGATCTTAACTTATCTTAGTGTATTCTCAGCAAATGATATGAGAAAACCAGAGGGAACACTGTCATAGTCATAATGAAATGGTTTCATGTTTGTTGAAGAGTACTTCTATTCCCTTCAGTCCTTCTTGTTCTAAACCACAAAGAGGAGGAATAAAAAGCAATGAGCTCAGACACAAAGGAGAAAAAACACAGGATTAAAATTAAGGTAATTAGTATGCAAGTACAGTATTGCTGTTAAAAATATAAACTTCCCATGCCAATTTCAGTTCTGGAAGATCATCATTAAGCTGCAAATTCATGAAATGTTTGAAAATATCTTGAACACTTACTGTTTTCAATATTGACCTAGAACCCATCCCCCTTTTTGTAAACCAGCTTGCTTAAATAAGTATAGATACCATGTGACATCTAGATATGAAAATGAATTTACAAAATCATGGTGCAAAGTATTTCCTACAACAGATTATGAAAACCTGGATAAATGGATTTTAATACTCATAAGATGCAAATAGCAGCCTGGAAGGGAGTTTGTCCTTTTTTTTTTTTTTTTTTTTTATTTAAATGCTTTTACATCCCAGAAACAAAAGAACCTTTAATTTTGCAAAACTATATAATCACAGTCTAGGAAGATGTAAACAAGGATGTACTTTCTCTTCCTCTCTCAACAATTCCCCAATGGTAGAACCTTTCACCACAACTCATCACCCCTTCAATTTTACCAACTTGGCACACTGTGGATCATGCTATAAACCAGATCACAGAACTTACAGGCATCAAATCTTACCAGTCCCTTATTTTTAAGAGTATTTTTAATACACAAGAGTTTAGCGATCACTAAAGCTAAATAAGACTTAAGAATATTTCTGCCAGGAAAAGTGTAATGGAAAAAAATGAATTGTCTCTAATTTCAATTGCGTCTCAATCTCTAATTGCTCTTATTAGCACCATTTCATTAAGTGATCTACTAGGAAAAATACTGAGTGGAACATACAGTTCCTGAGACTGGGTCAGTGCTGTCAAAGATGCAAGTAGGGAGAACTGCAAACCTGTGACTACTTCAGGCATAACAACACATGGAGCAACTTCACTTCCACCAAAGCACCTCCGCATTTGTTTTGCTAATGCTAACTTCTATAACATCTGCAACGAAGTCTGTCAGTGACATCTCATCATGAAGAGATGGAAAGAGGAGAGAGGGAAAGCCAGCAAGCACGTACACAAGCTGTTGCCTTCTGAACATTTGTATTTCCATCAATGTTATATCACAAGAATCAATTCAGCAACTTTTCAACAAGTAACTGTATTGCACATCTCAACTCTAAGCACAGTGCAGTTACACTTAGGGACAAAGAGATATGCCAGGTCCTACAAACACAGCAAATTAGTAAGTCTTCGGGGAAAGGGAAGGATGAGATGAAATAATCACAGCACTGACAGTAGCAAAGGAACCAACGCCAGCAATAGGCAGTGGACTTCATCTCTCACTACCACATGAACAGCAGTTTCTGCCAGTCCCCACGCCATTGCTCCCAAAGCTTTCTGAAGGGTAAAGTTATCAGTGAAGATGAAGGATGCCAATTAGTCTCCCTCCAGCCCCTTTCTGCATATGTTTTATTTAGCATATTTTTCCACTTCATATGTGCATTTGAGAGAAATGATCAGGTTCTCTATTTTACTTCTCCAAGACTTTTTTTATGAGGTAAATGAAATACTGACACAAGTAGTAAAACTGATGAAAGGCAAGAAACTGGACAACCATGTCACTTTTTGCTCCTGTTTCTTTTGAATCCTGATCTGCTAGAAATCAGATATTATGCTGTAATAAACAGTAGGAAATAGTAAGGCAGTTCGGATATGTGCTTAATATAGCTTAAGCAAAAGACAACTGTTTTAGTATATGAACACAACTTACTACTGTAAACACTTAAATTGACACAGTACTGACACCCTTAGACAGTACAAGACTGTTTCAGCAGATGTCAAATACAACAATTAGAACAACAAAACATTAATAGACCAATAAGGAATTATACTTAAGATAGTTTTCACACAAGATGAGAACAATCCCCATCCAGTTTACCATTCTCTCTATGCAACATCAGTGCATTTCTACCAGCAACACCTTCAGTTCTTCAACACTTTAAAATATTTATTCAAGAAAAGTAAATATATCATAACAGTTTTGCTACTGTGTACAGTAATTCCCTCACTAGACTCACTATAATACTTTTGTATAAAAACTTTCACCTTACAGACTGCTCTCCTAAAAAGAAAGACCAGAGACAATGAGGACTCAATCACCTTTTTGATTACATCAACTTAAATTAATCTGATTAATTTCTGTGACTAGAAATTCAGTAAAAGGTAAAAATTATGTTCTATGACTAAAGTTTTGAAACCATTTTTATAGTAGCTCTGGAATTCCTCCTCCCTCCTCGGTCCTCTCTATAGAATTCAACTAACTCATTATGAAATAAGTGAGCAAAAATTAATTTTCCTAATATTTAACCTCAGGTCAGTTTCAAATTCTTGTGCACGTGATCTTCCCTTATACAATTACTAACAGAGTGATACCTCATAGAACAAGGTATTTCAAGTGCTTTTCATTAATCGACATTAAAAAAAAAGCTCAACAAAAATATTATTCTATGTAACATCTAACATTAAACCCTTGAACTAAAGCCTGCCCTAGCAAAAAAATAAAAATTACTACTTCGGACAAAATAGAGAACTGACTTTAACTCATTGAAAAGTCAAAAAATATCATCCAAAGTATCTGGATCAATTTGCCGAAGAAGTATGCTGCAGATACGTTTCCTAGTCTTTGTAAGATTTTCAACTATGAGGATGATTATTAGCAACCAGAACCATCATGGAATTTTACTTGTCTTTCTCACAGGGACAGATATGCTTAATTGGATACTTATTAACAATTTCTAATATTAACCTCTTGAAAATAATATGCCATTTTCAATGAACACAGTTTTTAAGTGACGATAATGCTTGCAGATTAACAAGAATAAACTTAAATCCCTTGCCAATCTGAAGAACAATTACAACAGGCAATTATAGTGCAAGTTTCTTCACTAGTATTCCCTAACCTCGTAGGCATTCCTAACAGTGGAGAACATTCAATGCATGTATTCACTCAAAATCTGTGACTGGCAACTATGACAGAGGTATTTCTGAATCATTTTTGAACAAATACAAGTTTTTGTAAGTTACATTTCCTTAAACAAAATGAACATTACACATAGAAACACATTAAACGTGACTACTCAGCAGTCTGCCATTTTTACATACTACTAAACCTCAGTAATAAATCAGATCTGGATTGCCCCTTTTTATAAAGCTTGTTTATCCGAGATTGCCTGATTCAGCTGTAAATCAATACATGTTGTCTTCTAGCAATTGCAGAGAAAGGGTGTGAAACATCACAAAATAAGCATCCATAAGTGTTTGGTTTATTGTTGGGGGCTGAAATTAAGTTGGACATTTTTGGCTTTGGCAAGTGCCTGTAACAAGTTCTAGATTTAATCAGCAGAGTCAGATGTTACCAGGAAGCTACGAAACATATTATTTCAGTACTACTTGAAAATTTGGTAATAAAACTATTGTTTAACATAACAGAAAGGGCAGTGTAATTATTTTGCAACCTTCGGCTTCATTTGTAACAAAGATATTTGGATTTTTTTACTGTTAAGAATGTGATCTAAATTACTTAGCAGCTAGCATCTTGAGCACTATTCTCCTTAGTATTTGCCTAACTGGCTTAGTCACTCAGATTTAACTCTGTCCCAGTTTGATAGAGTTTCTGTTTCTTCCCCTCCAGTGGCTGAAAGACATTTGAAGAAGGAAGGCAAGTTGTATGACCAGTAAAGATCAGATTAATACAGCATAAAGATGTCCAATTAAGAGCACAAAGAAGTAACTACTTCTGGCTAGAAAAGCTGGCTGATTTTATTAAAAATCTTGATGCTGAAGGAAGAGATAAAGGCGCGTATGGTCATATTCTTGCAAAATTCAAATAAACAAACAACACAATAGCTGAACAGCTAAAAAATTTCAGTGGTTTTGTTGTACCCTTAATGTACATCAGTTTGGGGGAAGGGAGAAATTAGACAATATCCACATATGCTGATACTCGGAAGACTGAGACACTCTCTTGAAAAATAAAGCCTCTTAAAAATCAATCAAATTGAACCATTACCGACAAAAGTTACCATAGCAGTCTCATACACTCCTTTAAACCAACAGGTGTTCTCTGTACCATGGCTTACCTTATGAAGAATGGAATAGGCTGCAGTATACAGGAAGTTCAAAACACTTTATGCCAATGCACTACCCCCCTGGAAAAAAACTATTTTGAAGTCAAACCTGAAGGCAGTGGCCTCAAGATATTACACAAGGAAGGCAGACTGACAAGTATATACATTTTGTCAGTGCTCCTTTTCGTGTTACTTTTTATATTCTTTTGAGAGATTAACAACTGGTACACTACATTGCTTTCTTGAACTGTGGCTTATCTCTTAGAAATACTTTTCTCTCTGTGATCCCATGCTGAGTCAGAGAAACAGTGGGAGAAAGACTTTTCATCGCATGTTGTATGAGTCTAAAAACCAAGCCATTTTAAGGAAATATCTATCTGAAAACAAAATTTGTTGGAGGGCAGTAAATAAACTCCTTAATGCCACTTACCTCTCTGTTCTATGAAAGCAAAAGTCTCCCTAATGTGGATTTCTGTAAGGTAATTTGAGTGTCACCCACTGACAGGAAAAAACACATACCAACTTAAGTGCAGAAAAACAGTTCTCTATTCCACTATCCCTCACACCCACCCAAGAAGGATATCATTATATTAAATACGAACACACCTACACCTTTATGTAAAGTATTCCTTACAACTGGAATTTATGACCATGCTTTTGATCTCCAAGATGATTTAGTACGTGATTTTTCTGTTCCTCTATTTTAATAGGAAACTTCTCAGCAGAGAAAAGCTGTTAATCAGCGTACAGAGAGTAAAATAGGCAGATTTGTTGTTTTAGACATATTGTTTCAATAAACATCTAAATTCATTCATCAATAAAATCCAAATTAATTTTTCTGCTCAAAGGTGTTTTGCAAGATAATGTGGCCTTGTCTGGAAGACAAGGGAGGGGGAACAGACAAAAAAAGGCAATTTGTTTAAAATGGAGTGGGTGTGATTCTACAGTAGTTCCCCATTTCTCCATCACATGAATGGCAGTGTAAAGATATTAGCCATATGAAATACCATACTTGTGCCAAACCGTGTATACCTGTACTCTTCCAATAACAAAGGAATTATACTACGCATACCACAGTTTGTCCCTTTCTGAATACTTATAACCCAGTAAAAACATAAAAAGACTTGAAATACTACTAAAAATTATGAAATGCCCAAACACACAGATGCTTATTTTCTGCCATACAAAAGAACAAATCCAAAATAAATAAAACCTTCCAAAACGAACAGGTAAGTCATTGGTTTCTTAAAATAACTGTCGTTAATAAAGGAGAAAAAGGAGTATACCTATATGAATTTTACACAGGTCACATGACACTCATGTATACACTCCTCCTTCCCCTCCCAGCATCAACGATTTTCCCCATGAAAAAAACCCAATATATATATATACCACTCGCCCCATCTTCACGGAAACCAATGCAGACACCAGCCTTGCTTGGGAGGCTCTCCACAAACCAGCCTGCCCTCCAGAAAGCCGTACAGCTAAAACGCTTAAGAGATTTCAGGTCTTTTATATATATATATATATTTTTTTTTTTTTAAACAAAGCACTGTAACGAACAATCCAAAGCAAGCTTTCCTTTCTGCACCAGGAAAGAGGGGTTTGAGCGTGTTTTGTTCTCCGGGTTGCACAGAGAGACTTGACGATGCCTGTGCAGGGAACTCGACTGCCTGCAGCTCCACAGGGTGGAGACTCACCCAAGCTGACATTGTCTGGATGCCACCGACTACATCCCTCGCGCATCCCCGGCTCGCTTCCCAGCCTCTTCTGAGGCATGCCTTACACAGGGAGAAGCCGGGGGGAAAAACACACAGGCACAGAAAAACCCTCCACCGGTCATCAGCATTGCAAAGCCGGCTTGAAAAAAATCAGCGGACGATGTTTAGGGCGTGGAGGGGCGTAGGGCACAGACCGAGGGGCCATTAAATCCTCGCCCCTCTCACACTCCTTCGCTCCGGTCCTCCCCGCCTAGCCCCCGGCGGTAGCGATCCCTCAGCGGCCCCCGCCCCGCCGCCGGGCTGAGGGGAAGCGGCAGGAAACGCCGCTCCCTGCC